>OX438765.1:10154236-10523144 GCA_949316455.1 Acleris holmiana | reverse complement strand
GGACAGGAGTTGGGGTATAGTGACACGGATCCTTATCTGTTGAACAAGTCTTTGGGGTTGACGGAGCTAGCAGGAGGGGTCGTGGCGGGTGGTCGGACGGTGTGGAGGAGCGAAGGGAGCCCTTATCTGCTGAGGGATGACCTCCTTGTGGAGAGAGAAGCGGAGCTGGTCGTTGAGCCGGACGTCGAGGTGCGGTTTGCGCCAATGATCGGTATCACAGTGCGAGGAAGACTGACAGCCGTGGTAAGTTATTCACGTAAACAACAACCAGATATTATATATATTTAAAATAAAAGCTTCTAAGCTAAGGTAGTGTAGTAACTAGGCTGAAGCGTTGTGGCACAATGCCAGCTTACAATCTGCATGTATTATGTATAGGTAGGTATCTACTTACGGCCCGATCTTAAAAACTTCATAATTTTATTATAGGTACCTATTTGGTATTTGCATATACTAAGTACCTACCTACCTATTAAAAAAATCTCGAGTGGAGTGGCCTTGTAGGTATGTTTACATTTTTTTCTGTACTGCCTTTTAGTTGGTACCTATCAGATACCTACCAGATAGTAAGATAACTCGTTGCGACCATTGTGTGAACTCATTATCTTCAAAGCTTATGTTGCTAATTGCTTCCGATATTTATTTTGATGTTTAAGTTTTGCTTCGCCTTTATAACCGATTTTCTTACCTGGACAATTATTTCAATTATGCAAGTGCATGCAGTGTCTGGTCAGATTCTGATTAGATTAGGTGGGTATCTGTTTAATTTTCTTAGTCAACTAATCAGACCAAAGTCTAATACGAATTGCTATAAGTCTGACGATGAATTGAGTCCTCCCTAATACCTATAGGTACATACATACCTACCTATGTACAATTACCGGCCTAATGAAGCATTTCACTACAGAAACAGGTACAATTGTATTGATCGTCACCGTAGCTCCTACGCTTGATAACACAGGCACTTGATAAATTCCACTATGTCCTGATTACGGCACGTACCGCGGTGATAAGGGCACTCTCATAACGCCCATTCACCTGTACGTTCTGCTCACCTGCTTGTGTACCTCGTGCAAACATTTTAACTTTGTTAACCTTGTCCACCTAACAATTAAATCAACAGTCAGAATCTATGGCTTTTGTCGCGCATTTCTGAAAGAAATAGGTACCTACCTACCTTGGCATGATGTGGGTGGAAGCTTCATCGACTACCTACCTACTTATTGGAATGATATTGGAATAACTAAAATGAATGACGAACTTATAAATATCGAAGAAACTTAGCATTTGTCCAATTTGGCACGTTTGTAATGAATAAAACCTGATTTTACATAGACGATATCATCGTAATTCAAATAACCCTGTTTCAATTATTCTGTGTAGGTATTTACTTACGTGTTAATACTGATAGTCCTTTAGGTAGTTTGACCATTCGACGGTCGCCCCTCGGTGTCACCTGGCGAATGTTCAGAATAGGTAGGTAGGTACATCCGCCTCGGGACAAAGCTAAACAAATCGGCACAGGGAGGGGAACACGTGTGCGTGGTTGAAGCCAATCAAGCGGAATGTGTGACCATAAGCCCATTTTTAATAATACGTCCCTAGTTTGGCGACCTAGGTATATACCTACCTATTCGACCTAGATCTGTTGCCCGCGACTCCGTCCGCGTAGAGGTCTTTATCGCGGGTAAAAAGTACCCTATATCCTTCCGCGGGGTTTAAGGTAGGTAAGTACCTACCTAAGTCCTTACCAAATTTCATCGAAATCGGTTAAGGGTTTAACCGTGAGCGTAACACTCAGACAGACAGATAAATGTGTATTTAAGACACACTTTATTAAATCATCATAGTTAATGGTTTTCCCTAGCGCTAGACCTTTGTTTTCCTTCAACTTACGTAGGTAGGTACGTCCATTTCTAAATGATGGTTTAGACGTGATTCATAGCTACTAGGTAGGTAGTTACTAAATTAACAGCACATGTTAATGAAAGCAGCTGATGCGTCAAACGACGCCGCGGGGTAACCCAAGTTGACCTGAGCGAACGACATCCTCGCGCTAATTCAATCAGCACGACAAATCTCTTCACTTACAAGACTAGGAACCCTTAAAACTTCCTGTAAAGTGTCATTCTATGGAACTTGCTAACTATGTAAACAAGCCGCCATACTAAAATTGACATTAGATGTCAATTTCAATATATTGTTTGTTTACATAGCTAGCAAGTTCCATAGAATTACAGTATAAAGTCGTTTACAAATAAGTAACTTGTGATTATTCAAGGAGTTTTTACTCTAATTGGTCAATGGTTAATTAATACCTTCAAAGTTAGGTTCCTCGGTACTAAAAATAATACAACCGCACATTAAGTTAAATCGTTGTTACTTTTTCACTCCTACTAGGTAATCTCACCTCTCACCTTTTTGCAAGTCATTTCTCGTGTCATTATAGGTAGAAAATTACCATAAACTGGAAGTGTCTAACCGAATTATCCATGTCGGATTCCATTTCGGTATGAAATGCAGCATGATTTCTCAGTGAACAGCGGAAATTATATATACCTATGCAACATACCTATTTGCTACTGAATTTATAGGAACCCAGCTACGCTTCGGTGAAATCGTTTTAATGGAATAGCCAAGAGGTTTGAAGTAACAATAGCTAATAAAGATCTTCTCATAAAAATGTACCGTTACTGAATTAACACTGACCACTGACGCCACCGCTGTTACATTGAAACTTACCCCCTTACTTATGAACGTGAAATAAGCTTGGAATAGTTTATGCCATGCTTTGTCACTTTCTGTCAGATGCAAATGTCACAATTACAGATAAGGACAAAGCATGGCATAAACTATTCCAAGCTTATTCCACGTTCATAAGTAAAGGGTTAGAGTTTAAAAAAAATATCTATATCTATGTACCCTACATCCTTGAGCAGCAGGCAACATGGTCGTCAAAGAAAACGTCTATCCAAAATGCGCGGTTAACCGTAATAACTTTCACAAATGTTTTCAAAATATTTTTTACGGGTTAGGATTATTTGAATAGAACATTATGCGTCGGGTTTTGTCAATGTATTCACGATTCACTAAGGAAAACTACGAAACGCATACAGAGTTAACGAAACCTTATCGTAAAAACAGCTTGTATATCTAGGACTGTTCCTATCAAAATTGTGTCAAGATCTGTAAACAGAAAAACAGATAAGCTGCATCAAACGGGTACAAAATGAAACTCCACACTTTTAAAAGCATTCCTCTGAATACAAATACGACACTAACACAGAATAAAATAAAACACTTTTTTGTTTTTCTCGTAAGGATACTGTGAAAGTGTGTCAGACACACACAGGCAAAGAAATGGCTTTTGTCGAATTTACAGAGAAGTGCGGTGTCGTTATCGATAAATTAGGTGATACGACTGCGCAGCTGGTTAATATTACAGTTATTTTAGCAGTTAACGGTAGCGGTGACTGATCCCGTAGTCCTACGCCTTTGCACCGTAGTAACCTTGGATGTAAATACCTAATGGCGCCGAGTCTGAATCATCGACTAGAGCTGCACTTAATTACATCTTACGCTTTCTGTTCTAAATATCTTACTAGCCCATAAGCTCTCGTCGAAGACCTCGTACCTACAAGTAATAAAAAGTTAGGTAAACTACATCCGTATTTATTTTAAATTTGTAAATATCTGCAAAACATCGCGTTGCTAAAACTTAAACATTTACATGTAAGTAGGTATTAAAGGATGTTAATAAAATAAACAATAAACAGAAAATACATTTACTTTACTGGATAGTCCGTTGACTCGACTTGTTTTGCATTGTGGTAAAGATAAATCCCGTGACGAACAATGTACGTACGTAGGTATAATCTACAATCAGGAAAATTGTTTCCTAAACCACCATAAATCTATGTCAAAGTGAAAAAAAAATCGTCGGTATAAAGTATTCCATGTCCCAAGGTAGGGTTGGAATCAAAAAAGTCATCTAAACATTATAATTTATTTTATTAAGCTAAGTAGTTGTAGTTATTTTGGCGTGAGCATAACAAAATATTTGTTGCTACGGTTAGATACATTTTAAAATTAAGGTGATTGTGATTGATTAATGATTACAAATATACGTTTTCCTTTCGAAACGAATAAATAAGCCTCGGCGTTACAATTCAATTAAAAAAAACGCGATCCATCATTATTTTGTTTTTGAACGGTTGCTTAAATGAACGAAAAACACAATAATTATTGATTTTTTTTTTACAATTTCATCTAATTATAAACATAAACTGCTTCTTTGCAAAGACGTAACGTCAAACAAATGGATTTTTGGGCCACTAAGGAACTATTGCTATGCTAAGTAACGTTATCTATCAAATCCCAAAAAACTTTGAGATTGCTGCGTTACTTTGAAGCAATCCTCAGAGTCCGTTCTTACAAGTATTTTGGTTGCATCGTCAATGACCAAGACACAGTGTCTTCTATTCTTCTGTATGGAGTCTGGACTCATACCGAAGCAGTTAGTAAACGGATAGAAGCTTCGTGATGAAGATTAACAGAAGAATATTGAGTATATCACGGACGGGTAAAGTGCCCATATTGCAAGGCAAGATTGAGGCAGCAGAAAACCTGGAAGGAGACTACTGACGAACATATGGCTTAAAAACCTCTGTGATTGGTTCAATTTAAGCACCAGATTTCTGTTACAAGCAGCAGTATCCAAAATAAATATATCCCGTTAGCCGACCTCGGTAGTAGATAGCACTTTAAGGAGAAGTTGATAAGTTTGACGTAGTTTCATAGTGGTCTAGAAATCAATTTGTTTGACTGTTAACAGCCACGCCAACTGAGTATTGTGACAAAGATATGAAGACGTAATAGCAAATTTACGTTGTGTAGTTTGATGTACTTAATACTTATAATATAACTAGGGAATCAACTTTGACTTGGTTTGACTGTCACTGTATACGTGTACAATCCGCGGTCTTATGCCTAACCTTCAAGTTATTTAGGTCACAGGTCTTGCGTGTCTTAGACTGAGACGATATGCCCTGCGAACGTGCAAACGATTGGTGCTCACAAGTTGAGAACTTTGGAGCCGTTTTTATTCGGGAACCTCTAGTCTAATTCATCCATGGTCTTGAGCCGCTAAAATAAACACACGTTGTCAACAATTACTTAAGTCCTAGTATGCTTCTCCTAATGTGATTCACAGTTTTCTCGTAGCTGTAATCTAGTGACGTGTTATTTGATATGATAACTGATTCATTCAAAGTGTATTGTTGGGTCATTCTCAGTTAAGAGGTTGGCATGACAAAAAAAATTGAAATTTGATTTAATTTTTTTACAGATTTATCAAAACAACTTGTTTTTTAATATGTGCTAGGTGACCAGTCAATTTTTCATTTTTTTATCATTTTACAGAAGGCCAGGGGAGAGACTTTTATGAAAAAAATTCATAAAATATAAATAAATGCATATATTAAATGTTTGTCAGATTTTTATAAATCTATTAGATGATGTATATGCATTTTCTAATGTTTTTTTTTTTATTATTCTTTTTTACCTCAGAAAATAGTGTTTGTTGAGCACAGTCTAGTCCCTCCCCTGGCCTTTTGAAAAATAGGGAAAAAATGAAAAATTGACGGATTATTTTGCAGATCTGAATAATGGAAAGTGTAATTAAGTGTAATAGTTAATTTAAATCAATATTTATACGTTTGCTGAACATTTTTGCAAATGTTGTGCCAGGGGAGAGAAAGCCAGGGGAGAGACTTTTCAGTAAGAAAATCGATAATATCTCAAAAGTATTTAATATTAGTTAATAAAATGAAGTATGTTTGTTACCTATAAGTAAATTAAAGTCAATTTAAATATATAATTAAGTATTTAGAAAAATTTATCCAGAAATAAAGCTGACCAGGGGAGAGACTATTTCACCAGATACCATCAAAATTGATGAACAAAGGGATCAATACGAGTGACAAAATGTGGAAAAAAGATCATTATTACAACGTTGGCTTATATTTGTGGATCAAATGAATTATGATTAGCATTAATATTACAATAATTAAGATCGCAAATACAATATTTTTTAGATTATAAGAATGCCAGGGGAAGAGACGCAAATTCCGGCGACAAAATGTATCGTGAATATATTCTATTAAAATAAAAAAAAATAGTTACTTCGGTTACATCATTACAATCATTCTTTATATTATTTTCTAATACAGACTAACTTAAAATGTTTCCATGGCTTTAAGATCACGTAAACTTACTGATTTACTGTAAATACTAGCTGGGGACAGGCCAGGGGAGAGAAGTTTTGCATGTTTGAGGTGAAATTGTGACAAAACTAAGTTAATTAATTATTTGAAATTGATTGTCCATAAAGTTGAGCACTTATATTAAGAGATTGTGATATAATATTCTTTTAATTTTCAATAGAAGTATGATTATTTATCCGGGACATCGTTTTTGCCTCTTAACTGAGAATGACCCTGTTACATCCTTAATTGTTCATGATCTTATCAGCTACTGTTCCAACACTTCCAACTCAAGGAATTGTCTGAAACGTGATGCAAGCCCACGTGCTCTATTAAGTACGGCAATTTAGTCTGAAGAATATTACACTAAAATATCTTAACGTATAATTTTCTTCCTTAGTTGTATCTTAAGAATATCAATAAAGCGAAGGAGGTATAACCATCGTATGCTAATAGCAATTCCATTCCTCAGTTTGCTACGTTTTTTTTTTTGAAGATTAAGGTCGCTCGCAAATAACAGTGCGGCACTGACTCGCAGTACAGTCGAAGACACTGTTAACTGTACATTTACAAACGAACATAAACCTTATCGCAACGTATTAAAGTCTAGGGGTGGTCAGGTAACAGTGTCTTCGTGTGTACATTGCGGTAATGCTTAGACTACAGACGGTTACATAATTTCAGTTAGTCACGTCACATGCTAGCTTGCGGTGCTAAAGTAAAAGTCTAACTAATGCTTTGTAGTATCTAGGTAAGGTTAACACTTAGCCAGCGGTCACCGTCGCTAGTGTGCGAGAATCGTGTTTCAGTGTATTTATCATTGATGAATTGCTGTTGCTAACCTTGCGAATCAATTCCCTAAATTGGCTTAAATGTAATCAGTTGGCCGTCTTTATGTTTACATTTTGTGATCAATTCATCTAATAGATATCTTCCCCAAAAAAAGGAGGCCATTATATTTCGGGCCATATAGGGTTCCAAAGCCGTTTACCACAAACACAAAAAACTAGGTATCTTAAAAAATAACAAGTAGGTAAGGTAACAAAACCAAACATTGGTGACACTTTTAGCTGACATGCACCAATAATCGACAGAATATTATATTGTTATAAATTGATTGTTGCAAAACAAATGAATAACTCTTATCTTCTTTGAGTAAGAATCAGTGTCGAACATTGGTCCTTTGTCGAGTACTGGTGTCTTTACCTTATGAACTTATAGAAAATAATTTGAAGTTACTTGGTGTTATTTTAGATGATTTTTAGTACCTGTATCTCGGGAACCAATCAAGTCTACTTCCTTTTAAATTCGTATTAGGATTGTGGTTTCATTTAAGATATTTTCTAATTTAAAAATTGATAATAACATGTACACAATGATTACTAAACCGCGATGAGTTTACACTTGGAATAGCTGTCAGTTCATATGAACTTTGACGTATTTATATGACAAAACTGTCACCGCCAAGACTATTCTAATGGTGGTTTGATAATACTCGATGTCATAATGGCAAAAAGAAACCTTGGCATAACAGAGAGATACCCGAAAAAGAATTATAATCAATAATTTATTTTATAACATTGTCGACTGAATTTTAAAGTATAATTAAGTACCTACCTATGCCAAATTACAGCTTTGGACGGACAAACGGACATAGCTAAACTAAACTATAATAGTTCCTTGTTCACTACGAAACCCTAAAAAGGCGTCATAGTACCTATGCTCCATTCGAGATCTAATTTAAAAGATATTGATGTCCACAAAAACTAATCAACCTTATTTTTTTACAAAGTTCCTAGTTCGTTCGTTGAACTTCGTTGTTCCTCAGTCAGTAGTTCAGTACGCGGCCTGCAAACTGCAGCCCGACTCGGTGGGAGTAGAGTTCAATGTCTGAAGATATCGCAGCGATCTCGTCACGCGCTCTGCTATTTTGTAGGTAAGGTATGTACGAGTAAGTACTTACCTTGCTCGTCTCGCTTGTTGCCTGCCGCGGTCGTCGCCTAGACCGAGGCCATCGAAGAGAAGGAAGAAAGCCATCGCATAAAGATATACCGGAACGGACCCTTGTAATGTTAGGATAATCCTTGGAGCTAGAACACAAGCAGTGAACTGCTTGCTGCTTACGTTTAAGCTTAGTCAAGCGAAACAGTACGGTAATAAATTCGATGTACCTACACATATTATATTTTCGCAACCTTGTTGCAATTGCGTTTTAATTTTAGTGCAAAACACATAAAAAACTTTTTCAAACTTTATTAAGTGTAATATTTTGGAGTAATGGTGTAACTATCATTCGTTCAGTCGTTATTGAGTCGCATTCAAGAGCCGTTTTGAGCCTATTTAGTGATTTTAAAAAGTCTTAAGTAATGGTGTCAGTTGGTAGCCGACTCCACGCAGCAGCAGCAGACGACGTGACGTTGCGTCATGTCGCCACGACACGTCGTTGCGTCCTGTCACTGCAGTCATAATTTCGGACCCATAGTACTGATCTGCGGTCGGTCGACAGTGTCTGCCGGTCGACGACGCGTCGCTAGGAGGGAAATACATAGAAACCAGTAGTGTCGCGACGTCGTCTGCTGCTGCTGCGTGGAGTCTGCTACCAACTGACACTTTTATGCATATTTTTTTATAGAAGGATAAAATATAGTGTTTATTTAAACCAAGGCGGTTCAAATTTATAAAATTGGTCTTCTGATTATCCTTTGGCAGTCGACTTTTTCAAATCGATTAGTAAAAAAATAAATACTATTTTAGAAATATCTGTAGCATTATCAGCAGACGTTTTAATAACTTCCTTGTGCAATGTATAATGCAATGCCGCTTTTAAAGTTCAGAGAGTGCAATTGTAAGCCAAATGTACAGTTACTGAGTGCAGTATGCAGACGAAGCTTGCGCAAGAGTTTGCGTATGTACCAACATACCGGGATCGCCTCGCAACGCAAGGCTTTAAAAAACACGGAACACTACAAATAATTCACTATACAGGAAGTCATAAAAGGGTTACTTGGTTAAAAAAAATCCGATACAACATAAACAAGGCATTATATCATTAAAGAATTATGCTTCATACCAATTTGAATTTCAAATACCTAGCTATTACGAATGGTTAATGAAAGTCGTATGCTAATACTCGTCTTAAGCTCTAGGGATTAACAACCAGGACAATGCCTTTGTGTTTACGATTTCTCCGTCCACCTGCTTTGTCCTCATCGGCCATCTTGTCGCGTTCTTGTGTCATTAAAGTAATTATTGTCTGACTGACTTTAAATTCTTCTAATGAAGATTAGGTTCAATCTGGATTAAATGTGATATCAAGATGGATTAAATGTGAAATTGACCTTGGTAATTTGGCATCTTTTTTAAATTTATATCTTTTAGTTAGGTACTTATTCGTAAATCGTGATCGTACTTTTAGCGATGGGTTTCATGATAGTAATCAATAAATTAGCCTTAAACGGGTAATTGATTCTTTTAACGCAACTGTAGCTTTCAATCAACGGAATTCTATGCAGCTACAACGCAAAACAATACCCGAGAAAAGCCGATATCGGACTCTCTCGACTTATTGTCAATGTTTGTGGCTTACTTTTTTCGCTCGTCGGAATAAAGAGACTCGTTTTGTCACGCTTTTCACGAGACGAAACAGAGCGCAACCGTTCTATCTGATCCCGTACTAAATGTTCACTTGCACAGAGTTCGTGTTTCATGGATTAACATGATCCACAATTACTCAAAAGAGGCATTGTGAAATTTGCATGCAAGAAATTAAATAGTTTCAATTGGAAGTCATTTTGTTAAATATGTTTGAAATACTTTCCTAATTAGAGTATGTAGATGAATTCAAGTAGCAGAAAAGGAATGTTTCTTGCCTGGCAAAATCATTCTTGAAGATTTACTAACAATCTCTGTCATCGCTGTCATTAGGTACCAACATACTTGATTGCAAGTTGTCTTCGGGCAGTAATTTACGGGTATATACTTTCTGGTTTGATGACTTCAATGCTTGAGTCAACCTCAATATTAAACAGCTACTGTTGCTGTAACATAAAACTGGTACAATATTACGTACCAATAACTCCTGGGTTAACAACCTAGCCATTTTGTAGTACAGCTGCACGACACCGCCGTGATGCCGCGGAGGACCGACAGGAAGGATCGTGATATCGTGACTTTAAATATAAAATAGACTTAAACTCTCGGTCGAAATAAATAAGAAATAACTTACTTGTATATCTTTACCATAGTATAAATACTATGTCTGAACTATTTAAATCTGAACAGATTAAGTACAACCTGATTGTAAAGTTCGAATAAAAGAAGCTCTTTATCTCAAGTTAAAGGTTAGACTTCTTTTATTTATTAATGACGTTAATCAAATATCAATTTCCCCTATTACTTATGTTTCAATATTGTACTTTTGCAAAAGGGCATGGTCCTATTAACGATTTATACACTTGAGCATTATTTTCATAAGTAGGCTAGGTAAAATTTTTAAGTTCAACTGACTCTTAAGAAAATTGTGCGCCGAAATTTTTATACTTATTGCAGTAACATTTCTCTCCCCTTAAGAGGCCGTATACGAAATTTTGCCGATTTCACCGATTTACCTGATTTTACAGACATGCTTTTACTGTTGAAATACTTTACTTCTACAAATTTTAATGCAAAAAACGAAAGATAATTTCAATTTTCAACGAATGTATGAGGTACTTTTCTATTTTTATCATTTTATATTGATTAATTGACCTGAAACCGGAGTGTTTTGTGAATTTTGCTGTTAGTACAATTATTGTTGTGTGTTTGTGTGTTGTGTGTTAGTGTTGTGGTAGTGTTTTGTGTTTTGTGGTAGTGTTTAGGTTTAGAATATCGCATATTCACGAATCGTTTGACGTCTAAAAAGAATGAAAAAATTACAATTTACTGCTGTAAAAGTCATCTAAAAAATGTATGAATTACTTTTTACCACCTTCATATATTTTTTTAGTGAAAAAAATTTATTAACTTGGTAAAGTTTTATAGAAAATGGGCAAAACATTTTTTTTGATTTCGACTACTTGAAACGCTCGTTCATAAAATTAAAACAACAGTAATAAAGCTCAATTCAAAATTAAGCCATTACCTTAAAAAAACATTCAAAGAAATTAAAAAAAATTAGCCTTAAGTATATAATGTTTTAAAATAACCTAAATCTCGCATTATAATACTCGACAAATCTAAAAAAGTCCCGCATTTATTTGTAACTCATTTATTCGATCAGAACTGAAATGATATTTCATGATGTGCATTCAAACTTATAAAAAAGCAGTATTTTAACTGTATAATCTCAAAAAGAAGCAGAACCACCAAAATTTCGTGTACGGCCTCTTAAACCTAGTCAAAAATCAAAACATATTAATTAATAATCGTACAAATCGTTTCTCGATTTTATAATACGATGTTATTATGAAAAACTAGGGCAAAACTAGGTTCTTAGAAATAAACCAAAAAAAAACCTTACCCAATTTTTTCATAATAATATGAATTATGTTAATTCAAAAATCGTGGAAATCGAAGTTGATTAGAGGGTGAGAATCTTTACCGCTCGCAGCTCAACCTGTTAGTAGGTATGTACAATTGTTGACAGCTACACGATTTAAGCGTTGCTTCACAATCCTGTTAATACTTCGTCTATCCATTATAATATTTCGGTATTACTGTCTCATCCATCCAAGTTAGCTGGCCATAATTATGAAGACTAAAATACATACAGACGTAGGTACTGTCACGAACATTAATTTGGGGGTCCCAAAGTCCTCTTAGGTCCAAAGTCAATCTGACATTCTACATCAATAAGGTTGATTTTGTTGTAAGTTACTAATGGCATTGACGACGTCGAGTTATTTTTTTCGAAATGGGTCCTAAATTAACGCGATTGATTGATTATTCGCGATTGTACCTAGCGACATAAATACCCATAGCTACGATACGAGTATAACTGTTACCATTCTGTCGAAAAACTCGACGGAAGTACGCCCTCATTGTTCCTACTTTCGCAAGGGGAATTTCAAATATTTGAATTAAGTATTTTTAGAAAGTTTTGTATTTTGTATAAAAAAAACCACCCGTAAGTAGGAATTGTACCTACATTTGTCTCTGTTTCTCTTTGTAATTAACGTTAAATTTGTGGTTATTTTAAACAACGGAAATTTTGGTCTTTGAAATATTATTTATTTATGACCTTCACCCTTATCGACATACCTATTACAATTCCTAAAAATAATTTCTTGATGGCCGTTAAAGGCTTTACTATAGTCGTTTATAATACCTTATTGTCCTCGACGGTCGCTTGTTCGCTACGCTACTCTATGTAGAAGTAGGTACTTAGTTAAAATTCCACGCACCGTGCAAGGAATCACAATACATGTTCTTTGTATGCAGGAAGTCTAAAGCGTAAACTGGAATCCGTCGCGTCGCCAACGAACGTGTTGCTACTAAACGTTTATCAACTTACTATCGAATGAATAAAGCCCTTTTTTTCACAAAATTTGATTCTTAATTCTATTAATCAGTTGGTCATGTTTTTTACAAACACACACCAAAGGATAAAGGTGGTACATTCCTAGAAAACAACAGCAAATAGCGTTGGGATTATTAATTTCGCTGTGTTACAATTCTTCGTCCAACATAAAAATAACGTATTTAAATAAATAATGTATTTTCTACCTAGAAAATGCGTATGTAGTCTTATCAGTTTTTAAGATGGTTTCAATATTTTATTCAATCTAGATTTAGAAAGTGTAAGTTTGAAGCTCTACCACCGCTGAAACTATTAAACGAACATCTAGACACGCGGCAGCGTGTCCAGCCAAGTTCACGCCAAAAGGAACTGGCGAGCAGCAGCCGTGTGTTATTTACACGAACCGTTTGGAGCCACTTTTGACCCCTCAATAACTCCAAATCCATTTAACATAGAAACTTGACATTTGATATGTGTAATAAGACCCTTTAGATCAACTAGAACCCCAAATTTCATAAATATAGGTTAAGCGGTTATTGAGATATTAACGTCCGAAAATGGGCATTTATTCCACTGACTGACTCACTGACTGACTAGTAATCAAAAACCTAACCCACTTCCAGGTGATCTAGAAAGGTGAAACCTGGCATCCAAGTGGGTATTTGTGTGTATACAAATAAAAGAGTCTGAAAACATTGATTTTTAAGTTTTATTATTATTATTATTATTTATGCTTGTTACTTCAGAACTCCGTTATTTACTAACCGATTTGGAAAATTATTCTTTTGTTTGAAAGGGTATACTTCCGGAGTGGTTTCATCATCATCAGGTCCAAATCTGATGATGGAGTCCGGGAGAAATCGAGGGAACTCTTCAAATATTTTAGGTACACTTATAGATCACTCCTGAAAAGCTCCATTTGGTGAAGTAGAATGATGATGAATGTTGATCTAGATCTGGTATTTAAAGTCAAATAGGTCGTTTTTATTATTAAAAAAAGCCGTGGTAGCCCAGTCGGTTTGAAATGACAGTCTTTGTATGGGCTGACAGTTGGCATCGGAATCATAGCTAAGTACCTATCACATTCATACAACAACTGTTATTTCAATCCGATGGCGATAGCGAGCAGAGTTAGACAGTAAGCCTACGGGGCAGATGGCAGATATTTTTATGATGAATACGAATATTTGCTCTCGGGTCTTTAGTGTGTATTTATCTATATAGGTAAGTATATAAGTATGTTTATCCGTTGTCTAGTACCCATAGTACAGGCTTTGCCTAGTTTAGGACTAGGTCAATTGGTGACAATTGTCCCGTGATATTATTATTAACATCATGAATCATGAAGGTTCACCTTATAAATCTAGATCCTAGCCAAATAAAGGCACAAGAAAGCTCCATCGTAGAATATAACCGCCTGCGAACATTATACCGCCCTGATTTGACAAAGCTCTTAATAAATAGAAAACGTGTGAAAAAAATCACAGATAGTGAATGGGCAATGCGCTCTGACGTTTCAGACGTGCAGGAAAATATAGAAAATGACAGCGAAAAAAGACCAGTGTGCAAACGGAGGAAGAGGATGTAAGATTTAATTCATATCATTTAGGTACCCACCTAAAATGGTAATTTATGTATTTAATATTTATCGCATTTCTTTAAAAATTAAACGCGTACAACGCGCGCGCGCGTTATTTGACAAAAAATAATGATATCCCATCAAAAACATAAATGTAAAATGGAAGCCAAGTTCAATATTAAGAATATCCGATGCGCGGTTGTCGACTTCGCCGACAAAAAAATTGAGATCTAGATGGGTGCCAAGTTCCGTAGATAATCCTGATATTATATGTATTTATTAAGAATATACAACATTCAAAAATAAATTAAAAACACATTTTCCTATTTTTTCTGCTACAGCAATGTTTGCTATTTAAAAGGTATAACTTCTTAGAACACCAATTATTTACACAAAGCAGATAACTTAGGATAAACTGCAGCTCAAAATTGGACTTGGCTAGTTTTCACGTACAAGGTATCTTGCATTTGGCTAATCAATAAGTTATAGGGTACGCAAGTTACTGTATTTATATTGTGTGGTCATATCATACTCTTCCAAACAATTGGCTTGCTGGTAAAAACTAGCCGAGTCAAATTTTGAGCTGCAGTTTATCCTAAGTTATCTGCTTTGTGTAAATAATTGGTGTTCTAAGAAGTTATACTTTTTAAATAGCAAATATTGCTGTAGCAGAAAAAATAGGAAAATGTGTTTTTAATTTACCTGTCACTAATATACTAGTAAACATCTTAGCCTACTTCTGCAAAACGTGGTTACAGAATTATCAACAAGTCTTTTTAGATTTGTTGGTATTTCTGTAGCTCTGCCCACCCCACTCTGGGAATTAAGGCGTGATGTTAGTATGTATGTATGTATGTATTTTTATCCACGAGCTCCAGTCAATCATGTAGCTATTTTATCAGATAAGATAATTATTCTTATTAGTTTGGACGTTTATAGGACTTTTCGAGCCAGTCGAAAAAAACAGGAACCTAAGAAAAAACTTATTTTATTATAAAATGTTTTAATTACATTCTTGTAATTTTATTTATGAAACCGAGCATAGGTTGTGAATGTCGTTTTTTTACATCATACACTTGCAGTGAATTTCCAGTGCAAAGACGTTCTTTTGAAATAACGCTTAAAAAGTACTTTTAATGAATGTCGAAAAAATATGACAATTTCAACATCGCTATATAAGAATGAGACATTCTTAATTCTTACTAGAAAGTGAACAGGGGTGCGAGTCAAAAACTTGCTTGATGTTACCCAACATTTTTTGTGAGTCATTTCTCGACGTCTGTGCCGTCCTTGCTCCGTCCTTTAACCCAGCGTTCGGACTGTGGGGCTTTTTATGCATTTTGCCGTTGGTGGCTAACCACGCGTAAATACTTAACGGACGTTTGGCGACCTGCCTTAAAAATTCGTATGGTTAGCGTGAACTGAATGTTAATGAGACAATGGGGTAGTCTGTAAACTGGATGCATACTTATTTAAATTAGTGAATTCTCAACTTATGTATTGAAATAAGATGCATTGAGTTAAGGCTTAGAGTGAGAATACACAGCGTTACGGTAGATGTTAAAATGAGCAGTTCGAGTGTTTGGTTTAGTAGATAGTCTCAGCGTTGTCAGCAATATGTCATGCAATTTGTCGTGTAATTTTACTAACATATACTTATACTAACTGATGCTTGCGACTCCGTCCGCGTAGATAACGTTTACCGCTACTCCCTCGGGAATCGTCAATTTTTTAAGGATTCAAAGTATCCTATTTCCTTTCCCGTGACCTTAGTTATCTCCATACCAAATTTCATCGAAATCGGTTCAACGGCTTAGCCGTGAAAGAAGCACAAGCAAACAAACTCACTTTCGCATTTATAATGTTAGTATGGATGTATAGTTGTAACCTATTTTTTCATGTATTGAAGTTGATTACCTACGTGTGGTTGAAACTTGACAGAAACCAGATTCAGTCCTGTCCACACTTGATGTTGGGCCGTGGCTAATTCAGTTTCGGTTAATCAAGAGTCTTGGATCCTTACAGCCAGTACAGTATGAAAACAACTTACCAATATGCAGTATTACACCTTAGTGCATATAGTGAGAAAGTAAGAAAAGAATAATTGTAACATAGTTACTATTACTATCAGACTACACTCAAACCTGTTAAACCTATACATATGTTAGTTATCCCAAGCCACATTCCAGTTAAGTTCGCATTGAAACAGTTGTAGTCAGTAGATCGTGACGAAATGAATAGGGATGCTTGAAAAGGCAGGAAGCCGTAATAAAGTGCAAGGGCGCATCGACGCGTACGCCGCTCATACATGGTGATAGCCGGTGACTACGTGGGCTGCCGGATACTGCCCGGTATGATGTCATGCAGCTAACAACCTTCGTAATCGTCGTGGATTTTGGATACATGTATTATAATAATTCTGATGGCTTAATCGAGTAGTAAATATTTAAACTGCCTATTATCCCGACTCCAAGCACGTATGACAATAAGCAATTGTCTTTAATTGAGTCAGCTTGCTTGTAAACGTAACGTATGTAGGTACCTATTGCCAAAACATAATTTTGATAAATTTATATAGGTTTTTATAAAAAGAGTCTGGTCTCATCCAAGTGAAAGTGACTACGAAAACGCTAAATTACCAAAGGCAACAACCCACATCGTAAAACTTCTGTTTTCAAACCAACAAAAAGTATCAAAGGAGATTGCCCAAATCCGTTGACCGATTTGCACGTCCGTCTATTATAATAGTCAATGGCACCCCTCCGCCGTGTCGCTTGGGTAATTTCGTTGAATGGAAAAATTAAGAAACATTCCAGAATACAATTGTGTTTGTATAAGAAATACTTTTAGGCAATAAAAGTGTAATACATCCCAAATCTAACCTTAAGTACTTACGGCGCAGCAGAATAGCCTCGTTCATGGTAACTTAACCACTTATCAGTTGGCCCGTTAGCTTGATTACGAACGTGCCTCTAACCGCTACTATAAATCTACGCTAGAGCAAGTTGTAACCACCGTATTCTCTTATATTCCAGGGTGCACCTCAAAACAGTATCAAATTTACAAGCACCGAAGAGCCATCCAGATCGAGTAAACCTATTCCTGACATTCGGCTGGTAGATGGGCCTTCAATTTTAGCGGGAAGAGTCCAAATACTACATCGAGGTCTATGGAGATCTGTATGTACAAATTCACGAAAGTAAGTATAATTTTATTCTCCGCTTAATGACAATTATATTAATATTATCATTAAGCAATAAACATCTTATTTTCCAGTTGGACCATAAACGATATGGAAACAGCATGCAGACAACTAGGCTTTATGGGCGGTACATTTTACAACTGGATGGATCGGCAACCCGGACGTCGCGCCCGTCTATTATTTGAAGAACCCAAGTGTAAAGGGACAGAGTACGATTTGTTCGAGTGCGATTGGAACTCACGGCAATTAGGTTCAGGTGTTTGCGATTATCATCCGGATCTTGGTATCCAATGCTCACCCCATCACGATGATAATGAGCTTAGAAATTCTGGAATACATTGGAGAGGCATACGATTTGAAAACGCCGTCTACGAAAGAATTCTTACCGCTGCCAACACTTTATATGTACCTACATCGATGTCCAGACTCGAGCATATAATGATAACCAACGCTGGGCTTGGGCGAGATAACAATGCAACTAGTGCTTTAGACATAATAGGAGTACCACCAGTAATGGAAGATATTGAAATATCCAACTCTGCTTTCAACGCAATTAACGTGACGTCACCAAACGCGCCTATTGTAATTAACAACTGCACTATACAAAACAATAGAGGTTACGGCGTCTACGTGAATTCGACTTACGGCATGACTAAGATTGAAAATTGTTTGATTCACGATAATGGTGGAGATGGAGTAAAATACGTTGTTCACGAAATGAATATCGATGAAAAATTAGATAGGAGTGAGGTTTTTGACCTTTGCACAATGGCTTCCACTCCTAGCCAGACATTTCCTATACAGATGTCTGTAGAGCAGTCGAGATATTCTAACATGGAACGGGATTGCGAGCAAAAGTTTTATACGAGGCCTGACCACGTACTGACATTAAGTTTTCTAAAAATTGTGACGAATCGAAACAATACCGGAGAGATTTTTATATACGATGGCTTAACTCTTAACGACAAGCTTTTATTGTCGTTTACTTTAAGAAACCACTCTAGACCGCAAAGTGTCACTTCGACAAGAAACCGATTGTACGTCAGATTTAGAGCTAACACTAGAACAGATATAGTTGGTTTTCTGAGATTGACTTCCGGTGTCAGCAAAGTATATGATTTGAATGTTACTGACACAATAATTTCCGATAACAATGGCAGAGGTATCGTTATTGAAAATTTAAGATCACAAATCCATATCCACCGAACATCAATATCAAATAATAATCACGTAGCAGGATTGCATGTCGTAAATGGAGCCGGAGATGTTAACGTCACTGAAAGTAGAATATCTTTTAATCAGGGAGATGGTATAAACATTACTGTCACAGGTGGTAACCGAAATGTATCACGTAGCATAATTAGTTCCAACCAAGGTTTTGGCGTGGCAGTGTGGATTAATAACACTCACGAAACGGAATACATACCAATTAATCAGACCACAATTGTGGAATATTCAGAAATATTTAAAAACTTAGACGTAGGTATCCTACATGGAAACTTCTGCGGAGACAGTTGGGTTAACATCACAGGAAATTGGTTTAATATGAGTATGGAGAGCACAGTCGATATATCTACGTGTTGGAGGAGTAATACGAAGTCAGAATTGCTACACTTACAAATTGGTCACAATCGCTTCTATCAAAGTCAAAAGGTGCCTATAAAGATACAACCAGCTTTGAATGTAGATGGTAAAATAGAATATAATTATTTTGAACATGGTGACTACGGTGCAATTGTAATATTGAATCGTATAGAAGGAAAATACCTGGAAGAATTCGAAATACTACCCGCTAGATTTAACATTCAACACAACTATTTCTTCGGTAATAAGGGGCCTTTTGTGGTCAATTTGGGACTCTCGCCGTACAGTGATCTTCAGTATATTTTGTTCTCCAGAAACTATCTAAGAGACAATAAAGTAAGAGAACCGTTTGAACCTCTGGAAGGAGTGTCTTCCCGTTTGACCCCAAGAAGTCGTGTAGCCGCAACTATTGTATTGGCTTCAAGTAATATTGATGTGTTTAGAAACATTATTAATAACCCAGAGGCTCAGTATGAAATTGGTTCACATGTTGAAGATCAAAGCAAAGTTTTGAACTGTACCTACAACTGGCTTGGTTTCGGAGAAGAAGAAAAAGTGTATAACAGACTATTTCACAGAAAGGACAGATACAATCTAGCAAAAATTGTATTTTTGCCATATTTATTACACAGCAGTAATCCTGGTGCTACTCAAATTAATTATAATCAATTATTTGTACCACAATTTAATATTCCTGGAACTTTTGTAGTCGGAGGGGAAGTTGAAGGTATTGAAATATTACGACAAGGAGAATATGATGTCAACCAAGATATTAATATCCGTCCTGGTGGAAAACTAGTTATTCAGCCTGGAGTTACATTAAAATTCCCTCCAGCTATTGGTATGATGGTAGGAGGAAAACTTGAGGCAAGAGGAAAGCGACCTAGCGACATCACTTTTACCCTTAAAGAAGAAATAACCATGACGAACGACAGTGTGTATGAAACAGATGCAGCAACTGAACCCACAACACCAGGGTACGTTGAACCCATAGTTCCTATTAGGCTTTTGGGTGGCCGAACACAACACGAAGGAAGACTACAAGTAAGGGTTAACGACAGGTGGGGTACTGTTTGTAATTATAGATGGAATGTAATAAATGCCGCTTTGGTTTGTCATCAGCTTGGTCTTGCTTTAAATCCTGATGATTGGTTCTTAGAACCAAGTGAAATTCCTTCAGCCGGCATGACAGAGGATGTTATACTTTCCAATGTGGAATGTACAGAATTGGATATTGATATCACGAAATGTAAAGCAGAAAGTATCGAAAGCTTTGAAAATTCTTGTTCTCACGAAAATGATGTTGGCATACGATGTTATGAAACTAGTTGGGCTGGAATAAGGTTTAGCGTTATTTCTGAAAGATCGGATTTACAGTTCGTAAGCATTGAAAAAGCCGGGCTTCTGGATTATTCATCAAATGTTTTTAAACCTGCCCTTCAATTGGATTTCGCCAGGCATGGACTGGAAAGTGTGAAAATAACTAACAATTATCATGATGGTTTAGGTATCATATATTCCGATTTATATGGAGCAGATGCTATTAACACAGTACGAAATTCTGAATTCAGTAATAATAGGGGTAGTGGTATAAGCTTTAAACAACTTGGCTTGAAAGTTTATAGTTCAGTTATAGAGAATAATAACATCGCTGGTATAGCTCACAACCCACATATACCCGGCCTACAACAAAGAGAAATTGCTGGATGGTTTAATATTGATCCTGGGTTTAATATGGACGAATCGAATTACCACCCTATAATGCTACCTGAATTTGAAACAGATATAAGTTTGGTTAACGGAGAAACACGACATATTGTATTTACTAAACATTACAATGAAAATATAGCGAAGACTTACAACATCAAATGCAACCCTGGTTACGTTCTTGGACTTCAACTTTTAAATCCAATCCACAATTTTTCTACTGAAAGCATATGCATTTATGATTCCCAAAACATAAACGAAGCAAGCACTAAATGGTGTCTCGATCGGGACTTATCTACATTTCCAACAACAAGCAACAGTTTTGGAGTTGTATTGACATATGAAAGCGGTAAGACTGCTTTGGGCGGTGTCGTGCTTGTCGTCAGTACTATTACTGCTCCTGTACAGAATATTCGAAACAGAATTGTTAAAGGCCCTGTTCCAACTCTTCAAATAGCTAATAGCAAAATTAAAGGAAACACTAAAGGAATTAAAGCTTTGTATTACAATCGATATTTAAATGAGCTTGGCGATCATTTTCTTCGAAAGTCCAACGAAACTATCAAACTCATCAACTGTGAAATAGCTCATAATAGAGAGGAAGCCGTATATATAAATACTCCTTTTTGGGACATTCATGATAGTAATATTACCGAGATAACTATAATGATTAATAACAGTCTGATAACAGACAATGGAAGAGGGATTTATCACTTTGCACGAGATTTAAGAAGTTCAAACAATTTGTATCACTACGTTCTCCAGGATAACACATTGGAGAGAAATCAACTTGGAGGCTTTGACATAAGCTTGCCTTATGTGTGGCAATACAACGAAAATTTCACTCATTCTGTTTATATGCACAATAATACGTGGCGTAGTAATCAACATTTTGGACTTGTTATTGATGGCCATTTCGCTGAAGTTAATATTACCAAAAATATTTTTACTGACAACAATTGCAAGACAGGTTTATTGGCTATTAGAGGAATGGAAAAGAAATTAAGAGTGGACGGCAATTTACTAGAACGAAACAATGGGCAGTTCATGGTTCAATTCTATATGGATAGCCAGAGTGAAATTATGGGAATCGTTTATGCAGTGTTTTTCTATAATCAAGTGAAAAATAACAGACACATGCTTTTAGTCAATCGGGGTTCTCTGATAAGAAGTGTCGATCCCACTTACGTTCTCGGTTTCAAAGGCATACAAAAAGTCAAAGTCAGCAGAAACTTGTTTGGAAATAATGATTTGCAATATAGTCTTTTGGCTGGTATTAAAACCGCTAAAACCAATAACTTATTGGATGTTACAGAAAATTGGTGGGGAAGTGCCGATGAACAAGAAATTAAGAGACAAATATTCGATTTTGATGATTGGAATAATCATGCTATAGCAACTTACTTGCCTTATTTGATAGAAGATAGCTTTGATTCAAGTCTGTCTGTTTCATTTGGTTCTCAGAGTTCTATAGATATAAATGAACTTGGAGGCCGCCTTACACAGGATCTTACAATAGACGCTCGTAATGCTCCTTATATAGTAAAATCTGACATAACAGTAATGCCGGATGTAACTCTTGTTATCAACCCAGGCGTCATATTGGAATTTCCACCCGATGTTGGTATCTTAGTCATGGGAACTCTTAGGGCCATAGGTCATGCTCAGATGCCAATATTTATGAGACCGATAAACAAGTTGCAGAATGTTGAGAGTAACAAAATTGAAAAGAGAGAAATCAACCAGTATTCCTCTTATCACCCCAAACGAAAAAGGCAACTGGAATCTCTTATGGTGCACGATTCTATTAGACTGTGCACAGGACGCAACTGCTCAATAAATGATAATGTATTGGAGAAAAATAATGAAGGTTTTCTGGAATATTACAATAGAACTACTCTGCAGTGGGTACCAATGTGTGATAACCGTTTTACTGAAAGAAATGCTCAAGTAGTTTGCAGAGAACTAGGCTTTGATCCAATTAACGTTTTCTTTGCACACGACAGACGAATTGAGTATCACAGCAACTCTTTATCTCGGATTTGGTCATGGCCAGAACCTTTACAATGCGTTGGTACTGAAAATCGTTACGAAGATTGCCCTATAAGATTAAATGGGCAACTCTACGGCCATCGACACGAGTGTAAATGGGACTCCGAATACGTATTCATTCATTGCGGAACGAGAAATTTAAACGAAAATTTGGACTACTGGGGTGGTATACGGTTTGTTAATCCAGAGTTCGAATATTCCCTTTACGAGCACAGAATTCATGACCATCACACTCATGACACTATGAGGAAAGTTGAGAGCGCCCTAGAACATCTACACATTTTAGGAGCGGGTATATTGCACAATGAAAAATCCCCTGCCATTCAAAGTATTTTCAAGAATCCCAGAATACGAAGCGTAAATATTAGTCAATGTGCTTATCATGGCATAAACATTGTGTCTCCCACTGACACCATCGACATGATGTTTAATACTGTAAATGACGTATTAGGCGAAGGTATTAATGCTATATCTTTAACAGGAGAAGGCAGAGAATCTGATGAGTCTAGCTTTACACCGCTGAAAGACCTTAATCTTCCTTATCATCTATTTTCACTGGTTGACATTTGCGATAGCAGCAAAGTAATAACAGTCGAGGAAAGGGTTCTTATATACTACAAATATGATAATAATCCTGTAAATTGCGTAAAGATTTTTAAAAGTATGTACAGAGTAAAACCTTTTGGGTTCCGGTTACTACAGTTTAATTTATTCAACCATTCATTAAACTACGGAAAACGAGATTCTTTAAGTTTGTATGACGGAGATATTTACAACATAACAGCACCGCAAGTTGGATACTTAGAAAATGGGTCTCCCGACGAGAAAAAACTATTTAAGACCACTGGAGCCAGTTTAAGCATAAAATTATTTGCCAATGGTGCATCTTCCATTCATGGGTTTATTGCAGAAATTGTCACTCTACCCATATCTTCTATAGGAGTCAGTGAGTATCTGTGTGTTTTTTGTTATCTGCCTAGAGTTCTCATTTTTTTTTTTTTTTTGTTAAGTAGAAGGCACACTAGCACTCAGGCCACCTGATGGTAAGTGGAATCTGAGATCCATAGACATTTGAATTCTCCAGACTATAATCCCAAGACCTCAAATGCGTTGCCAACCCTGAGGACTAAGATGGAATGCCTCTATGCTAGTAATTTCACCGGTTGTCTTATCCCCACACCGGAACACAACAATGCGAACACTGTTGCTTGGCGGGTGGTTAATGGATAAGATGGTGGTAGCGATCCGGACGGACCCTGCACGGGGTCTTACCACCACTAAAATACACACTCATTTGATTGAATACCAAACAATTAACAATACAATTGTTTTTAACAATTTACAATTATTTTCAGGTCGTGACGTACAACACAATATTTCTAGTAGCATATTCACAAAAAACAGAGACGGTGCTATTACTTACTTATCAGTGGGTGAAGTGAATCCTCTCGTCGCCATCACTAGAAACGAATTTAATCAAAATTGCCTCAAGCTCTACGGCAACTTCACCTCGTGCCAAGCCGCTATCAAACTCGATGTTCAAAATACGCAAACCTTTGTCTTTAGGGTGTGTAACAAATATTTTTACCTGAGATATTGTTTAAGTTTTATTTGGTTCTTAACATCTCATAAACATTTTTTTTTCAGAATAATTTAATTCGTGACAACGTTGGTGGTTTGGCTATAAGAGCTGATTCCAGGGGTTCGGCCACTTCCTTGCGTGGCTGGATCCACAACAATCTCTTCTTTTTAAATCATGATTTACCATGCCTTAAAGTGGAAGGTATCTAAATATTTAAAATAAATACGGTCGTATTCTACGGATATTTTATTCCGGTATTCAATAACCACATATAATTTTTATTATTACAGGTCGGCAATCTTCACCTTACCAAGAAGTGACTATATATCGAAATTATTTCACTCGAAATAGAGTTCAATTTAAAGACGTTATTGTATTACGACAAGTTGTGTCTAATTTCACGTACAACTACGTTCATAGAAACACCGGTCAGAGAATACTGGAGGTGTCAGGATTTGACAAAGTGAGACTGCCTATTTATCAGACTACGTCGCATAATGGGTTTTACAAGTAAGTTTCACACCCTGTAAACTCGATCGGCCAGAAAATTTCGAAGTTGGAAACGAAAACGACTGCAATGATGCCGATCGATGTTAGAAATATTTTTTTAAGGTAATAATTATATATTTTTCAGAAATTACGCTTTAGACCGTGAAGGGCGAGCTACAATCGTTGCAGGAACAGCGGGACAACACTATGTGGATAATATATTCTTTAACCCCGATAACGATTACGAGATGATCACAGTTAATAGATCTATGTAAGTTAAACTACATGTATAATATGGTATAATTACATGTATATTTTTTCTCGTTGATCGATCAGACGATCACATACGGTTTTAGGTATCGTACGTCAGTTGCTCTTTTTTTTTGGGTATTTCTTATATAAACGATACCCTTTAATATTTTTTTATAATTATGACTGATGCATGATTAGGACCTCTATTCTACTGGGTGACATGTTATAATGTTTTTTTTAACTCTGACGCTATTACTGCCTGCTTTCAAGTAAATAAGAGCTATCATAAGATTAACAATACGACAACATGTCAAAGGCAAAATGGTTTTACCCAGTAGAATAGAGGCCCAGCTGAACTTAAATTCCAATATTTGAATTGAAGAATGTAAGGTGAATGAGACGCCAAGTAGACAAATCAGAAGGTTTATTTAGTAACTTACGAAACAGAGATTGGACTAAGTCTAGTCGAGTATCCTAACTAAGTACAGGCATACAAATATGAGCTTAAGGGAGGACCGCATAGGCTGTCTCACCCCGTACCCACTTGTCGGTGTCACTTGAGGATAGCAGAGGCCGTCTCTCAAGCTAGACCGCTAGCTAACGAATGAATGCTGGGACGGCTGCGCGCTGTTTATATTCTCTCCGAGCGCTGCCTTCGTATGACAGGTAGTGAGTGTGCGAGCAGGCTAGTATTCGAGCCCGCGCGCCTTGTTTACTACGGCTAATTCTTATGCCGCTACAAGAATCAATTGCAATTTGTGTAAAATATACTTATAATTGCCTACGAGTACAATGTACCATCATGGTCCCGATTGATTGCATGAATATTATAATGGAGTAAATAACTTTACCTACTACTACCCTTATATCCGTACATGTTAATAATTATTATATCTGATTGGCATGTTTCTGTTGCATGGCTGCCCCGGACAATAGCTTTGTTGACTATAATCCAAATGCGATAAGGTAAGTTTTTAAAATAAATTAAGGCTTGATCGTGTCGTACACATTTTTCGTTGGGGTGGTTAGTGGTTCATTTAACAAATTCTGGGTACTTACCTGAGAGGCTTTTTCAATTTCAATAATGTGAAAATCGGTGTTACGGTATTATTAACGTATCATCCACCATGCCAGTATGTACTTATCAACCTTATCATAAAAAAAAACAAATTCTGCCTTTCGTGCTCATTGTCTTGATTTGTATATTGTTTTATTTTATCATCTCAATTTCTTCTTTACCGGTAAGATGGATAACACTAAATCATCGCTTGCTGACATTTATTTCTTGTGCCTTTATTCAAGCCATCCACGACGCCACGTACTTTTCTTGAACTTCATAGAAACTGCTTGAGATTTCATTACGGGGCTTTTAAATGGGCCATGATTTGCTGTAATTTGTGGCCGGCAACTATTGCTATCTTACTTTTACTTCGTATGTTAGAACAAGATGTGTATAGTTGCCCGGCCACAAATTTCAGCAAAACATGGCCCGTTTAGAAACCCCATTAAATACATCTCGAATATAAATAATGCACTATGTATGGAACACTGCAGAAGTCAAGTGCACTGTCTATAGCAAAATAGTTATGGTAGCGGACAAAGTTCTCGAAATTATGTATTTGCTGTTTAAACACGACATTGTCTTTAATCTTATGTCGACGAATCAACACAGATGGACGTATAGTCGTGATGTTGACTGCACCAATCATCAACGGCGTAAATCTTGTACACCTAATTACGCATGATGCCGAAACGCTGCAGTTTATTTTCATAATACATATTTGTAAGCTAACATACTTAACGCTTCTTAACATCTCACGTATTGCTTTCTATTTAAGTTTATTAATATCAACGTACCGACCAGATACTATAGAACGTTTTGTAGGTTTCCATATTTAAAGTAAGAATTTCATAACATAATGCTGCGGTCACTAATTAATTCGAGGGATTAGGTAAAACGTTGGGGTGTTATTTTCCGTTTGACCTATGAATCAATTATTTGCCACTGTCGTGATCAATTATTTTATATCTGTTTGCAAAATATTACAACCTAGTGTTTTTTGCCTCGCCTGATCGTCGTCGAGCATTGAAAACACAAAAACGATTTGCTCACTTTTATTATTTTTGCCCTCTATATTGTACCTACTATTGAGTAAAACGTTCCTTAATCCACAGCGCTCTTGAGCTCTGGCGAACACGTATCGATGCTAAACACAACTATTGGAGTTACAACGAGACGCTGGCAGTCGCCGGCCGTGTCCGAGATCAGTCCGATAACCCTTTGCTTTTAGAGGTGGACTACAGGCCCTATTACATGAATAACATGACAGTCCTTGGAGGCGGCAAATGCCCCCCAGGCTGGGACTATATCGCAGGAACCTGTTACATGTACATAGGTGCGCCTATGACTTATGCAGATGCAAACGATTTCTGTTTGGTGAGTTTTTGATCAATCATTCCTGCTTCTTAATCAATTTAAATGTAGATAATTGTACACTAACATCGTTTTTACTTGCAGTCGGACAATGCATCTCTTCCGTATGTAACTGGAAACTACGAAGTGCTGTATAACTACCTCCAAACCC
The DNA here is from genome assembly GCA_949316455.1 of Acleris holmiana. Classification (NCBI taxonomy): domain Eukaryota; kingdom Metazoa; phylum Arthropoda; class Insecta; order Lepidoptera; family Tortricidae; genus Acleris; species Acleris holmiana. Next base: position 10,495,353 of record OX438765.1, on the reverse strand, counting down.
AGAATCAGTGGTCTCAATTTGGCGATCGCGTTTGGGTGAAGCACATCGATTATCTCAAGCAATGCTCGTCCTTCGCTTTCTCCAATGTCGAAAGCACAAATTGCAACCATAAAAATGCATTTATATGTGAGATTGGTATGTGCACTTTTGATTATGATAATTTAAAATTAGAACTATTATTCATTAAAATGTCCAATATTCTTACCCTTCAATTGTTTTTATTTAGATCCAAAGATCTCAATTGATCCCCTGTCGTGGAAAGGAGACACGCTCGCCATGGCGTTTATTGGAGTTCTGGCTGGAGCTATTCTTCTAGTAATTATTGCCTTAGTCTGCTGGTACAACAAATCGAAACACAGGTACCTACATTAACAAAAAAAAAAGAAGTAAAGTGCGACAAATAACGACACGCAAAGTATATAAGTACTTGAAGTTTTAAATATACATATTTTGCATTTTACAGACACGTCCAAAGACTTGAGCGTCGGAACTCTATTAGACAGTCACTGCATTCCGTAAGATCCATCGGCAGTATTAACGGAGGATTCCCTGACACTGCCTATAGAAGGAAATTGGCACAAATGGTATACATTATTTTGATTACACGGTTATAAAGATACATTGTTTTGTTTATAAATTAATTGTACTTACACCTATCTGCTTCTTTACATTTTAGAGTACAAGATCAACGGAGACATTAACTAAGGGTTCGGACTACCGAAAGATGCTCGCGTCGACGAATTCAATGGAATCGATGGAAAAAAGCCAATTCAATTCCTCAATGGAAGACAACCAAAGTTTTGACATATACGAGGCTCACAACCCAAACCCCAACATTATACAACTGAAGCATAGTACATTCATGAAAAAGCCAGCCTCACCTGAATATTCGGTTCCTCAAAATAACAATCGACCGTACAATCTGGCGTACAAAAACGAAGGATATAAGGATAATTCAAATGCTACAAGTGGCGCTCCGTCGATGAACACGGTAACAACGGAAGAAATACCCATAATCCACCATCCTGGAGGTTTGCAATCACCTCTCGACGATGATACGTTGTCGCCAACGAGTGATTCTCAATACTTCACGTCGGACACCTTACCGCTGCGAGGGGACAAGAGGGACACGTTCGATCTGAAGAGCCATTTAGAGAAGGAAGGAGAAGGCTACAGTCCGTATGGCGCTCCAAATTTCGGTACACAACCGAAACTGTCATTCCTGATGGAGTTGAGGTCGAAAATGCCAGAGCAACCCCAACCCGGGGCAGTACCGAAGTCAACGTTTGGGCAGAGGAAAAACATAGCTGGTAACTTTTTTTTTTCACCTCTGATTAAAACAACAAGGGAGTTAATTGTATGAAGTCTCTCTTTGGGCTTATCCATCTGTCTGTGATCGCTTAAGGCCCGACCGGGTGTCTCGATCTCGTCGATCGAGGGGCGGCTGAAAAGTTCTAAGACTAAGGTGGAAAAAAGCGATTTAAAAAAATCAAGTTATTTTTATTTTTCAATTTAATCCCTCTCTAATTCGATGCATTTCTTACATTTATTATATAATGCTTTTGGGTGAATCAACTTTTAAAGTCCTCCTTTTCTACACGCTAATAAAAACTTACTAGAATATTTGAGATTGATAATGCTTTACACATGTTAAAATTAGATAATCAGATTTTCGGATTTCACTATTCATAATCATAAACCAATTCTATAATTTTGTAAAAACATGGTAACGCAGTGGAAAATGCACGTTTTTCATATAAAACCCGAGGACAACGTCGTCCCCTGCGTTACCTGATATATGTATTTGTGTAAATCATAGAAGAATTTTTAAATTTGTCAGCTAGAAAGTAAGTTTAATTGTCTGATTTATTCAATATATTGACCACATCAAAAAAATAAATTGCATTCTACCAAATTAAGGTGACATAGTGAGACATGTCGAAAATTGGGGAGTACCTTAAAAGTTGATTCACCCTATTATGCCGTTAAAAAAAATTTTTTTGCTCTGGCCTTGAAAATGCTCTTCTACTGCCGCCTTCATTTCTTCATCACTTCCAAATCGCTTTCCTCTTAGATCTTTCTTTAAATTACTGAACAGAAAATAGTCGCTAGGGGTGAAATCTGGACTATAGGTAGGATGGTTAATTTCTTCGAAGTCGATTTCCCTCAGCGCTAGTCTTGCAAAACGCGCGGTATGAACGGGGGCATTGTCTTGCAAAAACAAAACGCCTTTACTGATTTTGCTCCTTCTTTTTTCAAGTATGGTTTGACGCACTACTCAATAGCTCAGAATAGTAAGTTGCATTTATTGTAGAGCCTTTCGCTAAATACTCTGTTAAAAGAATTCCATCCGCGTCCCAAAACACTGTAGCCATTAGCTTAGAGGCCGATCTTTGCATTTTAAACTTCTTCGGCGGCCTTTCACCCTTCTCAATCCCCTGCATGGACTCCGACTTTTATTTTATCACGTGAGCAGACCTCACACCTCTAGATGTTCTGGACTGGACTGAGATTTGTCTTGATTGGCTGAACTGGATTCGGATGCGCTTTGCTCTGCTTGTGTTGCATCAGCGACACCCGTTACTGTTGACTGGACCCGGAAGCATCCTGATTCGAAGTAGTTGCCTAGTAGTTAAGACAAGGAAACATTCAGGGTCACACTGTCAGACAGTATGATCCTTAATGTTTCATCAATGATTACTATCCTGGAGCAAATTTCGTCAACCGCACCAGTCTAAAAACGCCTGAGAAGTTTCGACACGCCGCTCTTTGTCAAACGCCTTCAGCATTTTCGTTACCCGACGCGCGCTGACCTTAATCATGTGTAAATGTGTATGAAGGATTTCTCTAACACGCTCCTTGCTAATGCCCAAGGCCTCAGATAGGCTACTCCACTTTTTAGCTGTAGTATAAGAAGGCCCAGAGACACTATAAATAGCAGCCATTTCTTGAAAAATGCTTTGAGGAGTTTATTAACTCTTCGTGAGGAACTTAATCACAGCCCGGTGCTCGATTTTCGTAATATGCAATGATAATTCAGACATGATACTGTTAATCGTTGAATATCTCGAGAAATTACAATGATAATGACATAATATTTTTTTTTTTTTTTTTAAATGGTCTATCTAGTGGCCAGTACCATATTTATATATACAGTCCGAGTCACTTGAATAGCCTCACCCCTAAATTTAGTATTTTTTTATATTATCATACATGATTATTATATTATACTTAGTCTAATTTTTACCTTACGTGCAGTGCCTTACGAAACAAGAGACAACTTGCACGAACCTGTACATAAACACCGCGCGCAGTGTCGATGCGTCAGTTCGTCCGCTCCACATGATTAGCCTCAGTGTCATTTGAACATTATTCGCGTACGGATATTTCAGTGTATCATTATCAATCCTTATAAGCGGCGTATATTACTTATATATCATTTCTAAAGTGTTATTTTATTCATATCTTATCATGGGTCGTGGTCGAAAATTAACTGACATTGAAATTGAAAAAGTGAAATTTTATTTGGATCAAGAATTGTCTAACCGCCAAATTGCAAAAAAAAATGGTCGTAGCCCTAAAGTGATCAATAATTATATGAAAAATAAAGAAAATTATGGAAATAACTATAAAGGTTGGACAAAACTGGCAACTTCGTCACGTGAACGTCGACTTATTTTACGTGCAGCATCAAATTCTTCCAAGACAGCGCGACAAATAGCAAATGAAGTAAACACCCGCGCATCACTGTCTACTGTACGACGTATTATAAAGTCATCATCACACCTTAAAAGAAAAAAAATCAAGAGGAAACCTCTTCTGCGTGATCAGCATCAAAAAGCCCGATTATCGTTTGCTAAAACACATATGTCCTGGACAAATGAGTGGCATAATGTTGTCTTCAGTGACGAAAAAAAATTTAATTTAGATGGTCCAGATGGTTATTTATACTATTTTCACGATTAGAGAAAAGAAGAACAAGTGTTGTCACGTCGGCATTCAGGAGGTGGTTCATTAATGCCATTAATGGTGTGGGGTGCGGTTTCTTATCATGGCCCTATTAAAATTACTGTTCTTAAAGGAAAACAAACTTCTAAATTGTATATCAATTTACTAGAAAATAAGAAAAAAGAGATTCGTGAAATTTTTAAAAAACAAAATTGGATTTTTCAGCATGACAATGCCCCTATACATGCCTCACATGAGACAAAAGCTTGGTTACAACAAAATAAAATTGAAGTTTTAGATTGGCCGTCTAACTCCCCAGACCTTAATATTATGGAGAATATTTGGGGTTATTTATCTCGCCAGGTATATGCCAGTGGACGCCAGTTCAATAGTAGCGCAGATCTAGTACAAGAAATTAATAAAACTTGGAATAATTTGGACCTAAATTACATTCACTCATTATATGATTCAATTCCTGAACGTATTTTTGAAGTAATTAAGAGTAGGTAATGGAAAATATACAAAATATTAAAATTGAATTATAATCATATTTATCTGTGTTTTATTTATTGAGGCTATTCAAGTGACTAACCCTTTTGTTCACGTAAGTTAGTAATTAATATTTTTTTATTACTATTATTTCAATTCTTTTATTTATATTATAGTACTAATCTAATAAAGTTTATTGATAAAATCTAACAGGCAGTAATAAATAAAGAACAGGATTTATATTTAATTTACTGGTGAGGCTATTCAAGTGACTCGGACTGTACAACCTCAAAATGCCTTAGGCTTACAACTTTTCAGCCGCCCCTCGTATTTGAGCGTGTTTGTTTACCTTCTCGTATCTTTTTATGCAATCCCGGAATCCCGGAATATATTATTAAAATAATTTAATTAAGAAGCCGCCTCCATATTTTCCTAAGTTTTGCCAGGACTGTCAATTTTAGGTAAATATCGATCCGAATTTCCAATCCCTGTTCATTATAGATAACAAGACCTACTATTAAATAATATTTGAAACGTAACAGATCAACAGCAATATTACGAAGACAACCTGCCGAGCCCGCCGCACCCGCCGGTCTACTCGCCCGACTATTCGGACAATATTCCGAGCTACGACTCCAGCCCTCAGCACTCCTCGCGGGAGTTTGATGCCTCCCCGACGCCCGGTTTAGGCGGAAGGTCCAAGTCTGAAGCACTATTAGAAACTAATTTCGAATTCGATGACACTGAATCTAGTTCGCTGCCTATTACAGAGGCAAGCAGAACGTATAGTCAGCCGTTAGAGACTGCTATGTAATTAAAACAATTTTACCAGCGATTTAGTTTCATCTATTGACAAAAAAATATTTTCGTGTATCTAATTAATTTATTGATCTGTGTTAATAAACAGGTAACATTTTAGATCACTGCCTTTTAAGAAATTAAGATGAGATATAATATGTAGATATGGCTCGTAGTAAGCTGTGTGCTTATTTTTTAAGTTCCAGCAATGCAAAAGAAGACGGTGGTATATTATATGTATTTAAATAAGAAGCGATGAAAAGACTGAATAAAATGTCTTGGTTGATTTATGTTTGCTGAATTTAGAATATTTTTTATTATTATGTGAAATTTTCAGAAGTAGTGCCTTATGTATTTTATAATTTATATATTCTGTACACGCTTTGTATTTATAATGTTAATATTAGAGCAAATCCCTAAATATGAATACCAGAAGTGCACGATCTCAATTTATGAAATGTCCATACAAAGTATTGTATCATTTAGTTGGATTCTGTATTTTGTAATAAGAAACACGTATGCCTTATTGTTAGACAAATTAAATAGTTTAAATGTCAATGTGTAAGGAAAGAATAGTTAAGTTAATAAGGAAGTATCCGAAGTATTACAGCCACCAGCAGTAATATCTTTGTCAACACTGATGAGCTCATAAATATCTGACACGTTTCTACTGGTATTTATTTTGAAATGTTATAGGTACATTTAGTATAAAACACACGACAAAGAGGCCACCGTTGCCACTAGCGTTGAAAATACCGGAAAAAAACAAATGATTTTTTTCGGGGTTTTTTTTTAGGAAAAAATACACATGTATAATGACAATTTATTCATAGTCAATCACTGTCACTCTCGCTACCTATTTCTGTGTGTTTCTCTGCCTCCGTGTCGTCGATGTCGCCCCTTTGGTACAAATTAGATCGAATATAGATTAAAAATAAGAGCAAAAAAAACATTGTATATTTCTATAAAAATCCGAAAAAAATCCGGGATTTTTTACAACGCTAGTTGCCACAGACTTTGGAGGTGCTATAGACGGAAGAAAACGTCAAAAAATTGAGGGCAATTTTAGATAAGATATTATTGCTGGTAAGTGTATGTTCGACGTAATAGGTATGTGCAATGACAATGCGTTAGGGAATTTATTTACGAATCCATGTATTTTTTAGTTACTTAATTATTCTTGTAATATAGTATAACTTTTTTAATGTTTGTAATGGTCCGTCCGCGTGTATCAATGAATATTTAATGTTATATTTGACTGACAGTTAAAAAGTGATTATTAAGTAGCTTTATGACATCTTCCATTACGTACTATTACTATTCTCTATCTCAGATTAAAATTCTTACTATATTTAACGTCACTGGTTCAGTTTATTAGCCTTCTTTATTTTCGTTTCATCAATTAATTTTAATATATGTATATTATACATGCTTATTTACACTTTACCTTACAAGTTACTCTTGTATACTAGTCTCCATTTTAAGAAGATTGTGAAGCTGATAATGTCCATATTATGCGGTAACGTTTCTCTCCTCCTAAACTTAGTCCGATTTTTACGCTTTTTGAATATGTTGTAGATATTATGAAAAACTAGGTCCGTACGTTTAAAATATTTCTTAGAATGAAACTAATTAAAACAAAAACTGGAACGTTCAAACTTAGTTATTCATAACAATTGAAACATCAAGAAAAGGACTTGATGTATGGAGTGAGAAACGTTAATCTAATTTGCATGTTTTTTTTTGACAGCTACGCGATTTAATCGTCGCTTTACCATCATCTTAATGAGCATACAATACAGAGCATTTGAGCAATGCGGTTGAATGAAGGTTTTTGAAGCTCAAATGACCATTTAAACGTTCTAAAAAATCATTATTATATTAATGAACTTACAATAATGCTTTAATTGTAAATTGTACAAACTATGTATGACAAATGGTATCAAAATATTATCAAAAGAAATATTAAAATATAATTTTTATACGAGGTGTTTCATTTGATGGCATTGATTGACCCTAAATAAATACAAGTGCGCATTCCATTTTTAACCGCCTTCAAACAAATTAGCAAAATTCCAACCTATCCAACCTAGGTATATGGCAAAATTTCCATATACCTGGGTGGGATAGGTTGGAAGATGGGAATAACCCAAATTGAGGACATTATTCTTAATTACCTAGTTGCGTTTGTAGTTTATATACATATAGGATGTATGTTGAATTTGAAGGACAGTGCCTTCTAGCCATAGATTTCAACCAAAATGAAACTTAATATAGTAGCGCGAGGTTTGGAAATCCTTTTAAACGTATTCTTTTATTTTGTGAATTAATTGTTGCAATTATGAAAAATTAAGTAATCAGACAAACTGAAGGCGATAAAACTAATTTTCAACCATTTTTTAACCTCCGACGCAAAAAGAGGGGTGTTATAAGTTTCATTTGTAAGTGTGTCTGTGTGTGTGTCTGTCTGTAGCACCGTAGCTCTTAAATGGATGAACTGAATTGAATGCGTTTTTTTTTTAAATGAGCGCAGGTTTCCTATGGGTGGTTCTTAGACATGTTTTATAAAAAGCGGTTCAGCCCTTTTTTAGATATAAAGCTTTTAGAGGGTTAAAAGCCCCCAAAATAACGGCGACACCTACTTTCAGAGCTCATATCTCTTAAACGGCCCAATCAATGTTCATGAAGTCTTGCTAAGAACCATCCTGATTAATGTAGCTTTATTTAAAAAAAAACCTGCGTCCAAATCCGTTCATCCGTTTGGGAGCTACGATGCCACAAATAGGCTCGGATGGATTTTTTTTAAAAAGCGTGAAATAAAAACTTAATTAGAAATTTAAAAAACCCCTGACTAGTCTGTGAAAAAACCTCTAAAAAGTAAAAAATAATAAGTAGTGGCCCTAAGGGCTGATTGTTTGATAAGTAGGTAGTTAACTGAACACTGACACCACAAAGTAAATAGCGGCGGCGCGCGCCGGAGCAGAGAGACCGCTCAGTACAAAGTGTCATTTTCGCCGCACGCACACAGACGTTACATTTACAGGCATTCTCATGCAATCTCAAACAGAGCCACAGAATAAGTAATAGTACAAGTACAGAAGCGACACTCCGTGACAGCAAACATGCGAATTTAAACCTAAACAGAACGCGTTAACGATAATAAAACAAGTGCACGGCCGGAAGTGACCTTGGTTACATTTCTGCGATCGATAGTGCCCCTAACGAGGCAAAATGCAGCTTAAATCTGCGTCGCGAGAGTATGTATTATTTCGCCCGCCATGAGCTTTACTGACTCTGCTCACTCCGCAGGGCTGGCAGTTACTTGTACTAATTAATACGTTAATACTTATTCCGTGGCAGTTGTAAGAAAACAAATTGCATTAAACTTATTATTAATTGTAGTTTTCTTATGTAGTTTTAGTTTTATTCATCCCTAACTGTGCTAATACTGTTGCATTTGGTACACAAACAGGACTATTTTCTTTGTACCTATCTTTTATATTTGTATTTGTTTGTGCAACTGTTAGTGTGTCTAATTGAATAAATAAATGAAATAAATAAATCTAGTTTGTAACTAGAGACGCACTAAGCGAGACAAACGAGAAAATACAACTTGTGCTACCCGTACTGGAATAGGTAGGTTAATGTTAGTCTAGGAGTTGACGTACGTTTTCGATAAACAATCATTTATTTTAAGGACTTTGAAGGTTCATTTTGTAATACATAGTTGTATTACTAAATATTTGTTGTTAACATACTAGCATAGCATAGCTTCGATATAGACCTTAAAACATTTTGTTTATCTATGAAATAGGTATATAGAATACAGATAGATAAGAAAGGGGATAGCACAAAAATCGCAAAATACCTGCATGCTTAGTATGGTGGCGTTTATTGCAAGACAAAATATGGATTAAGCTTCCGTCACTCTCGTACTTATACACGTGTCAAAAAGTGAAGGATGTTTTATCCACATGTTGTCACGCGACTAACGCAGCCATATTAGGCCCCCTGTATTGTGTTGATGCACCACAGATGTTAACATTACATCGTTAGTACATGAAAAAACGTTAAAAAAACATTTAATATATTTTTGATTTAAAAACAATAATTATTAATATCTTATAACAATATTTATGTTTCATCAATAACATTTAATCAACATTTGCAACCCGCGATGGAAAGCCTATTAGTCTTATTGCCTGTTTCACAATCGACAAGTAAAGCATATGTGAGACATAAATTTACTCTTTCTTATACTTAAAAATATACAAGGAGAGAGCCAATTTTTAATGGCAGATAAATTTGTCCTTGCAATACTTAATAATAAAATTTACATTATAATTATTTAATTTTGTAACTGTGACTGATTGATTACAATTACAAATGTTTAATTTTTACATATTTTTTAACTCCTTTTTTATATATTTGATATTTATTATTTATTTATTTATAGTTAAGTAAAAGGTAAAATAAAAATTACAGTTTTTTAACAAAAGTTAATTATAATTTTAATTTTATTGAAAATAGTCACAAAGCGGACCTTATTAATTTTTTCTTATATATTATATAGGTAAATCATTACTAGGGTCATGTTTTAGCGAAAATATCCATCTACATATTGTTATAATAATTACAAGTCTTAAACAAAAAATAAACCCGACTTCAATTTCCGTCAACTTCGGGAGTAGGTATACCCTAACAGGGCTAACAAATCAAAAAAATGTTCAAAATCAGAAACTAAAAGAAAAGAAAGAAAGAAAGACAAACCTAATTTAAACGTTAGTACTTATATATCAAATTAAAAACTAATCTTACATCAGGCTCTTGGACTATGCAACTCGTATAACACGACAAAATTATAAACTCGAGCACTATTATTACCTATTCCGTTACTCAAGTAAGAAGGTAGGTAACCAGTATATGCTGACCTTGCTTTAGTAGGTAGTCACTATTACTGGGAGATCTACTTACGCGGAACGCTCTTTAAGTAAGGTAGGTAATAGATTTTTGATGCGAATAAGTCGAAAACTGCGAAACTGAGGTAGGTAGTTAATAAAATAAATAATATTATTCCGCTCTTTTTGTGTCGAGGATTCAAAACTATAATCATTGTGTCAGTAATTAAGTACAGCTACTCGTAACTACCTACGTCGATCGAAGTTATAATTTATAAAATAATATTAATAATAATCTTACCTTTCGATATCTTTTGGCAGTGTAAATAATGATAGATCGCCATTCCTGTCATTATTTAAGCACCCGTATGCTCTACAGTACCTTTTGGCTTTTCGAGGAGCCATAGGTACATTTATTTAAACAAAAACTCGAATTATTTTCGCAGCGGCGTACGGGCGGCGCGCTTCAAGACGAGCGCTCGCGTGACACTCAACTGATTAGCCTTGTGTAAAAGGCCGCACATTGAGTAGGCAATAGCGCGGAGTGTCACCGGCCTGACAGAGCTTAGTCCGGCTGTGCGCGCGTTGATTATTTGACGTTCCCGCCGCTACGTAGGTACTTTGTGTCACGTACGTCAAAATGAATAACCGATATTATTACAGTTGCAGTGTATTTGGTTGTTTAAATACAACAAAAAACTGTGCCTACACTTTCTTCACATTTCCAAACGATATTGAAAGGTAAGTCAAACTGTTTTCTCATGTTGATAGTTACTATACCTAGTTAGGTAGGTAATTTTTGGAACTAGCCGCTTTGATAACGACGATAAACCATTATACATGCATCTTATCGTTCGCTGGTAAAACGCCAGTATTTAGTTAGGTTCTATAGTTAGGTATATTCTTTGTTGGCGCTCTCGACCGCCGCCGGCCACAAGTCACAACTCGCAGCGGGTCACGCATCAATTTATTTACCAAGATACGCTGGTTCATATTTAAATGTCATGTTGAAGAATTTTCTAGTAATTTTTTTTTAATCTTAAAAGCAGTGTTAAGAGCTTACTTACATTTTAGAGACTCCAGTCATTAAACCCCAAATAACATTTTACTTGCAGTAACGTTATCTTTATCTAGGTGCACGGCAGTGTGCCTGCCAAGTTCAGAAGAGAACGCCGGTCAATATACCTCAAATGACATTTTACTTACAGTAAAGTTTTTTTGACGCACGGCAGTGTGCCAGCCAAGTTCAGGAGAGAACGCCAATCATTAAATCCCAAATAACACGTCACTTGCAGTAAAGTTTTCTTTATCCAGGCTATTTTCGTTGCAAAAAATTACTTACCTTACATTTTAAAAATTAAATGTTTTCTTTTCAGACGAACCCTATGGTTAAGTTTAATTGATCGAGAAGATGTAAACAACAAATGGTCTACATGTCTCCGAGTTTGTGAGTCCCATTTCGAAACCAATTCTTTAATAAAGACATCGAACCGAACTCTCCTGAAAAAAGGCACAAACCCTAAACTTTTACTACCTGTTCAAAAAAATGAAAATATAGAATCACAAGCAACTGTGGAGACTCGCGAATCTAGTACACAATATGAAAAACTTCAACATCCCTCCAGTTCACAAACAGCAGCTCACCTTTCTGCTAATTCTCCTCGAAAAAGAAAGCTGAAAAACGATATTCTTGAGTGCAGGAAGAGACTAAAAACAACGGATGCACCAGAAACTGGTGTTAACTTGTTTCATAAATTGTGTGATAAGTTTCTTAACGAAAACTTATCTAAAGTTGTAAAAGAACAAGCAAAATTAAAATTTCATTCTTCTGGAAATAGGTACAGTACAGATTATAAAGTATTTTGTCTTAATTTGTTTTACACAAGTCCACAGGCATACAATCTTTTAAGTGAATGTTTACTAAATATGCCGAGCAAAACTACACTCAAGCGAATGTATATGCCAATTAATACCAAAGTAAATTGTCATATAATGGAAGTTCTCAAAACCAAAGCTAATAGTATGACTGATATGGAGAGAAACTGTTCTCTTGTCATAGATTCGATGAGCCTAAAGGCTAATTTATATTATAATATAAAAGAGGACAAAATTTATGGTTTTCATGAAATAGATGGAATACAATCTCCAGAGCCAGCAACATATGCTTTAGTGGCAATGATACATGGAATTTTCATAAATTACAGGCAGCCTGTAGGATTTGCATTATTATCCAAGTGTAAAAATTCTGAAGACTTATCAAAATGGATAGATAAACTCATCAGACAGCTTCTTGAAATTGGCTTCAAAATACGAGTATTAGTTTCAGACATGGGTTCAGACTTCACAAGCAACGCCAAAGAAAGACAAGTCAGCATTGAAACTCCGTTTTTTTTTGTGGATTCTAATAAGATTTTTTATATCTTTGACGCTCCTCATCTGATTAAACTTGTGCGCAATAATTTGATCAACTACAATTTCCAATTTGATAACTATGAAGCTAAGTGGGATCACATCATTCAGTTTTACGAGAAAGATAAAACTCAACAAGTGAGGTCTGCCCCAAAATTAACGGAAAGTCACATTAAGCCTAACAACTTTGAAAAAATGAAATTAAAGTTGGCTGTGCAGGTACTAAGTGCTACAGTGGCAGCAGGTTTATCAACATGCAGAGATTTTGGCGCGATCGATTCAACTGCCGAAGGCACAATAAAGCTAATTAGAATTATGAATAATATGTTCGATTTTTTAAATTCGTCTATTCGTTTTGGCTCTACTGAATACCAACACGCCTTCATTGGTACAGTGCTTCAGATTTCCTTTCTTAACGAAATGATGAATTTTTTTGCATCATTGAAATTAATTAGTCCAAAAACGGGTAAAGACGCTACTTCGAGAGTTAAGTTTCTGGAAGGTTTGCAAATTACCTTAAAATCTATTTTGTTTTTGTTCGAGGATTTAAAATCAGAAGGCTACAGTTACATTATGACAAGGCGACTGAACCAAGACTGTTTGGAGAATTTTTTTGGTAGAGTGCGCACCCGTAACGGAAATTCAACGGAACCCACAAGTTGGCAACTTGTATCGGCATTTCGAAAAATTTTCTTTATGACTATTATCAAACACTCTAAACAGGGCAACTGTAGCGACGATCTGTCAGATATTTTTCTTGAAGGTAACAATTTGTACTCAAGTTTAGCTAGCGACAAACAACAATCAACTTCTAGTGAACAAATTACAAATGTTCCTGGAGTATCACAACAAGGAGAGATCAACAGAAATCCACCCATAACATCAGCGGATTATAATCCATTTGATTTGCCCGAGAAAAACGCATTGGTTTACACATGTGGGTATTTATTAAAAAAATGTTTTGATCAGCACAAGGATTGCAGTCTTTTCAAATCGTATTTAAGTGAGGCTAGTACATTAAACACGCAAGATACGACATTTATTCGTTACAAAGATTATTGTAAAGATGGAGGAAGCACTTTGTTGATTGTGCCGCAAGACAATTTTGTGAAGTTTGTTGAAGCATTGGAAGATAAATTCGCATCATATTTTAAAAATAAATATATTAACTGTAAAGTACTGAAGAATATTTTTGAAGCAGTTCAAAATATATCTTATTCAATGCCTTGCACATGTTTCCCCATTATATATTTAAAGAAACTTTATCTGAGAATGCGACTGTACTACACGTTAAAATACAACAATTGCGCATTTAAGCAATGTCGCAATCGAAGAAAATACTTCTCAGTCAGTAATGTATAAAACCGGTGCCTTTTTTTTAATAATAATACTTTAATAAACCATATTTTTTTATTTACCAATCTACGTTACAAACACACAACAACAAAGGTAGGTACATTTTTTACTATTATAAATACACTTTCTTGTTTTGAAAATAATTACCACTATTGCTTGATATATAGTACTTGCATTATAAAGATTTTTCAATTTTTGAAGATGACAAGATAAAAAATCATCATTTAAGAAAATATTAATTACGTATTTGAAGTCCATAGACGAAATTGTTAATTAAAAAATGTATGGAACGTGTAACCCTTCTAGATTTCAACTATTTTTCGCTGAACTTGGCACACTTTTTACATTTATGTTTTTGTCGAACTTTTTTCACGTTTGTGTTTTTAGTGGGATCACTATCATAGTTATATCTTGTTAGCTAGTTAGTAGTTAGTTGTAACAAGTTGTTACGCTCCAGTCTTCGTCATGTGTGGTGTTGGGACCTTTAATGGATATTTGATGCTCTTTAACATCTAAGCAGAGCTTTAACAACCGGTTTTTTCGTCGTAACGTTATCCTTCATAACGTTATCTTACACGAATAACGTTATAATATAACGTTATTTTACACCGATCTATAACGGTATCCATTATAACGTCATTGAACCAAAACCTAACGTTATTATATCGCTATATAATAACGTTATAGATTTCGCCCGCGCCCAATCAAAACCACCGAGCGCGCGGCGCGCATGCGCAATAACGTTCGCGCGCGTTCATAATGTTATTTTATCGTTCATAACGCTATTTTTATAACGTTATGGGTTTCATTTCGTTATGATATGATAATAACGTTATGAAGGAATATCAATATTTCTGAACGAAATTTTAAACACAAACGAAATATAACGTTATAAAGCTCTGCATCTAAGCAGTCTCTAAGGAATGTAAACATGATAAGATGTATGTATAAACCAATCTATGTATGTATGTCTGTAAACATATATTACCTACTCCTTTTTAAAATTCGGAATCAATTCAGAAGCAACCCTAGTGACTCGGGTAAGTTTAGGTATGTATTTTCAAGAACGGCGAGAACGGCCCTTCTGTATATTTTTTATTTTGTGCAGACATACTGACCGACGGACAGTAGAGGCTCAGTAATAAAAACCCTAAAAACGATGTTAAAACTGTAATAATAGAAAAAAATATTGATGCAAATCCGTTCTAATCTTCATTTTTCGCACGGTCGGCGATTGCCAGCAACTTGGTTTACACAAATACGAAACTTGAACAAGCTTGAGAAAATAATTTATTGAGTAAATCTCGCATACATAAGTAAGTAACATAACATTAACATAATTAGTCCAGAGGTAGAGAGTGCGGGCGCGGAGGGGCGCTATGAGTCGGCGGGCAGCGCTGGCGCCAGGGGCAGGCGCGAGTAGCGCAGCCCGAGCTCGTCGGCCACGGCCTCGATGGCGGCCAGGCAGTGGTCCAGCTGCGCGCGCGAGTGCGCCGCCGACAGGCAGAACCTGGAATAGTAACAGACAGGATGATCACATTATTTTTACCAGTATCAGCAGATCTAGAAACAAATTGTACTTACACTGATATTTATAGTTTTGGACCGATTGAACTGAAATCTGGTATACCTAAGTAACAATACAATAATATGGCATCATCGAGCTGGTCTGATGATGGAGTCTGAAGATGATCTCCGCTACACTTAAAGTAGATCCATCGTGTTAGCACTCGTTAGGTTGGACTTGATAAGCAGAAAATGAATTTGCAAAAAAGTACAGTCGGCAGTAAATAATTAAATGTTCGACGGAAACTTTTTTAGAAATAAAACCTTTCCGACCAAGAATGATACGATAAAATTAAAGAAGAAATAAATTACTCTCACTCAATCACGTGCATATTACTCGCAACTGACCTGATTCGGCCTTTGTTGAGAGGCGTAGCAGGGAAGCCGACGCCCACAGCGGCGACACCATGCGCTGTCAGCCGTTCGACGCACGCCGCCATTTTGCTGAACGAATACACCAGCATTGGAACTACCGGTGATGCCGGGTGTCCGTATATCACCACTCCCATCGCGCGTAGCCTGCAGACGAAAGCGTCACGTTTAAGCTTGACTAAAAGTAATGGGGCAGAGGTCAGGGACCGTACTGTGACCAAATGGCAATACACTAACCGGTCGCGGAAATAGCGAGTGTTGCGACGCAGGGAGTCTTCACGCGCGAGGCCGGAAGGCGACCGCAGATCATCGAGCGCGTTGAGTACCTGAAGAAAAAATAATGTTAGTTTATAAAAATACTGCACCATCGGCTTTATTACTTGATTTACACTTTGCGAAGTGCAAGTGCAAAGTTCATAAATTTGCTACTTGCCACTTGACAACGAATGTTTAGGCCTTAACTGAGGTTATAATTCTATAGGTGTCCCTTTCTGCAGGGCCGTCCTTAACCCTTTGAACGCCAAGAACCCATAAAGTGGTCGTGAACTGTCGTGCCTACCACGCCATCAACCGTTATAGTGGTCACAGATACAGTGCAAAATAGACCCGAGTTATTGTGACGTAAGGTTAAAATTAGCTGTGGTTTTCAGCTGTCATTGGCGTGTGAGGACCACTTTTGTATCAAGCCAATGGCGGCGAAAAGGTTAAAACACCTTGTATAATTAATATCAGTCATGCCAAAAACTCGTATTTCCGATGCCACTAACACCAGGTATTTTATTATATTACTCTACTTCTCTTTTGTATAATTGGGTTATCCCATAATTTTGTAATGTATAGTGATTCAAAAACCATTTCGAGAAAACAGGTTGTAGAACCATTCCCTGTTATCAGATTATTTTACAAAATTAGTATTAAATAGTTATTTCTAATTTATCATTTGACATTATTTGACCTGTAATTTAGTGACGTCACCATCTTCATTGGTAAGTTGTGTCTAATCTGTGATCAACCATATTACTGCATATAATATGAGTCCGGAATCCAGTAATAAATAAATTATGCATATCGAATTTTGTCTTATTTATTTCTGTTTTATTTTAACGCTTATTAAAATTAAGACAACTTTTAACTGTATATAAACATGACAAGGTCAGATCTTTAAAAAAATGGTATGATTAAAATACAAGTCCGTTTTGGAACCTCCGCCCGTAGGCTAGTCTGTGGGTGAAATTGTCAAACTTAACAAACTAAAAATAAAATTTCGGTTTGTTTGGTGTGCAACATATAACTACTCGTTTTCTGATTTTCTGCATTTTAACAACATTGCTTCAAATTCTACGGAATCTGACTATCCTGCTACACATATTGACCATCGCCAGATCTTGGATACCGATATTCTTGCTTATAATGACGACCAACGCTGTACATTTATTAAACTTTGTAAGGGCTGATTCCACTAATCTACCCAAAGTGGATATAGTCAGGATATTGACATACTTGGGAGACAGCTCCAATCACAACGTAGCTGAAATACGTGGAGCTAAAGCTCTAATGTAAGTATGATTTAGGTATAAGAATATAACGTTCACAATACCATTAATACTTTAGTTTACCTATATTGACATGATTTGACATTGACATTTTACGTGATCTGACAGAAACGCGTACTCTCAAACGAATTCAATAGTTTTAAAGCATTTCTCAAACAAACCAGCTTGTAGTGACGTCATAAAACATTTTCTTTAAAAATTAAAATAAATTAATATATTGATTTAAATGCAAAAACCGTGAAATTAGTGTCTTCAATTAGTCTATTTTATCGAAAAAAAAATTAAAAACTAGTGGTTTTTTTTTTTGGGATAACCCAATTGGAAATTGATATTCCAATGACTGTCATATTGACCATAGTTAGTACATAACCTATTATATTCCGCTCCATACCTGCTGCGCCATGGGCGTGGCCATGGCATGCGCGTAGGTGTGCGCGTGCCCATGTTGCCGGATCCAGCCCACGAGGCGCGCCGAGCCCGCGATGTACCCGCCGGACGAGCAGAAGCTCTTTGTGAACGTGCCCATGAGCACGTCCACGTCTCGCGGGTCCACGCCGACCAAGTCGCAGACCCCGCGCCCGCCCGTACCCATGGCTCCGACTGAATGCGCCTCATCGAGGTATAGATGCAGTCCCAACTGCTTTTTGAGCGCCACGGCGGCGGCCAGCGCTGCCACCGAGCCTTCCATACTGTATACGCCCTCCATCACCTGTACAACGACACAAGTGAACACTAAGCAGAGTTCGGATTCATCCGTCATACAAGAAAAGTTATTATCTGGTTGTCCCTTTTCTTTGTAAAGAAATAGTATTGCTTATGTGAAAAAAAACTGTTTAATATATCATATTAATTTTGAAATAAATAAATCAACGCACATTTCCATCGATGAAACCAGAAATTAGATAAATAGTTTAAAAGGGAAAAACGAATTAACTAGTTTTACGCCGACGATTTAGCTAGCAAAAGTAAATTTTTATTATGCTTTGGATAATAAATTACAGATGCAGCGGCGCTGAGTTTTAAGGTATAAAAAATATCAAAGTTGATTGTTTTTGGCGTATAATTTCCAGACCGTTTGCCCAATCAAATGCTTATAAGTTTGTGTCATATTAGGTGTTTGCTAAGGTGAAAATATAGACGGACGAAAAGAAAAAGGGTAAAAACGGGGCCCTATTACTAAAGGTTGACCTCCATGGCTAGCGGCCGATGCGATGCGATGTCTGTCCGTCACCAGGCTGTATCACAAGTATGACAAAAGGGGTATCATTGAATGGATATTTGAGAATCACCAGTCGGAGGCATAGTCTTTCTTTATAGTTAAATTTGAGAAGATGCCTCCGACTGCATTATTTGTTTACAGTTTTAAGTTTAATAGTCAACTTCTTAAAATTAAGCTTCAGTTGGCAAGGAGGCGACTAAGAATGGTACTCACTGCAGAATAAGTTTTAGGACAACGAGCTAGGTGTGGGAAAGGAGAAAGAAAAATATCATTTTGGTTACATATTTTTTTTGTTTATACAGCGTTTTATTTTTTTACGCAGTCGGGTTTTTTGATTTTAAATTTACTCTTTTTTTGGGTTTAAGTTCAAATCAAGTGGTAACACTGTGAAGATGTGGAGAGCCCCATTTCGGAAAAAAGCCATTAAGACCATAATAATCGTGTTCTTTATCGGGATTTATAGGAACGTTTATCGTTAGTGACTCACAATGACGATCTTGTCCCAGCGGCCCTCGGCGCGCGCCGCCCGCGCCAGCTGCTCGAGGTGCCGCACGTCGTTGTGCCGGAACACGCGCACCGTGACGCGCGCCAGCCGCAGCCCCAGGATCAGGCTGGCGTGGTTGTTCTCGTCGCTGAGCACCAGCGCGCCCGGGCCCAGCAGCCCCGGCAGCACCAGCGAGTTGGTCGCGAACCCCATGCCGAACACGATTGCCGCCTACAACACGGGCGTTTTACCTTTTTCACAGAACTGCTCGGAAATATTGCCAAAGACGGTCCGAGTGTCGCGGTCACAAACATCAACATTTGTACATGAATGAGGCCAAGCATATTTATGGCAGTCCGTTTGCATTAAATGAATCAATTTTGTGGCAATTTTGTTGATTGGTAGAGTCACCCTAAAAAAGTACGAGTAGTGTGTCTAAATTTTATTTCGCCCCGCTACACTACATCACTCGCCTCATCACTCATAGTTGTAAGCTATTAATCCTTAATAAGAATGTACTAATTCAGTCCTCTTTTGCCTGCCTAAAGTCACCTATACCATCGAAGTCAAATTAGGCGTAAACACTGTCAGAGTATTTGGACAGTTAACCGAGGCAAAAAGAAGGCAGTCGAGTAAGGGTAAACAGTAAATTTAAGTAATTTGCCACACTCCCACACAGTGGACACCACGAAAGCGGGCCGGTTACTGCGACGATGATTGCGGCGGCGGCGGTTAGCGTCGGGCGGCGGAAATAAATGTATAGTATCCTTATCGCTGCCGTGGTAACTCGTGACATGTTCAAACATCTATATACATTTTTATGCTGCCGCTCGCCGGTCTGGTGAACCCGTGTTCCTTCGTGAACGAGCTCGCCAGCGAGTTTATTTAACCTTTTACACGCCATTGACGGAATTTACCGCTCCACTGGTTCGACGCCATTGACGGATATTTCTGTCATAGATGACATGACATGAGACAGGAGACAGGAGACATGAGTTTGCATGAGGTGAGATAGACATTGGCTCTGGTTTTGAAATGTCATTGGGAGTGACTTTTTGTATTTGACTTTCAGTTGAAATGGTTATGTATAAGAGAAGCTAACACACAACAGCTAGCACACTAGCTGTTCGAATGTGCAGGTTATCGAACGATATTTTTCCTTTACCGGAAGTGCATCGAGTAATGTTACGACATGTTAAAAACTCATTGGTACGTACATAGCAGTCGCAGGAACTCGAACTAGGTACCTTAATGTCAAGGGTCGAAATCCTAAGCAACTAGGCGACCATAATACATTGTGCATCAAGGGAAGTAAGAAGGGCATAATTAACTATTAGAAGGCCGACGCCTAAGGCGGAGGGCTTTTAAATACTCGAGTTTGTTATCCCCTTACTGCCCGTGATATACACAATGTTTTTCATCATATTTGCAAGGAAACAAAAAATTAGACTATTAAAGAAAACAACAATCAAAAAGTTAATGGCACTCGACTCGCTAAAAGAGATTGTCAACATGCCAACTTTTTTCAATGTAGTCTTCCACAGATAATGCAAAGAAATGCCATTAGTTTTCAAACTTGACAGGCTATACTGCCATATTGTACCGATTTTCAAAATTAAATTTAGTAAAATCAATTGCAAATGTCCCTGAAATAATCTTCTATATAATAAAAATTAATCGCTGAATGTGTTGGTAAGCGGAAATCTCGAGAGCTGCTGAACAGGTTTCGCTAATTCTTTTTTTATTGTGTTTGTTACTGGCATGAGAAGGTTTTTATGAAAGAAAAAAACTGAAAAAGCCACCGGGAAAGTCAGAAATTTGCAGCGGGGCGAAGCCGCTGGCAGGCTGCTAGTAGTAAAATAAAAATATTTCAGTCAAGTTTGTAGCCAAGGTTCGAAAATAGGAAATAAACCTTGGTTTATAAATCCCCATAGTCTGAAATGACGTACGATGGTGGGTTCTATTTAGGGAGTTAAAAAATCTATAACTAACGCGGGAGGTAAATCGGCTATAACTCTATACGCCTGCGTATAATAACGACCCTTTCGAGCAAATATGATGAAAACGCTTCTAACTGTGGACCCACCTCGACGCCGAGGAATTCAGCGACCTCGGTCTCGAGCCGCGCGTGAAGCTCCGAGTGGCCAAGTTCAGCGCGCGCGGACGCTCGCGCCAGCCCATAGCGTCGAGTCGACGCCTCCACTGCCGATGCGCCGCCCTTGTAACCCAAGTAGTTGTAGGAGCCTAGGTTTACGCACCGCAGGGTGCGCCCCGTGAACCTGCAAGACGCAACACATCTGGTGAAGTAGTTGTCGGAAGTAACAGGAACAAATAAGAATCGAAGAGTTCTTGAGACAGTCTTTGCGACCGGCGTAACGTATATGACAAGACGATCAGTGGCCTATCCCACAAAACTTTACAAGTGTACAATTCGACAAAATTGTAGCATTGTAAACAAACACATGTAACACAACTATTACAAAAAAGTATTCGTTACAAGTTTGTAGTATATAAATAATTTACTTTTGTGGAAGCGTATCACAAAAAAATAAGGTATGTCATGACAACTACAAAATTGTCAAATTGTAGATTTGTAAATATACAAATAAAAATATGTAAAGTTTCAATTTTAAATATGTAACAATTTATTTTGCTTCTATGATTTTGAAGGTAGTTTCACTCCGTTTAATAAGGAATTACGCTTATTGTCTAGTGATATCTATTGCACTTATATCTTAACATCTAGTATCTAATTAAAATGGACTTGCAAAAGAAAAGGACCATATTAAACGCTATAAGTGAAAAAAAAACATGTGCTGTTTGGTAAATTTAGCGATAAATTGACCCATATCCGTAATGTTGAAAGTTAAATTTATTCGTTCTATATTTCTCCTGGGACGACTTACAATTATTAATTCTGTTTCACTATCACTGTCATTTGAATTAAGCATTTCGTTAAACTTGGGATTGTAAATCGTTCAATATAATATAATGCAATTACGAGCGTTGGAATAATTGTAAAAAGGTAATAACACACGTTTCGTGAATTGTCAACCTGTAGCTACAAATATGTACAATTATTTCTACAACTTACTGTTGCATGATACAATTGTCACCTACAAATTTGTAAGTTTTCCGGAAAAGAGTTGTGCGATATGTAAAGTTTTGTGATACAACAAATTGTAGGTTTTTTATACAATTTACATATTTGTAGAAATTTTCCAGTACAAATATGTAATTTGTATATTTTGTAGAATTGTAATTGTAAGTTTTGTGGGATAGGCCACAGGTGGACTTTCACAAAATGAGAGAGTTGTAGACTAACATTGTCCAGATTTTCATTTTATTGCACCTCACTACTTTTTGATTTGTGTTTCACGTCGAGCGTGATTATTTATGTGATGTGTGCGCTATTTTGATTTTGTGCAATAAAGTATTTAAATTAATAAATAAACACTCGTCCGTCATCATCCCGAGTCGAGGTAAAGCAAACTGAGCCAAAACAGGAAAGTATTGTTTGAAAATGTTCAACTGGTTTGTGTATAGGTTGTAAGCGAGGCGACAGCTAGTGCGCACAGCTGCGCTCGCTACCCCGTTACACAGCTCCGACTAACACATAAAGCATCGTCTTGTCTGTGACTCCGCGGGAGGATTGTGCATGATTTAGGTATAGTTAAGTATACCTAAATGTCCAATTATAGTCGTCGGTGGCTCGCTCCATGAGCGTGATCTCGGCTTCGGGTGAAGAGCAGACGGGCCGGTTGAAGCAGTGACGCACGCGCCGGTACACGTAGCGCGAGAAGAACTGGTCGAATGGGTTATACAGTGGAGCGTAACCCTGGAAACCACACACGCTGTTAATAAAGCTCAAGCTTAATAATTAGCACTTAGACGAACGACAACCGAATCTGACCGTGTACCCTCCAGAACCACAATTTGAATTTCAGTTCTTCACAAAATCTACTTCTCTTCTTGTACGTATTTCTTTCATAAATATCCTGTTTTTAATTTGGATACAAGTCGGTATTTATCAGAAGTCATAGAGGGTGGAAAGTTGAGACGGGTTAGGTAACAAGGATGAGTATCCACCAGAGCTGTGCGACGTAACGGAGCGGTGCATGAAGAAAACAACACCAACAGGATTACTTAATTGGCCTAGCCTAGCCACTCTCAGGGCAGCTCTCCTATTGGTCGTTCCTATCTCGCACAGCTCTGGTACTCACCATAAGGGCAGTGGAACCCTTGCCGCCGCCACGCGGAAATGATCTTAACCATCCCTAACTTTTAAAGTTATATTACATTAAAATTACTTTTATTTATTGTCATAAGCAATGTTTAATTTAAGCAGTTTCCTACTGTTTGGGCCACACTTCGCAACTGCTGCAAATAAGTTTACAATCGTAAAAAACTTTTTGTGATATAACAACAAATTAATATTTTTTGGATTTCCCCATAACCTTTTTTCTTGGAAATTTCAGTATTCTAGGTCAATGGGAAGTAAATTATGATTCCCTTGAGTGTCGAATATACGTTTTTTGCGGATTAAACTGCCATTATATATATCTTTTTACGTTAACTTAGAAGTTTTTTTTTTTCATAGCTTCAAGGGACTGTAAACTTGAGTAGGTATATGGTTTTGATTTCAACTCGATACCTCCACGCGTTCCTAATATAGGTAAAGGGTCTTGACGCACGGATGGACGGACGGACAGACGGACCACAAAGTGATCCTATAAGGGTTCCGTCTTTTCTTTTGATGTACGGAACCCTAAAAATTACTTACTATTGAGTTTCTTGGTGTGGTTCTTCTCAGCAGTGGTCTTCTCTTGGGAAGCGTTGGTAGAATTTTGACGTGTAAAAGTGCCCGTGCGGCCTACTTACTGAATAAACAACTATTATCTTTTTTTATCAATAGAAGCGATGAATAAAGGCAAAGCCAAAAAAATCTAACCGCGAGTTCCACCCAATGCACGCGACGTCACACTATTTAGAGCGTGATTCACGCACCTTCTCGAGGCCGATAGCGGCAGCCGATATCAATAAGCAATGCTCTGGGAATTGCTGTCTATAATAGTCACCATCAGTACCATCACACTACCTATAGTTAGATTAGTCAGCTAATAAAATTGTATCGAGGATCGAACTTGATCAGCAATTTAATTGTAATCAGATCTGTTAACAGATACCTAAGGAAGTTATTATACGATCGATTACATCAAACAAAACCAAACAAAACAATCGTGTCAGATGAGAAAAACTGCTGGGTTTTAATAAATATTTAATGAATTTAATGATATTCTTGGTTTTTTATCAGTGGTTTT
The DNA here is from genome assembly GCA_949316455.1 of Acleris holmiana. Lineage (NCBI taxonomy): Eukaryota > Metazoa > Arthropoda > Insecta > Lepidoptera > Tortricidae > Acleris > Acleris holmiana. The sequence goes on along the minus strand of OX438765.1, from coordinate 10,470,940 downwards.
GTTTACGGTCTAAATACTGCATGCAGATTCCAAACAGTACATAAGAACAATAGCGTTAACAGACCAGTCATAGATAGACTGATGTAAATCTTGTGACGCATTCTGGATATCGCTTCAACATTTTTAGACTCTATTGCGATAATGAAATATCACATATCTAGCTATTTGCTCCCTTAATACTACCTATTTAGAAAAGATTTGAAATAGATAAGAAAAGTGAATTCCAGAAGAACCGACATTGTTTTATAAGATTAGGGGACGTATTATGAACTGTTCAATCCCAAGTTTAAAAAGCTCATAATGCTGCCTCATGTAGATCATTTTTCATTCGGAAAATATCACCGTGCGCGGTCCTGCGGCGTGACGTCACACTGCGGCGCCCGCACCTTTGGCGTCCCGAAACCATTTTTTCCCAAACTAATACAACGATGTACAGTCGACTACAAAGAGATGAATACAATAGAAGGTTTAAAAACATGGTTACAAGGTTCTTAATAGCAACTAGATGAGAATCACATGTTTTGTCATATTTGCATGCAAAAAGCAAATAATCCAACCGGGGCATACAAACACTTTCACCCATAGCTAAATAAAAATAATATTGCCACGCGTTATACTGAAATACCAATAAAATAAATGTCAGCACCTAAATATTCTTTTATTGAATAAAAACGCTTTTCTTGCAATCAAGAAATTAACTTCCTTTATTATTAGGAATTAAGTTAAAATATAAGAATTGCCATTGCAAAACAATTTCGGCTATAGGTACAGCTCTGTATTTACTTTAGGGTTTCAAAGTTTCTTAGGGTATCTTGTGTGAAATGTACATATCTCACTAGTTTGTTTAAACAAGTCTGGATTAAATTTATCAAAAACACATCTCTAGATATAAAACTACGGTGCTGTCAGTATATTAAGTCTGTTCTAATGCGTTATCACAATACCGCGTTTGACGTGTTTTAAAATCATTTATGACTCGGTCGCCATTATTGTAAATGACGAGTTATCAAAAAGTTGACAATACGGAAACACATCAAAGACGATATCGTTATTACCGTGTAGAATCCCAGCCCAGGTCTTTAAACAGCGGCTTACAAGACACAATCTGCGGGACGTCATAGATACCGCGTATGCAATGTTGCTGAGCAATAAAAACTCTATTGATGTATCCACCTTTGTACCTCATGACATGACAATGCAACAGAGAAAGTGAAAAAGTGGATACATCTTTTTATAGATGACTGTACAGTACTTCCAGATTCTTAATATAGCTATCACTGTATATCGCTAGTAGGTTATCGCTATTGTATTTCGGAAATGACAGCGTAGATTCACCAAAATTCCCACAAATTTAAAATCATTGCCATATGAGGAAAGATTAAAGAAACTGAACTTGACATCCCTCCAAAAGAGACGTGAGCGTGGAGACATGATTGAAACCTTCAAAATTCTAAACGGCTTCTATGACTGTCCTGAATTGAGTGACTTGTTTACTCGTAACACCAACACACGCACAAGAGGACAAAAGTTTAAACTCGCAAAAAAAACACAATACAAATAAAGGCAAAAACTTTATAGCAAACAGGATAGTAAAAATGTGGAACAAATTACCCGTGAACTCTATAAGTGTTAACCAGTTTAAAAATAAGTTTGACAATCATACTAAGTGAACAGTGATTTGGACATATCAGTGTCAACTCCTCCTCCTCTCCTCCTCCAAATTGCGATGCCTGACAAGGTACATATGTATTTAATTAGCAGGGAGCGAAACTTCGGTGCCGATGACGTCATTATGACGCAAATTCACATATAGGATGCTTTTATATAAAAACAATATTGCGACTCCCACTGAATCTTATTAATGCTATAATGATAAAGTAAAAATTAAAAAAAAATACTAAGACAAAATATTTTATTGGGTAATGTAATTGTAACGAAAAATATTCTGTCCACAAGTAAATAAAAAACATTAAATGAAAATTCGTTGGATTTCGAAGAAAGCAGAACGCTTAAAATTCAAACGCAAACATTCAGGACACTATAACTGTCGAATCTCTATAACCGCACCCGGAGCAAATATTGTTCAAAGTCGACCTTTCTTCATCTAAATCAATATCTTCTGATGGTAAAGACTTTAAAAATAATTAATTGTACAAAACTACTGGAAATCCCAAATTAAAAAAAAAACATTCAATTTACAAATAATAAAATACAAGTAAACTTGTTATTGTCTCAAACCATCTTCTTTTTAATATGACAATGACAGAAAATTATGTTAAGTACCGGCCGTCTCATCTCTAGTGTCAATATCGGTAAACTAAAGAGGCCAATAAGTTGTTATTAGTGATGATGTAAAATCTATGTAAAAACACTCTGTATGTAGCTTGACGTCATACGCCTGTCATCGGCACCAAAGTTTCGCTCCCTGTTAATTAGTGTTGTGCACTTGACATACTTATGTAAAGCAATAAATAAATAAATAAATAAATAAATAAATAACTGCCTGTCCAAAATAAAATAATAATAATAATATTTGCCACTCGTGTTTCATAGAAAAACGAAGATAGCCGATAATTATTGCCGTCCCCCCCCCACAATAAAATCAATATGGAACTATTGCAAGTAATAAAACGTTATCGTAATGTTAGAATAACTGTAAATTCGAAGCCTAGCGAGCGGGGATCAATATTCGTGTATGCTGCAAAAGATTTTGAGCCAAGATTGAGGTGGGGTTTGTTATAGCGGTACAAGTGTGCCGGGTGATAAGTAAACCACTTACATGTTAGTATTCGTTTATAGCCTTACTAAATGCTCGTAAACAGAGCTGCCTTTGATTTGAGACTGACCAATTTAACCATATCTTGCTACTGAACACCTACTGAGGACAGACGCGAGCCGAAGAGGCTTGTGTATAACAGAGGAGCTATTTAGAACCAATTGTGTAAGCAGGACAAGGGTAGGCGGAGTGTGTTAGCGACCAGTTAATTGGATGTGACCGTCTCTTTAGATGCAATTACCGGGCGTTTGCTGCCGGGTTTTGCCATCAAAATTATATCAAAGGCAGTAAATCAATAAAATAAAATAACAATCAACGAACAATTTTGTAACCTTGGTTCATAAAAATAAAAGATTTAAAAAACATAAAACGTCTACAAAAGGCTAGAAATAACTTCTTTTAAAATGATAGTTAATAATAGGTCAGTCCAGCTGAAGTCTGCTTTTGGTTAAAAATAATGTAGGATGCCGACTTTACAACTTCTGGTTAAGGGAAGCCTAAGTTGTTCAACATGCGGATAGATCGCTCGTTCGTTTTGGGGAGCTGGAGGCTAAAATTAATAATGTATGATATGTACGTCACTGTTAAACACTCTGTTTTTATATTACAAAAACGAGACAAGCAGTTTAAACATTTATGTCGCGGAGGAAATTTATTTTTACAGAATCCTTGGCGTGTTAGTCCGTCTCAATTTTTTGACAATATTATACCTATTCGTGCTGTGAGCGGAATTATAAATAACTGGATGTTTATCGCTCTTCCTTCGGTACATGTCAAAGTATCCGGGATATAATGTACCCTATATCCTTCCTCTATCTATATACTAAATTTCATCGGCTAAATAGCGTAAAAACAGACAATGTTACTTATTCTGTTTTAATGTTAGTTTAGATTAGTATTTACCTATTAATAAATATTACGGGACAAAGTTACACAAATTACCTACGTATTAATTTATGTAGATACTTCACTGTACAAAACACAAAAGAGGGATGTACTAAATGGTAGCTAAACACAACACAAAATGGTGAGATTGGTAAGTAATTACATAATATATTTCTTTTCAACATTGCAAATCAAAAAAACTGTAATTACCTACTCTGCCCGTTTATCTATTTTAGTTCTAGTTAGCCGACTGTCCGAAGGAGTGTTATGTTTTTCGAGTGCATTTATGTATGTATGTACCCATTTCTATTTCTGGGTACGTTCTGCAGTCTAAACGGCTTGATAGATATGCACATGAGGTGTCATTCGATTAGTCTTAATTGTCGAAGTGACATATACTCGTACATATAATATTTCAATATATACTTATATATTTTTTATTAAAGTAAAACTATAATGGTCTCAAATTAAAGCTAATAAATAGCCCTTTCCAAATATATACATACTTACATTATAACACTTTGATAATACCATTTTGACAGGAAAAAAAAATGTTGGTATATGTCTTAACATATACCAATTTTATTTTTTTGCGGCGTGATGTTATGTAGGTATGTGTAATCTTAATTACACATACATACATAACATCACGCCGTCATTCCCAGAGTGGGGTAGGCAGATCTACAGAAATATCAAGAACTCTAAAAATAATTGGTTATAATTCTGTAACCACATTTTGCACGATCAGGCCAAGAAGTTTACTAGTATATTAGTGACAGGTTGCAAGCTCATCACCTAACAGTACTACAAGCCCTTATTCCCTTGGTCGCCTCTTACGACATCCACGGGAAGACATGGAGTGGCACTATTCTAACCCGGCAACCACACGGGCAAAGATCATAAGATGCTGTTAAGATTAATAATAACATTAATAATTAAAAAGTGTGAAATAAACTAAATTTAATAATAATAATAATAATAATCACAGGACAATGTCACACTAATTGACCTAGTCCCAAACTAAGCTCTAGGCTTGTACTATGGGTACTAGACAACGATAAACATACTTAGATAGAGAAATAAATACTTAAATACATAGAAAACATCCAAGACTCGGGAACAAATACTCGTGCTCATCACACAAATATCTGCCCTTACCAGGATTTGAACCCAGGACCCCTAGCTTCGAAGGCAGGGTCACTCCCAACTAGGCTAGCGTGTCGTCGATAAATTCTCTATTAAAAGAAACAAAAAACCCAACAGCAACCTTTTCCAATATTCAAGTTATATTTATATAATAGTATTAATATTATAAATTGTTTTATTTATTGACGATGTATCGAACATAAAAACATTGTACGGTGCATTATAAGTAGGTACCTACATTGCTCTTAGATTGTTTTACGCTTTTCAGTTGATACATTACTGCAGTCGGGTTTTGTTTTCAAAATATATTTTTAAGTCACTCTTCATGTCAGGGTCTCTCTGAAACCAATGCCGTGGTTGACCGCAACACAATGCTTCCTTTGTTTATGAGTGGTTACCATACAATAACAAAAATAGGGCATAGTCTCAAACTAAGCTATAGGCTTGTAGGTAAGTAAGTACCTACTATGGGTGGGTACCAGGCAACGATGAATATCCATTATGTTTATCAAGTGACCGCAGTCTCGGAAAGAGGACAGGCGACCGGCGGTGATTATAGTTTTAAATAGCATTTTGCTTTGCAAAAGGCAATAATCTGAACAAAGTAATACGAAAACTGATGATCACAACCTATTGGTTACATAATCGGCGCTAGTTGCCTTTGTTATGGACACTTATATGTGGCCCTGAGAACGAGTAACAAACAGGAATAATTATTAAATTCACCACACGAATATCTTCCACTTAGGTCTTCGCGTGACCTCGGTTGCGACGGTCGAAATGTCAATGTAAATAAAAACATATGATTACGCAACGAAGATCGTTTAATCTATTATTTACGATCTTCGTGATAAATAATAATAACTATTTAATAAACCAAATCCCGCGTTATAGTGGCGGCCCCTTCTTTCAGCACGGGTAGCACAAGTTGTATTTTCTCGCTTGTCGCTCAGTGCGTCTCTATCGTTACGAACTCGATAGAAAGGGAGATCCGAGCGACAAACAAGTCGCGGACAACATGTGCTAGCCGTGCAGAGCTCATACCTTTCAACCTTTTCAACGCTGTCAAATACGAAACCAGAGCAAAATGTCAACTTTGCCTCATTGATACTCAGGTCTATTTTGCGCTGTCAACCAAGACTGAAATATCCGTCAATGGCGTTGAAAAGGTTAAACGTCCAAACTGAATTTCATAAAACCTACAGAAAGACCACAGATACACAAGTTAAACTTATAACTATAACACCCCGATTTTATGTCGAAGGTTAAAGAGGGGCGATAAGAGGGATCTCTGCATTGTACGTACACTTTGACAAAATAAATTCTAAATAGGTAACTAGGTTTCTTCAAGCAACAAACTGTAAGAGGCAGGAAGTATGATTACAAAAACTTTGTAAAGACTAGTCGGATCTGATGCCAATATTACTACGATAACACGTTTCGCTCTTTATCTCTTGAGTCTTGACACACTTATCATACACATTTGCATACTGATTCAGAGATCTCTTCGAAGCATCCAGCATACAATGACGGCACGCGGCGCGGGGCACGCCACAGCAAGAATTCGTCTATCTGTGCAGGTTTCGTCAAGATTACTACCATCACTGTACCCATTAATCCTGTCGCCAAGTATTGGTCCCGGGAATTTGAATGGCACCATTTTGTTTTTACTCTTCAGGGTTGGTAACGAAATTGCAATTGTGAGATTGTACATTTCCATACCTTACCATCGTGTATAGTAAGCTCCTTTACAGTCTCCTTATCATAATAAGTAAATACTTTGCAAAGTATATATTAACAGCAGAGAAGAGTGTAATTGCAAGAGATGGTCGAACATCTCTTCTTTTATCCAGGTTTTCGGTAAGAGTAGGTAAATTTCGTTTGAAAAGTAGAGTGAAGCGAATATAGTTTCCCAATGGCACTAAGAGGCATAAGCCGTCACAAAAACCGACTGAATGTCTGCCTACGCAAAAGGGAGTTGCGTCCTGAAGCCATCTGATTACTGTGACCAAGTTCTATAGAATAGAGATTACAAACTTACTTGGCTAAAAGCCTATTCACATTCTGTCTATGCGCATATGATTCTTTTTTTTTATATTGAAGACATATGGAAGTACCTATTACGTCTCAAATATTTATAATATTATCCCGCCACCTAAGCACATCAACTATATCAATTTCAGGGCCAGCGAGCAACTATAACCTATAAAACTTAATTTCAGGTAACGAGATTTACTAGTCTCTCAAGTACTCACAAGACACGTGCTCTTGCACTCGATGTAGACTGACGTAAATATAGCGGTTAGCGCCAGCCGCATAACGAATACATTGTGTGTTGTGGTCGCCATCTAGTTGATTGCATCCTAGGTATGTATTCAATATCAGCTACACGCGCAGACCTACTAGAAGAACACTACATTATAGCGAGATTGAGCTGAATTAACATTAAGTTTGTTTACATAGGTTTTATAATACCCTTTCATGCACTGGAATGCTATACATACAGGAAATGATTGTTTTTCTACAAGTTTAATAGTGTAACTTCCTGAATGCCAATGGCGCAAGATCGGACAACGTGGAAACTGGTACTAAGAAGCCCTTATGCTTCAGCTGTTATTATGTTAACTAACGATAATTACGTAACCCTCACTAGTTTATTGTACCTCTTCGTACCTCTCTATTACGCTCAGTGGCGACCTTGGGAGGGAAGAGCAGCTGGTTGAGGTAGCCGAGCACAATCAGCAGGTAGAACCCGAGCTGGGTGAGCGCCGCCGTCAGCAGCGAGCACTTCTCGAACACCTCTTCGCGCGCGCCGAACGCCACCCAGTCGATTGGTGGGATCGGCGGAGACCGCGTCTTTCCAACCTGGAGACAAAGGTTATTACAAGTTATTGACAGCGCCAGTCTGCAAAACATGGCAGGGATGTTTGTGCCGCAGACCCAAACTGTCAAGGAGTTGTTACATGCTCCTAAACATTTTGTGCCGGCATGATTGACGTGATGATTGATGAGGTGGCGTCTTCTGGTGCACGTCGAATTACTGTGATCGAAAGGATAACCAGGACTTTGAAACGGTAGCTATTTTAGGGATAGCGATAAGATATCTCGATTAGACTATGACGAAGCACATTTAAATGGTTTAATTATATGACTTTCCGCGGCTTTGCTTGGGGCGAGTTTGATAAACATCTTATTAATTGAGATGTGGGACTGCATAACAGCATATTATGATCACAAAGTATGAAATGAAATAAATGTTTAAAAAAATAAAAACCGCCTACAAATACGCAAGAAAAAACTTATTTTAAAACGGTAGATGGTTAGTCTAACTGAAGTCGGCGTCCCACAATATTTTTAACCAAAAACCGACGTCAGTTGGGCTGCAATGACCTTTTAAGTATCTACCGTTTTCAATGAAGTTATTTCTTGAGTTTTTAAAAGCGGTTTTTTTAAGGCAAAGGAAGGGTAGGGCAATAACATGAAATCGAGGTGTTTTTGGGTATATTTCTTGGTAAAATATATTATGTATTTTTACTAATTAGAACTTGCGGATACATACATGCATAACGTCACGCCTTCACTCGCAGACTGGGGTAGGCAGAGCTACAGAATACCGAGAACTCTAGACTTGTCGATAATTCTGTAAGCACATCTTGCACTATCAGGCTAAGATGTTTACCAGTGTATTTGTGACAGGTTGCAAGCCCATCGTCTAACAGTACTTCAAGCCTTTATTCCCTTAGTTGCCTCTTACGAAATCCACGGGAAGACATGGAGTGGCACTATTCTAACCCGGCAACCACACGGGGCATTTCTTTATGCGTGAACGTGGGCGTAAACTCAAGTTTGTTCCTCAATACAATTTTATATTCTTATAAGTTTGGATGAAACCCTCGGTGCAGGAGTCCGACTCGCACTTGATCAGCTTTTTATTTAACTTTGACACGTGCGACATCGGAGTGGGTGGGTGACTATCAATTATAATATAATATATCTAAAACATTTTTTGTTCTGTTTTTCTCTGATGCATCAAACAAATTGACAAGTTATAAAATACATCGCGACTGTAAGGTATGTCAGTCCCGTCCCGTGATAAATACATAAATATAACTAACATTAACAGACATCAGATACAGGATGATTAAACAGGAGATAATGTAGCATAACCATATGTTACTGTTTCTTACAAGTACAAACAAGGTTGAGTTTAATATATTTATTGAATTCTCTGAAACACGTGCACTTTTCTGTGCCTAAAACGGAATCCTATACAGAATAATGATTACCTATCTGAGTGTGGAAGTTACATAGGCCGTAGGCGTGGTCCGTGGTAAGTAATGTAAGTTGACTTACTACAGTCACAGGCACAAAAAACCCGCCCACTCGTCTTTTGTTCATACAACTGCATACAAAGATAATTTCTTAAACCGTTACTCTCTGTAACTTCGAAAATACTTAACCAATTTTGTTGTAAATTGTAGTGTTTGGTTGTTAGTTTACCAAGGTTCAAATGGGCCACCAATCATATTTTTTATAGGGCGTGACTCTGTCCAAAGGACCAAAAAGATCCATACATTAGCTGTTCTTAGTAAATTATTGTGTTTAGTACCTAAGACTTTAAAATTTATGGATCTTTTGGTCCTTTGGACAGAGTTATGACTAGAGTTGTTAAGTAACCGACAGTTTCAATATGTGACGGACATTTTCGATAGATGTCGTAGTAGATGATGATGTAATTTTTTATATACGTTTTCTAGTTACTTTGCGACAAAATATAATCGATTTACACATGGTCAGCTATAAAAGATTATAAAGGACTAATACATTTTTTTTAAAGCTAAATTACGGATAAGTTATATTATTATACTGTCTGATATTACTAAGTACCGTATATCATGGTACCCTTATAATGGCACTACCCGCAAAATGTAATCCTGTATGTTTTTAATTCTCTACGCTTCAATACTTGAACTTTTTATTTAATTATGATTCAGATAAAGAATACGTAATATACAAAATGTTATACTTTATTTGTCATTCTGTCAGTTCACGGTGTAATCCCATAAAAAAGTAATAAAGTCTATAGTAAAACGTCGCGACATGTCCGATATATTTGGCAACATTTTCAAAGTGATTGGTGTTTCAGCAGATATAAACATATAGTTTGCATTTATCTCAACACTGAGTACAAATACAAATTTAAAAGTGGCCACCCAAAAAATTTAATAATTAACTGTTAATAACAATCCTTCCACTCTGACAAGTTCAAGTGGCATCGAACCTTCATGCTCATATACTTTTAAAGACTTTCAAATTGATTCAAATAGACAGTCAGAAAAAGAAAATTATCATCTAACATTATAAGACCCATTTGCGTGTACCACCAAAAAAGAAACAGCAGATGCAAGTTTAGCAAAAGCCATGTATGCAACAGGAGCACCTTATCATTACTAGAGTTAAAATATTGTATAGCAACTAAGCCTTCGCTCAAACCTAATTACGTGCTTAATTAATTAGATTTCGTGTAAAATCAAAGATTGATGAAAAATGTACACATTCAGTAGCCCCAGCCCTTATTACTGATGGGTGAACTGCTATTAATAGGCAACGAAACAAGTGCTGAATTATATTCTAACCACAAAGGTTTTTTTTTTAAATATGTACCCGGTTGCCAACGCCAAACTGGCTGATTGTTTTAATTGCACTGTCCAAAAGTACTAGTAAGGTTACTAAAATCTGAACTAATCTAATCTAAACTAACTAAAATTGTAAATTACAATGTCTTTTTCATAACAATATATCTCAAATGTTGCTTTACTGTGAATGTTTGTTCAAATGATCTTTATTTAATTTGTTTTGTAACTTTGTGTATGTTAATGAAAATTTACTCCAATTGCGTTCAACAAAGGTGGAGCTCGGTTGACTGCTTAAAATCCTATGAGCTGTTGGACAAACTTCTTCCTTAGAGGCCAGTATGCTATGTGTCCATATTTGTCAATACTTGTCACGTTAATGTCGAAAGTGGCGGACAATTTGCGAAATGTCGGACATATTGTAAGTGACTTTCACTTTACAACCCTAATCATAAAAAAAAAAACTTATGTTTGTCAAACACTACAAATTACAACAAAATTGGTTGAGTATTTACGAAGTTACTCTCTGGTTTTAGAAAGAAGTTATATTTTTATGTAGGTGTATGAACAAAAGATGAGTGGGCAGTTTTTGCGCCGGTGAGAATACTTTGTACAAGTTGAATAATGCACATGGAAAGCTATTTAGTGATTTACACAGTTTCTTTCATTTTAAGTTCCTTAAAATGTTAATGATAAATTATTAATTTCATAAATCCGCATATAAATTCATAATTTAAGTTTAACATAATTTATCTGTAAATTCTTGTTACTAAGCTAATTAGATTTCCTACATACAATAGAATCTATTCTATTCTTTTCGATATTTAAAAGATCAATGTAACTAATACGTAGATTAACACACATACACATATTTCCTATTCTAAATCGAGATTCATCAAAACGTGCATTGATGATATTAGGTACCTACTAAACTTGAAAACCTGCACAAAACCTATCAGGGTGGCCGCTTTTTACAACATTTGAATTTCCCTGACTTTTCCCGGTTTTCCAGGCAATTCTTCAAGTTTATCCCTGACCAAAATAAGAGTATCATAGCATCTAAAAATAAGTTTTTCCTTCATAAGAGGGTCAATCAACTTTTTTACACATAAATAAAATTTTATAAAAAAAAAAACAGATTTGATCATTGTAGTAATTTTATCATATTAACTCATTTCATAATTTCACATAAAAATTTGCAATCTATTGTTTAAAAAGTGTAGAATAAAAATGTGGTACTTAAGTTAAGTACCACAGTAGTATAATATCATATTATACTAGGTATATTTAGGTATTATGGATAAGTAGGTATTTGACCAAGATAGATTAATAATCGAAATGAAAGCACTGATATTATGTATAGGTATATAAAAAGAATGTTTGTTGAAATCTGGTAAAATAAAAGTGTGTGAAAAAAGTTGACTGACCCAATACAAGAACCCAGGTTGAATAAAGTAAAACTCTTAATAGTCTTACAGTGATATTTTCATCAGAAGCTGTATTTTATGCAGAAAGCTTATAAATGATTTCATCTGAGGAAACACAATTTCATTCACTGGAATTCAAATGGCGGACATAATTATTCCAAAATGGAGCTGCATTGTTTAAAAAAATTAAAGACTCGTCAAACAATTTGTATTGAAACCCCTAATGCGCAGAAGTTAAAGATATTATTTTAAGAAATAATAGATGGTGGCCAAATATCAAGAAAATTGTCTAATCAAGATGCTTGTATTGTCAATATTATTATTCTACACGATACCTACATAAATAAAAAACAATGGTTATATTTATCATTTTCACACTCCCGAGAATGTTCTAAGTCCCTGAATCTTTCTAATCCAGACTCCCTCTATAAGGATATTTTTCAAAGAAATTGTACCTAAGTTACTGTAACTTTTACATGTGAGTAACGAAAATTAACTATATAAATGGACGTGTAATTTTCATTACTCACATGTATAAGTTACCGTAACTTAATTTCAGTCCTTAATTAGGTACAATTTCTTTGAAAAATATGCATTATACAAAGTAAGCTTAGTTTAACAAATTCTACACAAGACATTTATAAAAACATTTTACATTGACTTTTATGTTTGTGGTTTTTTTTCCAAGTCAACCCTCCCCTTCGCTACTCCCCAACCAAATTTTTCTCTGACCTTTATTAAATTCTCCTAACCTGCAAAATTCCCTGACTTTTTCCAGTTTTCCAGAAAGTGGCTACCCTGCCTTTGCTGATGGCAGCTGAGAAGAAGAAGCCAAAGAAGCCTGAGTGACTGTGTGAAAGAAGGACAAAACCATCTTACACAATTTCACATGAATAATATTAGTATGTAAGGTAATGGTTGGTAGCTATTCTATTCTTACATCATAATATAAATTTAAGTAAAAAAGACTTAAGAAATGATACACCTTTATAATTCTGGAACTCAGAATTTCTAACCAAGTAACGAATTTAATCATTGAAACTAGGGTATAGATACCGGAATGCTTCGGATTCTCGAGTGGTTGTTATGACCATCAGTGGGGAAAAGTAGTATGGTAATCACGCGCGGTATTCGCTCAGTCTATAATTTAGTCAAATATGGCTAAATGATTATTCCTAAATGCTCGAAGGTCGTGGCACACTGTGTCGCGAGAGCCGGGAGCAGCCAACACGGCTCCAGTATTGAAGTACCTCACGAAAAATTACAAACATTTTTAAAGAGGTTAAATTATCAGTAATTTTGTATTTCTACTTACATTGACCCCCTTAGGTTGACTTGCAGACTTTGTGTATCCATTTTTGTGGTTGTTTATTTTCCCATTGACACTTGGTTCCTTTCCATTGCATTCTTGTGGTTTATTTAATATTTCTGATGCATTCGACCCAACACAACCATTTACTTTAGTTACCGCCATCCTTGTGGACTGGACACACGCACACACCAAACACCCGACCAGACTTCAAATAAGTCAAATAACTAAAACAGCTTACAGCGAAATTTCAACATATTAAGTATTTAACAGACAGCGCTTGAGTCGTTTTCATAGACCCGTAATCTGGCTAAACAAAAGCGCTGCGCTGCTTTCGCTGACCAAGCATTAGCTACTATTCCTGCTTTATCGACCGAGTCACCGACATTTTGACAGTTGACAGGTGTCATGGTGTGTCAAGGTTGTCGTAAGTCCATGAAGTTTACTATCCACTAATTTAATAAAATGAGAAATCGCATATATTATGTTACTAAGGCGTAATTTTATATTACTTGACGATACCTTTAATTTATTTACTATTTTATAAGTTTTTTTACGACTGAGTATTTTATAATTTATGATTAGTCCGTGATCGAAATGTTATTTACATAGGAAATAATTCCTAAATATGAATAACTTTAAAAAAGAAATTTGTTACCATATCAGTGACATTACGGGTAACCAAAAAGTGATGGTGTTCTGAACGATCTTTAATCAATCTTGAGGTGTCAAATAAGCTCTGCTCTGCTCACTCTGCTCAGTTCTGTCGCCTCGGTCGGTAAAACAGAGGCACTGGAACTGGAAGTCGATAATTTTGCATTTTCCTGCATTGAGTTCGCCAACGTTAAAAGATTCACATAGCCCTCATTCAAAATTACCTAAAATCAAGCAAAACATATTTTAATAAATTATATAATATTTCTGGCAGTTTAGTATTAATATAATACTTTCTGAAGCGCGGTCATACCGGCTAACAAGGGCGGGCGCGGCACTTCGGTGGGGTCGGCTATGAGTAATACCGCTCGTCGTGCAGAGTGAAGTCGTGCAAGCACCCGCGCACCATACGCCGTTCGCGCGCGAGCTAACTTCAGTCCCCAGCGCCCGGCGCGAGGCACTACACGCCAGCTCTGCTCTACCTCTACCAGAACATTCAAACACGTAACAGTTACTTACCGCACCCCTTGCGACGAAATAATCCCTCAATACAATAGACTTAAAATAGTATCATGGATAACACTGACGATCTTCTTGGAGGGTTAGCAAGCGGTGATATCGCGGAACCTACGTCCTTGCCCCCGCTGAAACGAGACCAGGATTCAACGGACGACTTTGAGCATCTGGAGCGCGAGGGAAAACGTGAGGAGGCGGGTGAATCACCGTTTCACGCTGCTCCTGCCTCACGCCTTGTTACACAGAACTTCCTTGACATGGAACGCGACGAGTTTGTGGACTCTCCGCGCGCACCCTCTGTCACCGATAAGTTTTCCGACAAGCTAGTTGACCAGCTGGCTGACAAATTCACCGACAGCGAGTCCGAGGGCACCGCTGGCGAGTCGCCGATGCACCGCCCGGAGCCGCCGCGGCCAAGCGCGCCCGCGCCCCTGCCCCCAGCATCGCTGGTGCCCGACCTGATGCCGGTGCTGGCGCCCACCCCGGCGCCGGCTCCAGTCGCTAAGCCGATTCCGGAACCGGTGCCAAAAAGCGAACCCGAACCGGTGGCGCCCCCCAAGGCGAAGCCAGCTGAAGCTCTCAAACCCGAGCCAGTGGTGGTTTCACAACCACAACCTACTGCGCCATCGAAACCCGCTCCTGAAGCGTCGCGTTCGCCGATCGCTCATGTCATTGAAGCTGAAGTTATCTTCTGCCAAATGGGACTTGGTGAGACATTTTATTTGTTGGTTATACCTAATAGGTATCTTTGTTTCAATGATATCTTAAGGAAAGTTAGGTAATATTGACTTCATTGAACGCGTGTTTTTCTAATTAGTCACATGTTTTAAAACTATTCGTAATAGCTTTTAACTTAGCAGTCATTAGGTGTTAGGTGAGTTGAACTTTATTTGCATCGATTACCTACCTATGAGTTCATCGTCAATTTTTGCCCAGTTTCGCTCTTGGAGCGTCGCGGGCGGCGTGGCGGCAGGATTTGTGCCACGCCGTAACTTCAGCAGGGATCATAAATACATACAATACCTACATCCACCACGTACCTACCTAGTTCAATTTCAACACAAAGTGTGTATCTTTTATCTTGGTTTAAACCTGCCGTGTCAGTTTTGATGAACAAGCTTGCCTCAAGGTATTGGCAAAAGGGCCTTAGGGTATGGAAAGGATTACTTAGCACGCGGTCGCTGTCTGCAGTTAAGCAGGTCGCCTTCTGTCCGTTTCGTCAAATACAGCTCTATTGTAGTCGCGCGATGAATCATGGACCATTACTTTTTTCATCTGCAAAAACTGCGTTTATAATCTTTCTTTGGACGTGTAAGGAGGTGCGGGAGGGTCGGCAGTGACAGGGCGGGGGTCTGCAGAGGTGGCGGAGCGGCAAGAGCGATGACCGCGTTGCAGCGCCGCCACTTGTAACGGCACCCGCTGAAAACCGCGCCACTCTTTGCAGACGGAATGAAAGGATGTCCGAAATCCGGTAACATACAACGGGCGTTTGGCACTAGATTTCCATTACTAAGCGTCTGAAATCCGTATCCCTATTCTATTAAATTATATTTCCTGTCGGGTACAAAATCAGGCCGGTAATTCTAAGTCGTAAATTCGTATGTATACGAACTTAGTAACTCGTACTATCAAATAGCACTAGGCGGCGAAAAATCGATGCTCCTGTTACCCATGAATATACAGCTGATGTGCGAGTGTCGCGCTTGCCGGTATGACTCATTGGCGCATATAAATTGTTACGATAACATTGGTAATTTCCAATGATTTCGTCAGAGGGGCTAGGATAAGTAATCATGCACATTTTTGCAGCTGACTTGTGTCTCAATTCAGATTCTGAAAATGGCGCTTTATATGGATATTGCTGTTATCAGCAATTTGCGAGAAGAGGGAGATAAATGCATTATCTTATCTGACATGAACAGTTTTGTTATGAGAGCCAACAATGTAAAAGTTTCAATGTTTGTTCACGGTCTACGAACGAAATGTACCTACTAATATTTTTAGATGTAACTATTACTTTCTAGTTAAAAAAATAGAACGTTCGAGACAATCGAAATAACAAAAACTTTCGTCCATTGAGTGTTGTATAAACATGATCAGTAGGTACAACTGATTCATGGACGCATTGCTAGACTATTGAGATCCAAAGACACTCGAGAGACGATTGGTGGTGGTGCCGGCAGGGAGTGCGGGCACGGGCTGACGCCACCATTGCTAAATTTAGCAGCAGTCGCGAAGCGCTGCTCACAAGCGCACTCCCCTCGCAGCCGCACTCGCGTTAAGAGCTGCTGGCGCCCGCTGCACGCACTCACCGGCCCCGTGTGGCCTCGCTGACCCGCGCACCTTAAAGTGACTCACTTTACCTACAAGGACCATTGCCTTTTGTGATTTAATTGTGACTTAATCAAAATGGTATCCAGCGGTGACGCTATCACTTGTAAGTATCGAGTTTTTATTACATATACATTATACATTTCTGGTGGATTGGGCTCTATTCTATGCTTTTCTGATATTCCAGAATGTATGTAAATAGTTGATAGATAAACAGTATCGAATGGTGGATGTTTTGAGGATGAAGTTGTTGTTTCGTTTGTTAATTAGTTCCGTTGGGGTAATAATATACGGTAGCACATGTTTGTGACGTCCTACATTCTCTTCCGGCTGCTCTGCACTCGATAGTGTCACGCTTATAAAATGGTTATAGTTTAGGGTCTCAAATATGTATCGACGAATTTATCTCCAAAACTAATTTAATACTGTAGTACTTACGACTATTATTCCTCAATATATATTTATATATTATTATTTTTAAACGAGGCCCTTAAAATATTTCTTTTTAATTTTCAGTAGAACATGGGTAAGCTTAAATCTTCATTTGGCTATCAAGGGCACTATTATCGGCACTATTTTGTCATTGATCGTGTGCCATCGCGCGTCTCGGCGCATCCTCAACAACTGGCTGTGTTTAGTCGCCGTCGATCTATTTATGTCCCGCATTATATGCACTGTACGCGAATAAAAATTCTTCTCCCTATACCCGTATGGCTACCGAAAGAAGCTCCCGCTCACTACGTCAGCAAATCTCTAAACACCGGTGACCTAATTCTGGGCCCTTCAAAATTGCGACGCAGAAGCCGAACCCTCGTGTCCCCCGCGGCCCGAATGGCACCGCTTTGCCATGGAACAACACGGTCAGACTGATTTATGTTTATGTGACTAGTGTCTTTTGTCAGTTGAAAAGAGAAAATTGACAATAGGGAATTCATAAGCTTTCGTTCAGGTTCTGAAGAATCCTGGATTTCCCTAACGTGTTCAGCTAGCATGCTTACTTCCCTCAGTTTTTTTTAACATTGCGAAAATACGATTACATTCGTAAACATCTTCTTGAATAAAGTATAACATAATACTATAAACTGTAATACTATGATACATACCAAACAATGTGTATCTAAATGTCCTATTTCTTGTTATTAAAAGTTAAAGAAGGGTAAATATGAATTATTTTATTTTGACTTGTCTAAAGCGAAAACGTGTGCAAAATAACCATTTTTTATTCTAATCGGAATTAATCCGACAACATGCTACCCAAATAAAATTTCTTGGATGAAAATAGTGATTTTATCGAAATCACATAGTTTACAGGAGAAGTAGTTTCATTGTAGAAATGAAAACGGGCCTGTAACCTCTAAATGAGTTAGAAAATCAAAAAAAATGACATTGTTTGCATTAATAAACCTCACTGCATCGTTTTTAAACTTGGGTTTTCCGGAAGCCTAGACGGCTGTAATGAGGCGCCGCCTGCCCGGGGAGGGGCGTGGCGGGAGTGCTGAAGTCTGGATCGATAGCGGACGTGCGGCCGACGCACAACTATTTAACCAACGGATTTCACTAGCTGACAAAATACAGTCTTCTTGTTAGTCGAACGCATTCAGTCAGAACACACCCAATATAATAACAGCATAAAAAACAGTACCTATAAGACTTGTTTTGCGTGCGAGGTTTACCTTTCTAGTTCGCATTTGTGACCAATTCTGGCGTTTCTTTATTCTACGGCTGCATTGTCCCGCGGAGAAAGTTTGGACCTGAAAGAACCGCCAACTCCGCTTGATTGAACAACCGTGTCGCCACTTCTCTAATAGATTTTCGGTACTCTTAAAATTAGGTTTTATAAGGTGTTTGGTGAAACTATAGTTCCCAATCCTAGTATTTTAGTATGGCGCAGTATCTTTTGCGTTATATGATCCGATATATTATGTAGCGATGGAGATGTTTCGCGTCCTAGTTTAGCAAATCGATGAACTGCGCATCGGGGTCAGGTCATCCTGTGCATTTGCTACGGTGAAAATTGATGAATTTGAGGTCGTGGGTTAAGTACTTTATCGCCTAGTTTATTGCGAACTGGCTGCTGGTTTAAATACTCTCGCCTTGGTTAATATTAATTAAATTATCCTTTTTTTTTGTATTACTAAGCAGCCGAGATACTTTGCTTATAAGTAGTTGCATTGCAAGAACATTCAACTCGAAGGAATGGTGATTGGTCTCACATAGGAAATGTCGGCATAAAGGTTTCTGGTGCAAAATTACTCAAATTTGACACAAGTGCCTTGGTTCTATAATCAGCGACTAATTATTTACGTTTCTGATTGTGACAAAAACTAGTTAGGCTAGTTACCAACTGATAACCTTAATTATCAGAGAAAGTACAAACGGCGCATTAGTGAAATAAAATCTAATCAAATTCATTTATTTCATTACATTTAAAAGTTTCGCTCGCATTCGTTCGTTAATGTCATGACAATATCTGTAGTAGGTATTATAATTTTAAAATCCACCTGATACGGGAGCGTACCTGTTGACGGACGGATTGTATCGATCGCTCTCCGTCATGCTCATGTGCTAGCCGTGCAGGTGCGGGGCAGTGAGACGTCGCGACGCGTCGCGTATTACCGGTCGCGCTCCGCAACTTGCCACAGTTGCCACCATGGTCATGGAATGGAACAATACCGGCACCGGGTTATTTGTCTCACCGCTATGAATCATAATGTAACGCAAGATGCGCTAGGATCGTGAAAAACATATTCAATACCTAGTAAAGAAGACTCCAATAAACTCATTGTTAATGTATGGAGTGATTAAATCTTTGCTATAAATAAGTAGATACCTCCATAACTTACATGACCATCTGATTGACATATTATGTATGTAGGCACCTAGATATCGGGACGTCTGTCAATGTGTTACTATAATATATTTGTAACGCAATTTATAAACGTTTTCCTCCTCATTAGTGTAGTGTAGTAACGCTTTTTATCAAAAAAATCTATAGAATATAGTACTAACCTATCTTATATTTAATAAGGCTGCTCGGTTTTACTGTTATAATAAAAATAATAAATATCGTGGGGACGATCTTACACAAATTTACCTAGTCTCAAACTAAGCTCGGGGCTTGTATGATGGCCATGGGGTCTACACCGTGTTTAATAAGTTTGGATACAATATGTTTCGCACTGGTATAAAATACATGAAGCTCTAAATAAATTGTTCTATTTATTACATTGAAATATATATTTACAGAAATAAGATACAGAAATTTCAAATATCTGCCATGTTTCGTTCATGGGTAAAACAATGGATGAAGCAATTTCGAGAAATAATTGTTACCAAATACCGTAATGGCGAGTGCCCTAATGACATTTTCAATGCGAAGAAATCTATCGGGATCAAACGTGATTTTGTTTATAAAACATTAAAAGATTTAAAGAGACCTCAATAGAAGATCGAAAGAGATAGGATCGGCCGCGATCAGCGAGAACAGATCGTGTAGGTAGTTTAAGCCTGGTTCGGAAACTTAAAAGCGGAGTAATACCAAAAAAAAATTGAAAATATTTGTTATTTTTTTTTTAATGTACTATACTTTTCATGACATTTGGTATCGTGTAGTTATTTTTATGATATTTCATAGTTGAATCCAAATATATTGGACACGGTGTAGGCAGCGATACATAGAAAAGACTCAACGACTCAAAAACAAATACTCGCGCTCATCACGCATATTATTATTCCTTACCGGGAATCGAACCAGAGACCGCTAGCTGTTACCAACTATAGACTAGCGGCGTTGTCAACTGTGCAGTTCTGCGAAGCCTTATTTCCCGCGTAAAATCTGCACATATCTATTTGGTTCATTGTATAATGGTGTAGGCATTCGATAATGTTTAATTTTATTAGATTTAGGCCTGTTTTAAACTTTTAACTGTAAATCGCTGAGAGGGCTCTGTTATTTTACAAATAGCATTACTTCGCTAACATTGAACTGCTCATCCTATTTAAGAATGTTACTATCGCAGGAGTTACCTATATTTTGTCCTGAATCATCGCTTGACTGTGTTAAACAGTAGAAGTTCTCGTAGATGTTTAAGGCATATGGAAATTTAGTCATTTATCATATTTATTATAAAACTACATATTATACTTCCGATACATTTTTAGGGTTCCGTAGTCAAACTAGGCACCCTTATAATTTTGCCATGTCCGTTCGTCCATTCGCAGCCTAGCTCAGAGACTCTTAGTACCTACTAGAAAACTGTAATTTGGCATGAATATACATATTAGTCACGCCAACAAAGTGGTAAAATAAAATAATGAAAATAAAATTGGCACGTAACCTGGAGTGTTTTTTTTTCTCATCTACCCCATTGTGTGGGGTGTCGTTGAATAGGTCTTTCAAAAATATTACGGGTTTGTGAAATAATTTTTTTGATTGAGGTATCCGTTTATGAAATATTACGCTTTAAAGCGCTAATTTTTGTTAGAGTCAAGTGTCCCCCCTACAGCCAAAACTACAAATACAAAAAATCTGAAAAAGAAACATCTAAGACGGCACCAAATGACTTAAAATAGAAAATTAGTTAGTACTTGTTTTTTATGTTTGTAGTACTTACGGCTTCGGAACCCTACACTGAGCATGGTCCGACATGCTCTTGTCCGGTTTTATTTTATCGGTTATTAACTTGCAGGTAATTACCGGTGAAAACTTACGTTTAAAAATATTTTTTTTGTTTAATTATATGACTTTAACATCTTCAAGGAAGATTAGTTGAGAGAGTTTAAATATTTTAGACAAAGATATGCCTGCTAAAATTTTGTTTAACCTTAAAACTAGCCACCCCTTTGAATTTAACACATAAATTTATAATGATAACGTAGGTGTATGTATGAATCACGATGCGGGTGCCGAGGGGAAGTAAAGTAGGTATGTGCGTGTACACGCGAGTTGAGTCATATCGTAGCTTACTGCTGCTGTCCACAAAAACCAAAGTCACACAGACAGCCGTGCGCGAAGGATAGAAAACAAAAAATACGGCCCGGCTTACAAGTTTCAAGGTTGAAGTTAGGAATTAGATATAGGTAACCAGATTCTACTTTAGAATACTTTATTCATATGAATTTGTACGCCTGCCGGCAGTCTAACAGTGGGACATATTTCGTTGCTTTAATACATAAGCGCCACAAATCAAAATGAATCTTTGTTGCATTTCAATTCAGAACGCTATTTACTTACCCCCTTATGAACGTGGAATAAGCTTGGAATAGTTTATGCCATGCTTTGTCCTTATCTGTAATTGTGACATTTGCATCTGACAGAAAGTGACAAAGCATGGCATAAACTATTCCAAGCTTATTTCACGTTCGTAAGTAAGGGGGTTAAAGTTTTAAATCTAATTGTATTTGTTTTTGATTTGTGGCGCTTATGTATTAAAGCAGCGATTTGTATCATCGCATCTCATCTATCGCCTTCTTAGTCTACAAGTTACCTCTAAACACAAATAGAAATTTGATTTGAAATCGGACTTTAAGGAGAGATAACAGTAAGAACTAGGTATGAGAAGGGAAAAATACATTGTTAGAGTGTTTTATGCTACCTACGTTGCTATCTATGGATGCGTTCGATATCCACTAATCATAGGTACGTATTGGTCCTCATAGCAAAGCACTGGTGGAAACTGGTAGCTTTCACATCCTCGCAGCATAGCTACATAGCACATATTGGTGGAAAGGCACCCCTAAGTGTGCTATGCTACGTTGCTATGAATGCGTTTGATATCCACCAATAATATTTAGGTATTGGTCCACATAGCATAAGGCTGCGTTTCCACCAGAGCTGTGCGAGGTAGCGGAGCGGTGTGCGAGGATAAAAGCCACCAATAGGAGAGCTGCGACTCCTATTGATCCTATTGTTGGATTTTTTCCTCGCACACCGCCTCACTACCTCGCACAGCTCTGGTGGAAACGCAGCCTAACGCTGGTAGAAACTGGTAGCTTTCACATCCTCGCAGCATAGCTGCATAGCACATCTCTGGTGGAAAGGCACCCTTTACCAGTGGTTGTAATGAAATTCAGTACATAATACGACCCGGCTAAAGCCAAGGGCTATTTGATTGTCGAGCAGTTCTAGTTAGTGTGAAAAGCAAAATACACCATGTTGATGATGTCTTATAATATTGTATCTGACTCTGAATTTACTATTAATTTAGAAGACATTCAACAAACTTGAGGAACCTAACTTTTTTGCCACATACTAAGGTAATACATACTTGGCTCCGATATTATTTAACGCGTCATACCTATTTAATATATTTATGTGTGTTTAGAGGTCCTCTAAACCATTATTAGAAAATCATTTTTGGCCGCTGAGAAAATAAATGACTAATATACAAACTTACCCAATTTATTGGTACCTACATTGGTATAGATTCGGTGTAGGAAGGACTTCGTGGATTACCAAGTGAACTTTACGTTACTCGGTCTTCTTAATGAGAATAATGAGTAGACGTAATTGGATCGAGTTATCAAGTGTAGCATTTTTTTGCCGATTAACCTAACCTAACCTAGCCTTGATAAGTTCGACGTTAAATCATCGTATCATTCCCCAATAATTTGCCGCGACAAGGTCAGATCACCAGACCACGGTCATAGTTGGTTCACTCCGGAATTCTACTTTGTTGTTAACCGCGGGGCAAGTTTGTTTACATTGCTTATTTAAAACTGCGTTACCTACAAGTTGATAGCTGTTTACTGTCGAACACAATAGCTTCATTGTAGGGACTCAATTGGTTGCAGAGCACGTGTCTGCTTAAGTCTGCAACAAAGGTTGCTTTATATTCGGTACCTTTATTATATTCTTAATTATATCATTATTAATTGTATTGTATGCGGTGTTAACATGATCTATTTCCCAGTAAAACTCTTCGATACTCACATAGAATCGAACTGTAGCGAAATGCGTTGTACCTCCCTAGTTCGTACACCTCAAGTAAGGTTGTACTTACCTAATTATTAGATCATAAAGTAAAGCACTTCCGACCACTGTTTACGAGGAGTATCACGTCATCTGCATCTTACTTACTCACAGCGGCGCGGCGTCGCATCGCAGATAATCGTAGTATCTCTTAGTAGTCTGTGCGCAGATAGTAGCAAGGTCGTCCCGTGGTGCACGTCCGGAGTGCTTCCATCGAAAATATCGCAGACATGTAAAATATGGTAAAATTAAATACTCTATTGCAATGTAATGTTACCGGCGTTTATAGAATTAGGTATAGCAGGAAAACCTGAAGAGAACATGAGAGGATATAGAATTGTTATCGTTTATCGTAGGTCCGTGACCCGACCCTCTACCGGCGAGAGCGCCCCGCCGAGCATTCAACTCTATATCCTTGGTGCAATTGGACAAATTGTTATGAACTTATTCTTGACCTTACGTGTTGTATTATCTGTACTTGACTTATATAATTATCTATAGCATTGTAAAATAACCTGTGTGATGTCCTATTAGCGAATTTCCGAGACTATTCTAACTGCACGCATTTTGACTAACAAAGTTTCATAACTAACACCTGTTACTGCAAGCGCATGCAAGCCCGGTGCTGGTGGTGCGCGAGCATGCTCGTGCTAGGGCTCCGAGGGTGGAGGCGCGGGGAGCGCATGCGCCTGCCGGGAGGGGGCGGCGCGGCGCGCGGCGCGCCAGTATCGACGCGAGAGTCAGGCGCGGCGCGTGTCCGTTGCCGCCATATATCGTTCGCGTTACGTAAAGTGTGACCATGGCGGATTCTGGGCCCACCCTGTGCAGCGTGCTCAACCCTAGTAAGTGGCCGGCCCGCCCCGGCTTCGCTTCGCCCGCTTCCCTCTCTGTCGCGACTAACCCGCTAACGCGCACACTTCTATTGCAGATGCTTGGTTCGACCCGCAGAGGCTGCACCCCGAAGGTGAGTCGACCAGGGTGGACGGCCGAAATACGCTTAGGTCGGCGCGCCGCCAAGTGGGCCGTTGCGCGCCCGGGCAGCGGCTCGCAGCGCGCCTCGCCCGCCCGCGGCCCTGCACTGTGACCCAGTGACCGCCGTGTCGGTGCTAGTGTTGTGAGCCCAGTGTTGATGTTGACAGCGCTCTTGTCGATTGCCAGGTCCTATGTAAGGCCGTGTTTCCTTGGACCGCGTGGTACTGCCTCACGGTCATCGCAGGGAGGGCCGTGGCGCGACCCGTTCAATCGTCTCATTCATCACACGCGTTCCACGCCGCCACACTGACCAATATAACCTCGCATGTCACTTTGACGTGCTCGACCTCGTTTCGAACACTTGCGATTATCATTCACTGCTCTGCTTGTCACCGGTGATGAGCAAAACGAAAATCAAATGCTTGCACCTTGCTAATGAGCAAAATGATATAAAGATTCGAACCTTCCTTGATATATATGTAGGTACAAAAGTACACTATGAAAGTATCTCTACCGCGGTTTCGGTTCGAAAT
This sequence comes from Acleris holmiana, assembly GCA_949316455.1. Lineage (NCBI taxonomy): Eukaryota > Metazoa > Arthropoda > Insecta > Lepidoptera > Tortricidae > Acleris > Acleris holmiana. The sequence goes on along the minus strand of OX438765.1, from coordinate 10,445,788 downwards.
TGCAAAACCGGTACGGGAGGTTTCCGAAGATCTAGGGAATTTGGCGCTTACAACTTCATTATGCAGTATTGAGACGAGGCTGAGACGGGCGCAACAACCTCTGTTGTGTATTTATATCTTCCCAAACGACCAAAGGACGCCGCCGGAGTCTCTGCAATGCGGAACTGCTCCCGAGAACAGCCGCTCGCTGAGCGAGAACCTCGACTCGTCCCAGCTCCATCATTTATGCTGAACTCTTTATCACATACTCTGATCATTTTTGTTGCTATATATTGGGCAATGAGTGAGGCGCATGCGCGGTTTGCGACATCTCGACTACAGCTCTGCCAAGATCAAATTAGACTAATTTTGGACTGACATTGATGCCTAAACAATATAAACAGTCTTGATTGATCTGGCATTTAAAGCTGAAGACCACTTAAAAATACCTTTGCCGTGGTTAAACTGCGATTGGGTGTGTCCTTTAGGGAACGGGAGTTTTCGCAAATCGTGTTAGGCTTTGTTTGTGGTATGTTGTCCAAACAATACTAGACGCACGATATTTATGTTAATATAACTCAACTCATAGTATCATAGTCGTATTAGTGATGTACAGTCGACCGAGGAATTCCTTTACCGCTTTTAGATCTTAATCCTGCAAATACAGTCTAGGACTAAACTTCCCGACTGTACATAATTATTTATTATATTCATAAAGCATCGCAAATAGTGCCAGGGTTTGCTCGGATTTAAGTTATTGTATCCGTACAATTTTCTTTAATACCCATCATTTGCGTATCGTAGTGGGGTCTAATTAAATTAGAAACGAATGTTCTCTGATGTCATGTCGGCCACGGACGTAACAAGGCGGCGTGCTAACAAAAGTGTACTTTAGCACGCGGTTACAAGAGCCTAATTGCAACAGTATACGTTGTATTGTTTCCGTGTTTTACCTGCATAAGAAACTTGATCTGTTTAGGGAGGCCGCTACTATCGCTTGTGTTATACTATTCTCATCTTCAGCCCTATTTATAAGCATTCTACTCTGCTAAAGCCTTCTGTAACCGCTTTGAATTGTACGAGCATTAGTCCAACGTAAAAGCTAACCTCGTATTGCAGTGGTGATGTTGTTGACTCAATTTGATACTAAAGTTTTGCTGTGTTTTTTACAGTACCAGCTATTCTGAAGTACGGTTGTTGAGAGAACGCCTGTTTTCTGACACAGGTTGAGGTTGTTTTCTTTGACCGCCGGCGATGTTGCGATGGCGAGCAGATGTTTCGATTCCCATCTCGATTAACTTATCAGCCAGGAATGTCGACACACTGATAATGTGCTCGATCCTCTGATATATTCAAGTGTGTGACGAAACTTTATACTTATGTGGCAACCTAAAATTCCAATCCCGTGGGATAAGTCAGGCTTAATTTCATAAGCCAGTAATGTAATATCAGTGCAGTTGAAAGGATTAGTTGAATAATTACAAATATTGTACTATACTTACAAGCATGTTCTTGAGAAATCCAAAATTCTAAATGAGAACCCATAAGAGATTTATGAATAAAGGATAACCAGTTTTTTTTTAAATATTTCGCAGTTTAAACGAATTACGAATTAAGGACGATTAAAGTAAAATATCAATCAGCTAATTAGCTTAATCTACTTCGTACACATTTTTAAAGGCACTATTCCGTTTCCATCATCTTGACATGTCACTTGTATTGTATCACAGGCTAACTCAAAACGAAACGCTTGGACAATTTTAAATGTAATGTATGTATTTATCTAGATGCCATGTCATTGTGATCTATCAATATTATCTTCCCCAGTTATAAATTGTTACTCGGTGTAGTTATTTTAATAATTTTCGGTCGATAACTGCTCGTAAGCACATTTCAGCTTTCAAGTTATTGTGCCGCATTAGGAGAAGTTAGAGCTCCATAGTTTATGAGGATTTGATGAAGTTCATGTACTTACCTAATTCGTCTATTGAGGTCCGAGGTTCGTTAGAGACACCACTTGGTTTTTAATTCCTTCTCATCTTATTCATGTTTATATTTTATGCTATGGATAGAGAGGAAATGGAACTTTCGGAATCTTCAGATTAGATCAATTTATATCTAGGATGTCCTAGCTTTTATATATTATTTGACATTTCAACACATTTTACTCCTTTGACATTGTATCATTTTCATATTATTTTAATTGTTCCTTGTTTTATTATAATTATGCACTGTAATTTGATTTGACTATTATTTATTTTATTGTTATTATTTACCTATACACTCTCACAATCTTTTTGTGAATTGATGGAATTTAAATTAAAAAAAATTACATGTAAATTTTCAAAATGTAATAAATACTTAAATCTAAGAGATAAGATAAGAGATAATTTATTTGTAAAACAAATTTATTATGTATAATGTCATTAATGTCCGTCATGTTTTGCCTTTTAGCGTACAAATTTAAAATAATAATAATATAATAGAACAATAATTGAATTAAATCTAATCTAATCCTTACCTTGTCCAAACTTTTGTCATTTAAAACTGAAACAACGTGTGCTTTGAATGCAAGATGGATACTTTTGGTTTAAGATTTTTTTTCCGTGCTACCTGAAATTAGATAAAAAATGTGTGTGTACCTGATACCTAAACGAAGTTCAATTCACCATATTGTCAGTAGGACTCGGTTACCAAGTTATTTACAGCCACATTACATTATCCGAAAAGCAGTGCGCTAGATTAGTGGTGTGTAGTTTAAGATTTAACGATTGTAACAGCACTCTTGCTAATCAAACAGTGGCTTTAACTCATATTTTAGAGGAAACTCCCTTTGGGTTTAGCAGGCACGTCTCACGGAAGCGTTCGGTATAAATATCGCGCGACACGAAGACAGGACCGCTCTGTGCTATTGTGTTTCTATTCTAACTATTTAGCAATTCATTTAAAACTAGCCGGCTGGCTGGTAACCGCCGTCGCGACGTCACCGGCGGCCCGGCACACCTGCCCGCAAATATTATCTACTGTTTATCGCGAATTTTTTTCTGATGACTCTTTGGACGTACTTTCCAAAGTATTTTAAGTTGCAGCAATGTGTAGATTATCTTTATTAAGTGAAAAAGTTCTCACTATAATAATGAAATCCATCGACGAGATGTTGGAAGTTTAAACTAAAATAAGATGTTTATATTATTTATTGTTTCTTAAAACTTTTATTTTCATTCCCCTTGTGTAAAATGTTGTTTAGCGATGTTGGATACACGAATTGGTGTAAACACAGTGCTATATGAACAGAGGGCATTCAACAGCAGTTCGACTATAATTCGCTTTCTTTCTTTACAGTTTTTAAGGTGCATTATTTATAATACACAACACGCTTTCGTTTATGCGGGCCGGTAGCGTCCACGCCACATTATGTAGAGCTGTGTTCCGCCACCCGCACACTCGTGCAATACTCTGTAAAAACAAAAGAAAGTAAATATGGCTATCGGATTTTAACTAAAGCAATCGACCATGTTACTTTTGCATGCCATGTTGTGACGTGTCGTTGCGAGCAGGGGACTTAGCTGGTCTGAACGAGACTGATAATTTTGAGATTTTTATGTATACTTGGGAATGGTCACCGCACGTCTCTCTTTGTTGAACATAGGCGCGGTAACACCCTTAAGGTTAGATCAGGTTTGAACTAAGAGTACTGATATAAAAAAAAAAGATTTATAAAAATAATAAATAGCAACCAAAAACGGAAAAAAACAATGCAATACAATTATTATTATTTTCTATTTGGGGTTCCGTAGTCAAACTACCCTTGAACCCTTATAGTTTCGCCATGTCCGTCCATCCGTCGGCAGTCTGGCTCAGAGACTCTTAGTACTAGAAACCTGTAATTTGGCATGAATATACATATTAGTTAAGCCAACAAAGCGGTGAAATAAAATATTACAAAAAATATTTTAGTCGGTACACGTAACTTGAGCATGTATTTTTTTTCTCGTCTTCCCCATAGTCGGGTGTCGTTGGATAGGTCTTTCAAAAATATTAGGGGCTCATGAAAAGATTTTTTCGATTTAGGGATTCGTTTATGAAATATTAAGCTTTAAGGAGCTAATTTTTGTTAGAGTGAAGTGTGGTCCGCCCCACAGCCAAAACTACAAATACTTTCAATCTTACGAGGGTGACACTGAAAGTTTTTAGAACTGGCCACTTGTAAAGAAAATAATTAAAAAATAAGTTTAAATTTTGAGTTTTATTAATTTGTCATTTTTTTACGATTTGGCGGCTAATTGAAAGTCTGTGTCACGTTATAGCATGAATTTAACATGAACGCGAGTAAATTTTCGTGCAATGATTTTTTATGACTTTCGATATCATTTAAGTCAACAAGACAGTTATGATAGACTACGATTGGCCTTTCCCGATGAAGTCCCATCTCGTGCTACTGTTTACAACTGGTTTAATGAGTTTAAACGTGGTCGCGTTTAAACTGATAAAAGAGTAACCTATCAGCAGATTCGGACAAGCTTAGGCATCGTTGTGCCCGGTGGATACCTCATGATTTGACCGAGGCCCAAAAACTCCATCGTGTTGATTGGTGCCGTGAAGTTATTGAAAGATTTAACGCAGCTGACTCAAATGCTGTGTTCGACATACTTACGGGTGACGAAAGCTGGATTTACTGTTATGATCCCGAAACCAAAAGACAATCTGCTCAGTGGGTGTTTCCTTCCGAGGAGTTGCCAAGTGAAGTGAAGAGAGGTCGAAGCGTGGGAAAAAGATGGTGGCCTCGTTCTTCGGAAAGACAGGTCATTACGCGACAATTGTTTTAGAGGATAGAAAAACAGTTACTGCAGTATACTAACAATTGTTTGCCACTTGTCTTGAAAAAGTTCATGAGAAACGACCTCGCAGTAGAATTCTCCTTCACCACGACAACGCCTCGTCGCACACCGCCGAGCGAACGATCGACTATTTGGCGACGTCAGACGTGGAATGACTGGGTCACCCGCCGTATAGCCCCGACCTCGCACCTTGCGATTTTTATTTATTTATTTAAATAAAATAATAACTTCGAGGAAAACGTTTTGTGGACGCCGAGGAAGCTTTGGCTGCGTTTCAAAAGGCCGTCGAAGAGACCCCTAAGGACGAGTGGGCAAAGTGCTTTTCTCAGTGGTTCCATCGGATGCAGCGATGTATTAACATGAATGGACACTATTTTAAAAAGATATAATTTAACTAATAACTTGATAGTTTACTCAGTTATTGATTTTCTAAGAACTTTCAGTTTGACCCTCGTATATCATCTAACGGCCGAACACTATATTCAAACCGCGGACAGATAGCCTTACTTCGGATTAAAATTTGACACATTTTGTATGGGCAAATGTCAAATTTCAACCCGAAGTAAGCCTTATCTATCCGCGGTTTATTAAGTATAGGGTTCGGCCGTAAACGGCACCAACCACTTTAACTAGAAAATTTGTTATTACTTGTTGATTTTTATGTTTGTATTACTTAACGTCTTCGGAACCGTACACTGAGCATGGTAGGACCTTGTGCAGGGTCCGTCCGGATCGCTACCACCATCTTATCCATTAACCTACCGCCAAACAGCAGTGTTCGCATTGTTGTGGTCCGGTTTGGGGATAAGACAGCCGGTGAAATAATTAGCATACAGGCATTCCATCTTAGTCCTCAGGGTTGGCAACGCATTTGCAGTCTTAAGATTGGAGTCTTGTGAATGCGAATGTCTATGGGTCACAGTTTCCATTTACAATCAGGTGGCCTGTGTGCTAGTTTGCCTTCTCGATGCCATAAAAAAAAATGGTCCGAGATGCTCTTGCCCGGTTTTTTATTGGGAATAAAGGCCTGTAGTATGGCTTGCAACCTGTCACTAATACACTACCTAGCAAGCCTTTTTGTGCAAAAATGGTTGGGCGATTTCCAAAAAAGTACCTATAGTTGAGGATTAAAATAACAACGGTAACTTTTCCATTATGTCACGAAAATCATCTATTAGTGCTTTAAGACAAAATACCGGCATCTCAGACAAAACTCCTGCTGCAAGTTCAACCATATTTATTACTAACAGGTGAGGTTTGAATCTACTATACTTATTTAAATTGAAATACCGCCTAATAGCTTATAAGGGCAGTATATAAATATATGACTAATTTTCGTGGAAAAATTACCGTCGTTAATTTTGGTCCTTAAATATAGGTACAGTCAAGGTTATAAATATCTATACACTTTAGTACCTTGTCACTTTAATCGCTGTGACAATTTCATATGGCAGTTTAAACATGACGTTAAATAGACAAGGTACTAAAGTGTATACATGTTTATGACCTTGACTGTACTTTTTTGGAAAGACTACACAATACTATCTGGCCATAATGAAATGATTATAAAAAAATCAACAAAAACTTAAAGTTAAAACAATAGAAATGTGAATAAATGGAGAGTAATCTATTTTCCAAAAAGGATCGACTGATACCTCTTAACAGTCATCATCAGCTTCTGCACAGTATTTTCAGCTATCGAATTTGCTGCCAAACGCCATCTTTTCTGAAAGTCTTAATTGTTTTACTTCCTTTTTACAATTTTTAAGCCGCCGTTTCACCTGAGCCCAATACTGCCCTGCTAACACAAAAGGCAGTATCTCAGACATAACTCTTTTAGAAAATACAACCTTATTACTAACAGTATAGGATTGAATCTGCTTTGGCCATTTAATTTGAGATACTGCCTTTTGTGTTAGCAGGGCAGAATATGTCTCGATTGGTCGGAGTTTAGGACAATTTGGTGGATTCTTCGATTTTGGAACAGTTACTACACGTTTGTTTTCGTACCATTCCATATCAGGTTTTGCATTATGACATGATGCAGGCTAAAAGCAGGTTCAGTGTGACTTCGTATAAATGGCAATACACGTTTTTTAAGGCATTCTTTTACATAAATTTGTTGATTTATTGGGTGCAGACTCGTGGTCACCCCAGTTTGTCACCCCAGTGCCTTTCGACGGAGCCCTGCCTATGGCAGGGCTCCTATTTCTGAGCGATTTGCCCTTCGGGCATCTTAAGATACCTAACGAACCTAACCTACCTACTTTTGCGGAATAAAAATTATTTCTGACGAATAACCGACTAAAGCGAATAGCACTGGGGTGACAAACTGGTGTGACCACGAGTCATCCGCTGATTTATTGTCTCCGCGGATATGAAACTGACTTATTCGGCCGCGTGAACCAAACCTATTTTTTTTTTTGGGAATTTACATTTTTACATTTCTTCTTTATCTTAAATTTATCCGTGAAGCTTGTTATATCTGATGTTGTGTAGAATTTCTGGCCAGGCACCTGCTTAAAGTCTGCTACGACATAAGTTTTGTCGTCCAATACGACGCATCCGTAGTGTTTCAAGATTTTTTCATACGACTTTTTTTACGACCTCTATAGTTCTAGCACTTTCATTCTGCTTTTCACGCCGATTTGGAACTACCTGTACCATGCAAGTCAAGTCTTTAAGCCTGTTCTAGTTTTTACTTTTTGTACGTAGCCTGCTTTTTGTCAACTTTACAAACTGGTAACTTGGGTTCCTTTTTGAATATTATCATTACATTTCTATCTATACTCACATCCTTGGGACCTCTCTTTTTTCCACTGCCTGGTTCCCTTGCAGTTGTCAACCTTTCCTCAAAACGTTTTAAGGTGCTATCAACGGTTGACCTAGCTACATTTAGCTTTTTTGTGATCTTACGATACGACAAGTGCGAATTTGCGAAATGCTCGGAAACGATTTTATTTCGCAAAGCTTCTTCTTTTGACGGTATTTTGATCATTGTTGTAGATTATACCTACAGGGTAATTTTTAATAGGTGCACAAATTTTAATATTTGCTTCACTATTGTTAATCAATAACACATGTTGTGTTATTTTTACTCTAGCTTAAAAAATATTAGAGATATTGCCGATTCAATTATTCCACTAACTTAGCGATATTCATGGACCCTCTAATGCAGGGGTGCGAGGAGAGGGGAGTGTTGTTAAGTAAGTTAATAAATGAAATTTCAAATTTCGAATATCAATACAGTGTATTGCATAACTACAGCTTGACAACCCATGTCATCATTTGTAGTGTGACTTTGTGTCAACACGAGAAAGTAAAAGAGAGAAAATTTGCAACAAAAAAAAATATTCTTGAACTTGTTTTATTGTCTTAATATATTATATTAACGATACAAAATCATATGTTAAAATTTGTGCACTGATAAAAAAATTACCCTTTATGTTAGCACTATTCGTATTGATTATAAAGGTTTCCGTGGCACCCGTGGCCAAAAGGGCAGCAACAACATTCCCAATTTAAAAATTGTACGAGGTTTAGAAAGTGGCCGGATTTTATCGTGTACAGTCTTTATCTAGGGTTATCGACAACAGTAAACAATATAAATAAATATCACAGGACAAACAATCTCTTAATCTCATATTATGTTGCGTTGCGTTATAGATTGTCAAAACAATGAGACCCTGGCTCAGCGTACCAGTGCACATAGGTGACTGACAATGGTCATCGAGCGAGTTTGTTACGCGGTAGACTGGTTTCCTTGCGTTAGGTCAGTGCCTAAGGTCGGAACTGGTTGTAGTGGCGTCACCCAATGGCAAAAAGTAAATACTGTACTTTAGTTTTATTACTTATGTATTACTTATTCTTGTCAAGCCTATGATATAGGTAGAGTAATAAGCATGAGCATAAAAGCTGCTTATAGACAGATCAGGGCCGAGATTCTACACGGTAAAAACGATATCGTATTTGACGTGTTTCCGTATTGTCAACATTTTCATAACTCTTATGTCATTTACAAAAATGGCGACTATGACATAAACGATTCTAAAACACGTCAAACACGATATCGTTATAACGCAGTTGAATTAGTGCAGTTGCAGGCAAATCAGTTTGACTCGTCAAAATGGACTACTGTTGCCAAAGTACCGAGTACCTACTGTTAGTATCACTATTTAAAAAAAAAACTACGTTGGATACCTAACGTATTTACCTGTTTGAACTGTATTTTTTTATAACTAAACTTTTTTTTTCCTTAGTACTTACTACTTTTTTAATATTTTATTATAACTTTATGTAATTTAAACTTGCTAATGTTAATCCTACCCTACATCCTAATCCTATCCTAGTAATATAATTGCGAAAGCTTGTGTGCATGTGTGTGTGTGTCTGTTAGTGTGTTTGTTACTCTTTCACGCTGCAAACGCGCTGGACGGATTTGTATGAAATTTGGAATGGAGATGCTTATACCCTTGATTGAAACATAGGCTACTTTTCATCCCAGAAAATTTAAAAGTTCCAGAAAGAATAACGAAAATCGAAATCTACGCGGACGAAGTCGCGGGCAGAAGCTAGTAAACAATATAAACTTGACTGGATGTTAGTCGTGTCCATAGTGCCAATGCTGAAACATCGACGTTTCCTCACCACTTTTCAATTCCAGACTCGTAAATAAAACATTATTATTGCACACTTTATATTTTCATTAATACATCTTCATATTCATTAAAAATCCTCCAAACCATTTTTACTATTTCCTAACTAACAGATAGCTGCCTCTTCTCGTTAGGTGGCTGTTAGTTTGGAACGCGACTCGATCGATAGGACGCATCTAACGACACACCTAATTCTCTAAATCGGCCCATTTTTTTAGCCTCTCCAAGGAAACAAGGAACCATACATACATACTCACATGCATACATTCATGCATAAATTCATAAATTTACATGCATACGCTCGTGAAAGAGTTGTACAACGGGACAGTCGAACGACCAGACAGTGAACTTTGGCCACAGAATAAGTAATAGTACACTTTGGCTTATCAATTTGTGATATGATAATGTTGGTAATTTAATTGTTTAAATTTAGATAAATTATCTAACTGCATGTCTAATGTAATAACCGAAAGCAAGGATGTATTGTCTTAACTTATTTATTAACGGCCTTTGTCTTTTTTAATGTTTCCTAGAGTGAAAAAATAAACGTCAAATATGGGTCCGTCCTCATTAGTAGAAGTGAGAGACCATAATGGGAAAAATTGTTCCTATAATAATGGTCTAATGGTCTAAATAATCATTTTCAGATGTGGAGGGGAATCATATTCGATTCGGGGGCGCTGGGGGAGAGGGGTGAAGGGGGCGAAAGAGGCACCTCGATGATATTTTTTTGTGCTGATCAAAATAAAATATATTTTTTTAGTTTCATTTAAATTTAATAATTTAGAAAGATACAAGGTTTTTAATAAAAAAATACGCTTTATTTTTCTCTTTGAAATTCTTCGTTATATGACAGTTTTTTTCTATGAAAATGTACTTATTATTTAGCAAAAATTAATCCCTAGTGTCCGTTTTACGCGAAAACGACATCACAGACGCTCTAGTAGCATTTTCTGTTCAGCAAAAAAAAATATTAAGGAGGTGCCTCCTTTGCCCACTTCATCCCCATGGCGCGGCGCCCCCGAATCGAATCTGACTTCCCTACACATCCGAAAATGATAGTTTCAGGACATTATATTCATGGTGAAAATTTCACAATTCTACCTGACAGTGAACAATTATTTCACTTATCACTTCTACTATATCGAGTGGCATAACATAAGTTACGTTAGGTTATACCTATACGGTATAATCATTGTTTGTTTTAATGTACCTAATGTTTTGTCAAAAATAGTTTTTATAAACTAAACGTTATTTTAAAATTATTTTAAAAAACTAACCTAACCTAACTAATCTACACACTAGATGTTTGTTATTTTCTGTATGAAAGGATGTTAGGGGTAAAGATTTTAGACCAAACATACGAGTACAATTAAACACATAAGGACAAGTAATTTTATGCGTTACAAAAAGGTATACTGTCAAATATACTGACAGATGAGAATGGGACCCTGAGTGTGATAGTGATAGATAACCAACGGCGTTTAAAAACACTAAAATATACTTACTCGTAAATAATAGTTACGAGTCAAATCCCGCGCTTTAGTTTCAGGACCACCTACCTATAGGTACTTCGTTCGGATAGGTATTTAAAAAAATTTAAACAAACCAAACCACGTGGCTCTGCTCATCAACCAATCCAAGCTGTTTGGTCGAGCTTTGACGTAGCAGTGTTGTGCTCCTATTGGCTGACAAACTGACATCTGTCAATGTCACGTGGTTTTTTTGTTTACATTTTTTTAAATGCCTAATGTATAATGCAATGTTAACAGAAATATCTACATCTGATCTGCGTCATCTACATACTTACAACAAAGCTGTTAAGTATGTTTTCTTTGTCTAAACCACATTAATGATATTTAAACCACATTTTAAACGTCACTATTCTAAATTATTGAAACAATGTTGGTAAGATAATTACCCTCATTGTTTAGAGTTTCTGTGCAATGGTTTTATTATTGGGAAACAAGTGCATCTTTTCTTTTAACTAAATTACCTACCTACTCCTTTGTTTCTTTATTTAGTTTGACGGTTTTCTCTTCGTGGGAAGCGTTTCCTAAAATGTATTTTTACTGCATTTTAAGTTCATGTTGTTACAAACAATAACACAAATTTGGAAGACAATTTGTATCAAATAAGCGATAAGGCAACGGTGGCGTTGCCCGCCGGGTTTTACGCGCTTGTAGATCAATAACAAAGCACACATAAAAGTAACAGTAAATATGGTAACATTTTATATTTAGATTCAATTTAAATCACATGTGCGTTGATATTCTACAGCAAGTATAAGGGCTTACGGCCACACTCACTGAGATGTTTTGCCCTGTTTTCAATAGTACATAAAACTGTACGCAGAACAAAGTCCTTTATTATTTTCATTATTTTGAACGCCTACTCATTTCGTTTCGCAATCATCGATGCACACAAGTTGCTATTGAAGTCTGTCAGTCATTTGGTCTACCTCGATTTTATTAAACCGATAATATTTTAAAATAATGACTTCGGTTTTATTTCGGTGATCGGTTGTTTACATATTTAAATAGGTTGACTAAATGTACCCATTGAACTGAGGCAGGATTCATCGTGGAGATTTTTTCCAATACCTGGAATAACGATCTTAATTATAAATACATATATACCTACTTATTACAAATCTGAATCGTAGACCGCCTTCAGTGGAGCGCTCATCGCGGGACGTGGAACCTTTCACCGAGTCTTCGCAAAGGCTCTGTTACACTTTTACTTTCTCTTTGCCAAAAGTTTCGAGATCTCTTCTTGATAAATGTGATAACGTATTGTTGTGGAGGTTTAGCCCGCCTGCATATAGAATCGTACGCCCTAGTTAACGGGACTGACGACGATGCATTATACCGGTTTACGGTCATACGTGTCGAAACGAAAGTAAATTAATCACGGTATTCATGTTTTAGCGTAGGGTGACCATAATGGGACCTGATCATATTAAGGATTCCCAAGTTAGTACCGATTAGGATTTTACTCACTTTTTTAAATTAATTCTGCAGGATATTATAGCAATTATTTAAAAACCCCGACCCAAAACAAACTGCTTATATTCAAGTTAAAGAACTAGGGCCAGGATTTTTTTTTTACTTTTTATAGGTTGTTTTGGGTCAGGGGCTTTAAAATAAATATTTTCTTATTTTTACATTTCTAATTTATTTTTTATTTTTAAATAAATATTAAAGGGTAGGTACTAGTGTGCTCGATAGCTGCAGTATTAGGTCAATAATTCTGTAATTTTGCATAGTTATGTAGCATAGGTATGTACATGGGTGTTCCAAATTTTAGGTCACGCATATGTTTGAAAGTAAAGTAAGTAAATACCCATTAAGCGTCTAGGATCCCTACCGCAGCTAAGAAGACCTGATGACCTTGAAACGGTTAAACCGATTTTGATGAAACATGTCTAAGAACCACCGCTAGAAAACTTCCTTTCAAGTAAAACAAATTGCATTCAAATATAGGTTCACCTGTTTATGAGCTACTGTGGTGCCTCAGGCAGACACACAGGGGTCAAACTTACTCGTATAATCCTTCTTTTCGCGTCTGGTTCTAGGGTTAAAAAGCAGTCGATCGCCACTAAGAAGCCATGATTGTCTTAGGATGGCTGCCAGTGTACTTCGAGTAAAAGTTGAAAATCTAAATAGTTCAAACTGGCAATCTAACGCATTTTGATACTGAAGTTATTTGCTAATATTAACAATCTCTATTGGTTTTTGTACTTTTCTTTAAATTAAGTTGGATGAAGTTGGCAACGTTTGTATAGTTACCAACAAGTTTGGTGCATATATATAGTTTGTCTATCGTTTGTAAACATCGGAAAAGTTTTTATTCATTTCCATGATTTCCATCCATCACTTGTGTTTACTTAACCATTCCTTAAAATACCTGAGGTACCTATCTACATTAAGTAACTTAATTTAATCGGAGTCGTTGACCGTGGACCAAGATTCGAGACCGTTTTAGACGCATGAGTCACCGTTTTCAATATTTGAACCGATTGAATAGACGTCTGCGTGGCTTTATCGATACGGCTAATGCAATAATAAGTCGAGTAGTATTCTGTGCTCTTCAAATTTGATCGATGCCTACATCGAGCTACCTTCCTGCTACCTATAGTTGAGGTGGTTGAATTAGATCGATGATGAATGAGCAGTGTGAGCCCGCTGAGCCTTATCTATCTGAGCTCGGTGGCGCGGCGGCGCGCGGAGTGTCGTGTTGGTGGTGTCAGTAGCGGGCGGTGACGTGTGCCGCGTGGCGGCGGCGCAGCGCGGGCGCGGGCACACGTGCGCTCGCTCACTCCGTCGCCATGGTGCGCTCCAAGCAGTCGTCCCGCCACGCCAACCAATTCGACGACCTCCCGCCCCGCGGCCCAGGTACAAAACATCCGCTACCATAACTTAATACCCGTCTTCTACCCCTCTACTGACACACACCCGTGGGACGCGGCTCCCGCGTCACCGGTTTCGGGCCTGGGCGCTGCCAACGTGGGCTGGGAACTTAACTACTGTTACGTTTACAAAGCTGACGCTCCGAAACGACGAAAAACGCCACGAGATACTTTATCTTATCATTGTGAGATGTAGGCGAGAGTGAAAAGGTGTTTAACGTTTTTGTGGTAGTTTTATTCTACTCGGGTTTTTGATGCTGATCTTTGACTTAGTTAGACTTCGTACGCGTATTGGAAAATTTAAGTTTTTCTAGTGATCTCTAGATTAAAAACAACTTTGTTGTCATTCTTATCGTTTAGTATTTTTTGTACGGCTTTTAAGATGAGCTTTATAAGTTAGATTCAGCAAGTAGTCACGGCCTGTTGCATTGACTTACCTGACTTATAAGTTGCATTGCTCATCATATATTTGGATCACGTATTTTGTTTGTAAAGTTGTGAATGTGTGCCGGGAGAGGTCCCGCTGCCTCTCCAGGGACCGGTCCCGGGGTTATTCAACCGCGTCGTGCCTGCGCCGGCGCGGCGGCGCATCGTACATGAAATACAGACATATTTTGGTTTTTGACCCAGTGTTTGAGTGTTATAGCAAAACCCTAAAGTATTACTTACCATTTTTTATTTTAGTCTCTTATAAGCTTTGTTCAGACGGAGCTGAGATAACATTAGTGTAACGATTTGAATATTATTGAAAGATTGCTTTAAAAAGCATTTTGTTATTTTGTACCTACTTAATAACTTTATTGCACTTTTTCAAAAGCTTACAAATTATTAAGCTGAACCGAAAAGTGCTTTCTACTTGGCACTCCACGCTTATTGACGTCACTGACTTTTTTATTGAGCTCCGAAACATGAAAGAAACCGTTTTGGTACTTTGGTAACAGTGTGTGGTGCCGTAACTAGTTTATGAGTGATAGAAACGTAAATTCGAGGTTCGGCAGTAGGGCTTTAGTTGAGTGTAATTGGTGTAAGGTTTGTGTTGGTGTTTCAGTGGAGTCGCTGATATACTGGCGCTGCGCGGCGCGGTCGGGCGCGGCTCTGGGCGCGGGCCTGGCTCTGCTGGTGGCTCTCGCCTGCTGCTCAGTGGTCTCCGTCACGGCCTACGTTTCGCTGCTGGCGCTCTCCGCCGCTGTCGGTTTCCGCATATACAAGAATGTGCTCCAGGCCGTACAGAAGACCAATGAGGGACACCCCTTCAAGTAAATATCTTATTGATCTTTCAATCTTTCTAACCGGTTTTTTTATGAACATATACTATCTGTGTATAGTCGACAACATAAATAATGACGTTGACGCTTTCACCTTTGGTTTGAATCATGTTCACGATACGATCTCATTTATACCGAATGTTAAACAAATGAATAGGCGATGTGGAGAGAACGGCGAATGATCTGGGATGCACGCAGCCAGTCGCATCGCATGCGTGAATGAGAAACTTGAGTATCACATTACAAAACTTGATACAGTAAATTTTGGTTTAGAGAAAAAACATTTAAGTATGAGTAACACTAGATCACTGGGAATATGTAAACTACAAGTCGGTAGCACTAGTTTGATACAGTATGACCACTTCAATATGCTAACACTGTTATCAGTAGCTATCTTTACAACTATCTTATTGGTTAAACTTTATAACCGTTAACTTTTCCTAACCAAAATGACGTGACATGATGATGTGGATAATTAAGCAATATGACTGTCAGACCGTTTCATTTAATTCAAATCTAAAAGAATACTTACCTGGGCCTCTATTCAACTGCGTTATAACGATATCGTTTTTGACCTGTTTCCGTATTGTCAACGTTTTGATAACTCTTATGTCATTTACAATAATGGCGACTGTGACATAAACGATTCTTAAACGTGTCAAACACGATATCGTTTTAACGCACCTGAATAGAGGCCCTGAATAAGTTTTCAGCCGACCGCAACTGTGTAAACAGGTGCATGTGGGGATCTGCGTAACGCTGTAAATACAAATTTATTGGATTTATGAGAAGTCTTCCGAGACTAAGTCCTGACTAATTTTGGAATTTATTCAGTTAAGGCAAATACTTTTGTTAATCATTGCAAAAAGCTTGGTCCTCATGGTAAAAATGACACCAACAAACAATAAATATTATTATAACACAATAGTATAAAAGACAATTTAAAATCTAGTTTTAACCTTTTCACACCACCTGCTCGACAATGCCAAATTACATATCATGCAAACCTTACGCAAACCAACTCATTAAAGCCCTTGGCTTTAGCCGGGGTGTAATGTTGTACTGAATCTCATTATAACCCGCTGGGTTGTAATATTTTCACTTTTCATAGTTCTTATTACAATGGCTTTAAAGTCTAATTTCGTAATAAAAGATCAACTAATACTCGAAGGCCGGGCGCGGCGCCGCCGCCACCGCTAGTGTTGATAGGGACTCAAGTCTCTGAAGTCTAAAATGCAAGAACTCGACCCATATTTATAAGACTGTGAGCTTAAAAGACTTCCAAGTCTTTTGAGTTGTGAGTCGAGTTCTTTTTTGAGTTTTATTAAGTCTTGTAGTTACGACTCAAGCTTTAGAAAGATTCAAGCCATCGTATCTTTTTAAAGTCTTATTTCAACTTTAGGTGTGCTTTAAGACTCGAGTCCTATTATGACGACTTGCTTTTGAAGTTAGTTGGCTTGCTATGGTTTCTATCAAAATATGTCATGTTTGTGTTTGATGGGTATGTACTTTTCTGAAGTGGTTTGAATGCACAAACGAAGTATATGATATCTGTAAAACTTAGGTACCTTTCAGAAATGTTTTAGTATAATTTAAATATTCTCTATAAAGAGTCAAGTTGGGAAAAGGCAACCCAAGTGGCTTAGTGACAGTAAATAACTGCCTATCAATAATAACGCCATTAAAATATTAATAAATACTTTTACTCGCGTCTCTGTCCACGTATATTTTGTTTATGGTGATTATTTCAGGAATTGTCTATTTTTCCAAAATACAAACTACTATGTATACAAAATTCTAAAAAAGCTGTTACTACCTCTATTATTATAATATTTATAACACTAGCTATCCGCCCACGACTTCTTTCGCGTGTAATAGGTTTTCCCGTACAAACTTTCATCCCAAATTTCATCTATTCAAAGGGTTGATTCTTGGAATAAAAATACTCTGTGTTCATCCCCGGGTCTCAAACTATCTCTGTACTTACCAAATTTCATTTCAATCGGTTTAATGGTTTCAGCGTGAAAGGAACAGACAGATAGGCAGAAATATATAGTTACTTCCGGATTTATGTGTTGTAACTACGCTGTTAAGAAAATACTGAAATAAGTCCCCTCGATCTAAGGGTGTGGGTATTCTTTTAGAAACGAATAGTACAATGACTACAAATGCCATTAGAGAACCAAGGAAGCTCATGCAACATTAATCATCCTAGAATTCTAAATTTACAAACTTGCTGGCGTCATCTAGTTGAATTTAAAAGTTACATTTCATTTTGGCTTCATTTCGTCATCAGTTCTTTAAGCCGTGAATGCCTAAGGCCCGTATTTCAATTCATTATGAAAACCATACAAACAGACAGCATTAAAATCAAAAGAAAGATATACCTAAGTAGGTACTGATTACTATAATACTACTTTACTCAGTACCTATATTCCGTAATCTCATAATCTCAAGTGTTCTTACAATTATAAGTCCAAATGAGTTCTAATCATGACTCAGTTGTTTAAAAGGCCTTAAGAGTAAACAAAACACTCGAGCCTCTGTAGAGGACTCGAGTCTCTATATAAAACTACAGAAGACTTAAGTCCCCTTAATTTCAAAAGAACTTGAGCTTCGATTCGATGACTAGAGTCTAAAAAACTAAGTCGAGTCCTACAAATGAAGACTCCAAGGACTCGAGTCTTTATCAACACTACGCCACCGCCGCGTCGAACCTAATTTGAAAATCGAACATTTTCTAAAATCGAGCTGGCCACGGCAAGCTGAATGGAACACATTTGAAATTAAACAAAAGCCGCGAGTATTGTAAGACGCTGCAATAAAATACATTGGTGATAACTGCAAAGTTTTAAATAAATATTGTCTTTCCACAACTGGACTAATGTCTCAAATATCAATTTTCACTTTTAATTTTAATTTACTATAATAAAACGCTGTTTTTAGTAGACTCGCTTTTTTATTGTCTCGCAAAAGGTGAGAAAAGTAGAGTACACTCCTCGGGGATAAAGCTGTTTTCGTCTTGGGCGCGCTTGAACCCCTCACTGCGCTCAGGACTCGTAACACCCTCGCTGCGCTCGGGAGTTAAATCTGGAGTCCTTCGTTACGTTCAGGATTCAATATCGCGCCCGTGACATAAAACTGTGCTTTATCCCCTCGGTGTATAATCTACTATTATTTGCCTTTTCATTAGTTGTAACAGACGGAACTAAGATCGTAAACGATTTAAAACGATAGGTACTCGCTAAGTAAACAATTAAGCAGGTCCTTGGCAATGAGAATTTCGGTGTCGCGTTATCGTTTGTTATACTGCATTGATAAAATACTACGGTTTATTTTCGTAGTTTATCCTAGTGGTTTTATGCCTGAATAGATTTTATTTCTAATGTTTATCATCTAATTTTGGGATATGTTAAGAGCTTAACTATTCGCAGTTTGTCTTAGAAAGTTTATTTGGATGGTGTTTCGGCTTCCTCAATCTGCATAATAATTTTATGGTTAAAAATGTTTTAAGATGCGATGAACTATGAGCAGAAAAGTTACTATTTCCCACGCTCAAGGAGAAAGCTTCGAGAGAACGTATAAATAAAGGAAATTGCGAAGACGTATTTGAGTTACTGTGATGTCGTCACTGGAGTCATAAAATGTAGATAGCCAAGAAGCAAAGCACGTGTCATTGCTTTCTTTTACCCGCTTTCTGGGAGGGGCGGAAACGGCCATACAATTTGAACTAAACAGAGGTAATTGCTCGAAAGATCCCACTGGCTCGAAGTATCTCCGTAAAGGTCCCACTTAAATATGACAAAATAAGGAGAGGCGTGCCCAAAACGTGACTATGATGAGATGTTGTCGGAAATTGTGAAGAAGTTGTGGTGCATTTGTTGAGTGAATGTTTGGTGTTTCCAGATTCCTCTTGGAGCAGGATATCAGCGTGCCCGCGGACCGTGCGCAGGCACTCGCTGCTGCTGCCACCGCGCACCTGAATGCGGCCCTCAGCGAGCTGCGCAGGTAACCCTTGCAAACTGCATGGCATGGCAAAAAAGAGTTTGACGCGAATACCCGTTAACAATATAGACAGATTATATTACAAACAATAAGAATAAGACAGCTGTTGTTGCCGGCTATAAATTTCCGTTTAAATTTGCCCTTGTAAGTGCACCTTCAAGTGGCAACACTGCCTCATTAAGCATCAGATTTTGGCAAAAAAAATAATTATGGGTCACCAGCAATAATGTTATATCTAACATTGGGCTCAAACATATCTGACGCGCTCTTATGCTTTTATTGAAAGGAAGTGCAAGCAGCATTTGTGGACACTGATTTTATATTTTACGTCAAGTTGCTTGGAACACCGAGCGTCAGCTGCAGCTGCGTCAGTGGAGGGTAGCTGTAGATTTTTTCTCTAATCTCGAGTTGGAGGTTGTTAATGTGCAGCATCTGTTGTGCTGCAGGCTGTTCCTGGTTGAGGACCTCGTTGATTCACTGAAGTTCGGCGTGCTGCTGTGGTGCCTTACGTACGTGGGCGCCTGCTTCAACGGCATCACGCTCATCATCCTCGGTTAGTACACTCTTTCCAGCACAAATGCAACTTGTTACTCTAATTTTGACAACGCTGTCAGTGACTGATCTCATGTAAGGGTAAATATTATTATGATATACACGAATATTTGTTGCAGTGTAATAGGTGTGTTCTTTGTATTTAGTCGCTGCCTAGCCTAGCTAGGTCAATTTGTGTAAGGACAGTATCCACAACACAGCTCCAGGGCAAAACCATCAAAAAATATTTTTTTATAGTACGATATAGTGTCTGTCCAATACATAAGGGAGCTAACAGCAGCGAGCATTTATCTTGTTCTTTACTTTACTATGATCAGACACAGAAGGTTTTGTGGCACGTATAATTTTTTCCTAAGGACTTCCGGATTACAATAATTGGTCGATAAATTGTACTTTCTTATGACAGTTATGAAAATGCACTAAAGTGTTCCGTTTGCAAGGCAGTGCTGTTTTTGATTAAACTTATGTTTAAGATATTTGTGCTAGAGATAGTAAATTTTTCGCTTCCAATAAAACAGGCTTGTACCCTAATACGTTGATTATGTCGTAATGTACGAAATCAATCGAATAGCATTAAAATAAGTTATTGTGTAAAAAATATGTTCATTTGATGATTATTTGAATTTTTAAATTAAATATTACTTATCATTCAGTACAAACCTAAAATCGATGGGTAGTGATCAGCATTTAGTAAATTTATATTTTGTTTATCCGGTGAACTTAATACCTATCTATCTACTATGAAATGTCACTTTGAAATAAGTATCTATTTGGAACAGTTATCGATAAATTTCATATCGGAAGGATGTCCCTAGTTAATTGACGTTTATGTTACAAAAACTTCTACGTCTGAGTATGATGCAAATAGCATGCCAACAATAAACAGAACACCGTTTACGGCAAAGTACACAAGGTTGGTTTTTATTTGCACGGCCACGTAAAGTCAACTGTCGACATTATAGTACATTACTGCAGGGGCCGTGAAGTAAGGGATTGCTGGACGAGTTTGGATAAAATGAGTCCTGCAATCCCTGTTCTAGCCGAGGATTGTATAGTGCTTTTCGCAAGCAATGTGAGGAAATATTAAAATTATAATAACCACCAGGTAATCACGTAAAAAATGTTTAATTTCCTGCTTTTTTATTTTTAAGCATGCCGTTGAACAATCTATTCGAGCACCATGTTTAACCGCACATAACTATAGTACCATAGATTATTTTTTAATGTCGCAAGTATGGTTACAGAGTTTAGTGGTGGTGGGCAGTATCTAATTTATTATTTGTCAGTTTAATGTTAGTAAGCAAATTTATGAAGTTAGAGCAGCGGACAATAATGGTTTTTCGCAAGTTTTTCAGACATTACTTCTCGGCCTTAAGCCAGTAATGTAGGGAGCCATACACAAGAAAACCCGCTTCGTTCTTAACCCCTCGTCTGTCTTGTCACAAATCTGTGCCCAATATTTTGATAGCTTTTTGTTTTTTTGAGTCCGCGACGAAATAGAAGCACTGAGCGATAAACTAGAACCATTCAGGGAGGCTAACATTGCTTGCTTGCCCGTAGCCTGTTTGTGCGATGCGTTCGGTAATCGCTAGTCTATAACCCTTAAGTGTATTGAAGGTGTATATTTCCCACGCATATAGGTCCCTCGTGTAGTGCTCCAGGTTTGAAAAGGGTTTTACTTAAGGACTTCTGGCCCTATTGGAGAGTAAAAATACGTTCTATGGGTAGAAGCCACTTACTATATGTAGAGGTATATGGGAGTGAATGTCCCACGTGTTTTTTATGCTAATAGAACAAATTGGTAAAAACAGAATTATGGTGTTTTTATCCCTTACCGTACTACTACTTCGACATGTCGTCTTATTGTCAACATTTTGATTGATCTTATTTATTTGAATGCTGACTGGCGGAGTTAAAAACAATACGATAACATGTCAATATGGTTTTACCCAGTAGAATAGAGGCCCAAGCCCTTATATTGTAATTGAGTGTTTTTGTATTGGTATAAGGTTAATATAACTTTAAACGGTACACTAAACGTGTTCGCGTGGTGTTGCAGGCTGGATAGCGCTATTCTCGCTGCCTAAGGCGTACGAGATGAACAAGGCTCAGGTGGACGCCAACCTCGAGCTCGCGCGCGCTAAGATCAACGAAATCTCCGCCAAGTGAGTACATCACTCCACATTATCGAACGTCCCGGGTTCCATTCCCGGCATGGCCAAATATTGGTTGTTTGTTTGGATTGTGTCTAAAGTTATATGATCACGTAGTTCATTACTTCCCTTAGGCTGATATATCTCAATATTTAAATTAAAAGCACATCCTAAATTTCCGCAATTCCGCGAGGCGTATCATGTGTCAGTAATATTTAGAAAATGGCATCAAATATTGTTAAATTTGTTAATATTGTTAATTATTGTTATAGTTATTGCCAATTATTGTTTTTGTTGTTATAAAGGCTCAAAAGACTTTGAGACTAACCAAGGTATAATTTTACGAATTAGGATTAGCAGCAGTCAGTTAGTTACCTAACGTCAGATCTCGAATGGCGAGCACGTACCGGAAGAGGAGCTGCGTGGGTCGGCCCCCTATAAGGCTGAGTCACTAGTCACTACCTGGGGCCCGTGTCATAGTTAATATTAAACTCCAACTAAGCAACGATAGTACGCTGACTCATTTCAAAATAATAGAATACCTAATATTCTTGTTTTTATAGTTTTAGTGATCTTATATTATCGATCTGGTTGGTAAAGTTCGCAGGAATCCGCTGAGTGAGATAGGCAAGAGATATTTTATTGAGGCGATCCTGAAAGAGGCGGAAGGGCTATGTCCAGCAGTAGAAATTTTTGGGCTGATATGATAAAATGATGACCTGATGTATTTTACAAGTATTTAGAAATGGTTGTTTATGCAACTGATGCATAATGAGAGGCCTTAAAAGACGAATGCGTTTATAATAGGATCACACCAGTGTTTTAAGGCTTAGTTATGTACAGTTTCATACACTACTTTATTTACACACATAAGTACCTATACACAACAAACAAACAACTTTTCGGAATCCTACTTTGCTGCTACGAGCAAAAAAAACAATAAACAAATGACAAAAATAATGTCGGCAATTCGATCCAACGTTCGTCGAGGCGATTTTTTTTTTAAATCTTAGACAAACGAATGAAGCCGAGTTCAAATCTCGTGCGCTTTATATTAAAAAACATACTGAATTGACGTTTCGTATTGATAACTGTTTTTATATCTATGGATACTAGAATAGAGACTATTAGAGACCCTCTTTGAGTTTTGACAGCTGTCCCTAATTTAAACTCATTACGTTACAAAAAACGATACCGTAATAACAACACACACATGCACACACACACACATTACAGTACAGATTTTACCTACTACCACAGACAAGAAAGTTTTCATAGTAAAATTGGTTGTAATTATGCTGCTCATTTCCTACGGTTTCTGAACGCATTTTAGACCATTAATGATATGTGCGTAGATAAATTTTTATTTTCTACAGCAGCCCTACTACAGGAGATTAGAATAAAAAATGTGTGCATGTGTGTGTTTTTAAGATTCAAGTATAATAACCAAAGAGCGGAATTCTTCATAGCAAAAATCAAACTGTCAGAGGGATTGACCTAACTGTTTTATCGACTTATCGATAAATATTTGTCACTTAACGAAACAAAGTTAAAGTAATGAAATCAGGCTTTTGGATATACATACAAACAAATTAACGGTGTCCCGAATTAGCTGACCGCCACTGTATTTTAGTATAGGTAATAGTAAAGAATAAAACAGAAAATACTTTTTTTTAAATTTTCTATATGAAACTTATCATTAAAAATTAAAAACAAATATTGCTAAGAGTAGCTGTAGTAAAAGAAAATAGTCATTATTTTTTCAACATTGTCACCTTTCAAATTACTCCTTTTTTTATTGTAGATCCATTTATAAGATGAAAACGAGCGTTCTACCTCAGTTGAAGTAACAGGAGCATATTTGTAGTACTCGATAACGGTGTTTTGGCTGTAATCACTTTTTTCTATAAAATCAGCATATTTGCGTATCATGTCGTAGTCCGGAATTCTATCTAGTACTTTTTCAAGTTTTATTTGCACTGTCTGAGATCCACACCAATTTAGAATACTTTTCACCTGGTCAAGTATTAGAAGAGAGTCTAATAAGGATAAACAGGGTGTTTGTAATTTGATTATTGCGTCACGTAAAATGCCATAACTTTATTTTATGTACAACAGATCATTTCTCAAATTATTGTGCTTAAGTAGGTACTCTTTTAGCTTCTCTTATTGCAGCCGACTCTTTTGAATTTAAGTTTGAAATTAATTCTGTAATGCATTCCAAATTTTCTGCATAATATATAGCTGCATTAAGCCATGTGCCCCACCTAGTTATAATAGGTTTTGGAGGCAATGGTACGGATGGACAAATTTGTCTGAATAAGCGTTGGTAAACTATATCTAAGTATACTTTTCTCAGCAATGATTCATCCGGAAGTGATTTTGATGTACAGGAACAACAAATATATTTTTGGAATTTTGTTATAAACTGTGGAGTGTTAATCTTTTTCCATGGAATATTGCACGAAACTAAAAATATGATTAAATCTATATAGAATGTGTCTGAACTCGTACTTTTTGAGCATTGTGACGAATAAGTTTTACTCACTAAATGACTTTCAACACAATGTTTCTTTAGCTGATGTAAATGAACGTCACATTTAGAGCAATATATTGTGGAAGAATCTTCTTTGAAACTAAGAGAAGAATCTTTCTGTATCCATTTTTTTATTGTTTTTCTTTTAGGATTAACCATTTTAGTAGCACGGCACGGAAATCACTCATGAAAACTCAAGTGACATAAATGACATAATTATGTGACGCTGACATGATTTACTTTAATATGGAGATGCAAGTTGCTTATCAAAGAGGTCAAATGTTACAGAATAATCTTTTAAGTTGATTATGGATACCTAATGCGATATTATTCCGTAACATCGATAAGTCGATAAAACAGTTAAATCAATCCCTCTGACAGTTTGATTTTTGCTATGAAGAATTCCGCTCTATGATAATAACATTAATAACCCCAGCGGTCACCATGTTCCAATGAGTTTTTCTTACTTAGTACAGTCAAGGGCACACATTCATACATATATACGATCCCAAGACTTCAAAAATATCTATACACCTTTATGCCACCGGCATTAAGGTCCATGTATACATATATTTGTCACGATGGCTGTATAGATATTATGCCCTTGACTGTACATTACCCGATGCTCTTACGGTGAAATAACAACATCGTGAGGAAACCTGCACATTCGAAGGTCCTAAAGGGGTCGAAGTGTACCTGAAAGGTCCCATCAGTAAAATAATATAGGATAAGAAAAGGATTCAAGTATTAAAATAAGTAGCTGTGCCATTTTAGGCACGTTGTATGCTTTTCTGCCTTATGGAGACGCGATGACGAGCTAATGATTGTGCGGAAATATAAGTATTATCTTAACAATATGAATCTAATAAATTAATCGGTGGGATGCTCATAATACCGGGTGTGGCCTGTAATAGGAGCAATAAATTGCGAGATCGTTTCTACTCTATAAATGCAGCAATATTTGTTCTACAACTTTAAAAAAAAATGTAATTTATATTTGGGATTTTTTTCGAAAAAACTAAATAGCATTTTCAATGTATATCCAATAGTCTGGATGACATCTACTGTCAGCGTATAAACTTCGTAGTTTTCGCAATACATTGCTTGCTTGGAAAATCTAAATTCATTATTATTTAGTTAACAATAAGTTATTTTCAAAAGTTATAGATTAAATGTTGTTAGTTTTGTGGTGTGGAAACGATCCCTAAATTTATTGCTCCTATTACAGGCCATACCCGGTATATAGGCAAAAAATCTAGATATGTTTTAACCCGTCTATTATTTCGTTTCAAGTTATCATTAAGTATATAAATTTGACTATGAACTGACATGCCAATGCAAAAATAATCCATTCACTACATAGGTAAAATGATTCCTTATGTTCTATTACAGAGTGCGAGCAGCCGTCCCGATCGGCAGGAAGGCCGAGAGCGAGAAGGACAAGTAAAGCGCGCGAGCGCGGGTAGGGGGGTGAGTGTGCGTGTGTACGTGCGTACACGCAGCGCGCGAGTGTGCAGGCTGCCACAGACAGATCTTTCATTAGCGCCGGAGTACTTCACTCTTTGTTATATTTATTATTGTACTATTAAATAAAGATAATTACATTACGTGTAAAGCTTTACGAAATGAGTCATGCGGAGATTATTGTATTTGCTTTTTGAAATTTTAAATTAAAATAACTGTCGAACCAGTCGGTTGTTTTATTTTATGTAGACTAGCTTCACCAAGGCGTCCGATACTAGTTGCTTATTGAACGGATGCCGATAAAACCTTTTATCATCTTATAACATCTAATTATAATGAGCATAGCAGCTTAATCGACTTTCGAATCGTGCTCCACTTATTGTGCTAACGGGGACGAGGCTAATACTTAGTGCTTAATCGGCTACCTGGGTAGCTTTCAAAATAATCGTAGTTAAGGACTAAAATTAATAAAAAGTTACTTTGACATGTGAGTAACAAAAATTAATCGTACATTTATTTAGTTAATTTAATTGACTCGCCTGTAAAAGTTTGTTTCTTAATTTTAGTCCTTAACTAGGTACAATTTTATTGAAAACTTCCGACCTATCAGTTGACTTTTCGTCAAACGGTCAATATTTTTCAAACGAAAATAATTAATCGGTTTAACGACGTAGATTATGATGTATCAATGTCGAAGAAACCATGCATTTCCAAAGAACTTAACTGTTTTATTTTTTACGAATACATATAATTAAACTGTTTCCGAGGTTAGTTGGAAAAGATTCCGTAAATCGTTAAGTTCGCTTTTGTAGGTTCCTATTTTGTGAACATTGTATTTTAACTCAAAATGCACCGATTGCATTATTTCATTGGAAATATAAAACCTTCGTGATCGCCTAAATTGGAATTTTAAATTCACAACAGTTTGTTGTTTCCAGTGCGTTAGCCTTACGTTCTAGTCCTTTTCAATATGTGCCTTCTAATACCGTTGAAACGTATTCATACTGATCCTGTATGGTACGGGTAATTAGTTACTCGTTTTTTTTATTGTACAGATTGTATTGTTGCTTATTATTAATCAAATACTTTTTATATAAATTCTAAGAATAAGACTTACATTTCAAAAAAAATATCATCTATCTGTTAGTCGTGATAAATGTAATAAACCCAATCTCTTAAATGAGTATAAGAAGTTTGAAAAAGTTTCAGTCATGGTCTTCAAGTTATCAATATAATTCATAGTTGAATGAATACACAAATATTTTTTTTATATTATACCATCCTAACCACCCATGTCTAATATTCAGTCCTTTTATTAGCCTTAAAGCCGAGTACTTACTAGCGAGCAGTAACTAACTGTTAACTAATCGTCATGTGTACTCGGCTCTAAAACCATTACCTATTAAAGAGAGCAGGACATCACAGGACAGGATCATCTGTCTTGTCACAGATCTGTGCCCAAAATTTGGATAACTTTTTGTTCCTTATGGTTATTTATTTTATCGGACTTTATCATAATCCGAAGAGACTAGAACTTGGTATTTTTTTCACCTCTGATAGATGAGGGGTTTTTTTTGTTTATGTTAAGGAGAAGGCACACGAGCACTCAGGCCACCTGATGGTAAGTGGAATCTAAGACCCATAGTCATTTGAATTCTCAAGACTATAATCCTAAGACCTCAAATGCTTTGCCAACCCTGAGGACAAAACGGACGACGGAGGGAGGGAGGGTTAAAGAAGCTGTTAGGAAATTCTCTCGTGAGCAGTCTGAGTTCCGGCAGCTATACTCTTCTCTACTAGAAGCTGGTTACTCTAACTGCTACAATTACAGTTACAGCTCGCTAGTGAGTACCCCGCTTTATAAGAGACTATTGATTAACTTATGCTATTGACAAATAAAAATCTTATGTCAAACTACTTTTAACCAAACGGCATAAACTAACTTTTTTGTCTGGTAAAGGGTAGGTTAAGATGGCGTTTTACATAAACCACTTTTGACCTAAAGTAACGACTAACGAGTAAGTTATTAAAAAATATTGGAAAATAATACCTTACAGTTCCAGAGTTTGGGGATGGGAGACATTTCAACGTAATTTACCTAGGTAGGTTCAGCGTTACTCTTCTATACTTAATAGTCTTATTTCGATGTCTTATATTATAAACATTAAAATTTAGAAGTCTCGTTGCTCATTTCGGCTCTAATCTCGCACGAAAGTCATAGCGTGACCTGCGCATGTATCAATTACAAATTGTGGAAACTTCGTGTGTTATTATGCACATTTAATTGATGTCCTGTTTTTAGCAATAAAATATTTCGTGAATTTCACTACCTAAGCAAACTTTGTTTCTTTAAAAGAAAAAAAAAGCTACTAGCCGATGTGGGAGTTTAGGTCCAAGGTTAGTAACAGTAATTAACTATCGTATTTTTGAGAAAAAAACCAGGTGACACAAAATTGGGGTTTATAATTATAACCCACTGTGAGACAGACAGACACAAACAGACAGACGGACAGTGGAGTCTTAATAATACAGTGCCGATTTTACCCTTTGGTTAGGAAACCCTAAAAAGTTCATGGTCTATAAAACCAGCCAAAATCAAACTACAACGTAAGTCAACATCATTATAATTTATAATTATTTATTCTTAATTGTGTAATTAATATAAACAGCTAGGTCATTTGTCTAAGTATCTCTACGTCATCGGTACAGTCCATCATAAATGTAATTGACAGTGCTCATTTAAACATTTGAAAGGAGAGCGTTGTCACCTTATCTCAGCCTCTAAGTATCTTGGTGAGACAACTCCGCGGTACAAACAAACCCGCAACGTCAAACCGAAAGTACGGGTAAGTAATCCTCAAGTTTTATGGATTTTATTACCATTATCCCACAGAAGCAGATTAATCTTTCGATACCTCTTAGCTACTAGTCACGATAATGTATTTGGCGCTCACAAGTTCACAACTATGCAAACCTGTGTTATATCAACATAAGTTTTAAGAACAAAGGCGGATTGAGGCACGCTCATGGTCTAATAATTATTGACTGCGTATTCAACGCTTATTGAAGCGGCGGGCATTCTCGTCTATATCAAGCTTCTAGACCTACGCCTGTCAGAATGAGCACCTTTGCTTCAGTTTAGCATGATAATAGCCAGCTGTGGTTGACTAATATGGAGAGCGACTGCGGTCCGCCTCTGGCCTACCAGCTCGGGCATTTTTGTAGCCTGGCTAGCTGAGTCGGGCGCAGGCGGCCGGCTGCGTGAAGACGCTGGTGTAGTTGACGAGTAGAAACATCAGCGCCGAGCCGAGCGCCGAGCCGGCCTGCGTGCTCGCGCCGCATGCGCGCATGCCGCGCGCGCCGCCGCGCCGCGCCCAGCCGTAGACCCACATGCGCGCGTACGACACCCCGCCTGACACCAGGGTCCATGACACTATCTGAGGATTATACACATGTTTCAACCGTAGGTACAATAAGCACACGTCACTTTTGATATAGACTAGTTGGAAGAAAAAGGTTCTGCGCGACAGTGAAGTCTAGGACTAGAAATACCAAACATACGTGTTTGTCACTTTTTGAAATAATTTAATGCTCAATTTCGTAATAGGTTGTGATAGTAGGTAAATTTAGCATATTAAGTATTTAATTTTACTAGACAATAATATTACTTAGGTACTGAATTTATTTTTAATTAAGGCATTAATTAAACAGTCGCGGAAAAATGTAGATAGGCAAAATATTAACAAATGTAAATAAAATAGCTCACCACTAAACTAGCTCCGCCTGCGTGGTTGACGAGAGGCGGCGAGGGGCTAAGCAGGGCCGTGGTCAGGATGTAGGCGAGCGGCAGCACCGCGATAGCCAGCATGCTGGCCAGCGCGCGCGCCGGCATCGGCTTCAACCACACGCCCGCCAGGCACGCGGCCGGATTCGCCATCGCGCCGAACGACACCGCCAAGTGGTACGCCAGGTTCCCATATGGCATACACGAGTAGGACTGTATGGACGGCAGCACGCCGTTGCTAAGCGCGTTAAGCACAGCCATCAGCACTAGCACCGTAAGCCAGCGGCTGCTCAGCAACGCCATCGGCTCCGATGTCGCTTCGTCGTCCTTGGCAGCGGCCGCGGGTTCTACACGCTCGGATTGAAACCCGCTGTAGCGGTCCACGGCCATAAAACTGACTAGGCTGAGTGCAGACAGCCCAGCCAGGATCAACAGGAACACTGTCGATCCAAACCGCGCCAGCGAGAGTACCGGCTTCAACGTACCATCCTCGCCCAGCACGCATTCGGGCTGTCCACCGACACCTTGGATAAGCGCAAGGATACCGGGCAGGAAACCGCTTAGCCCCTCTCCCACCAGATACGTAACCAGGTAGATGTCGCGGAAGTGCCGAAGGTAGGGGTAGAACAGCACCGAGCTGGTGCAGCCCACAAGCGCCGCGAAAAACGTGAGCGTCAGGAACGCGACGGAGCGCTCCGAGCCGCCGATGTAAGCCGTCCACTCGTAGAGAAAGGCGTTGAGGGCTAGCGCCAGCGTGCCCACTGCGAGAAGAATGTAAATGTAGGGCGAGTCAGAAGCAGCGGGCCGCAGGCGGCGGAGTACGGCATACAGGAGCAATCCCACGTTAGCGAGCTGGATGGCCAACACCATGGACGACGGTAGCGCCCAGCCCTCGGGCAGGCGGTCCACTAGCAGAGGGAGCTGTACGTACAGCCCGTTAACGCCGAGCCACGTGCCCACGCCCCAGAACGCCATGAGCACGTCCAGCGCGACGCGCCGCTGAGCGCCCCACATGGTGCCGCGCTTGCTCTCCTCAGCCCCCAAGCACGGAGCACACTCCTTATCCTCACTTAATCTGCGGACAAGCGCTAATGTAAGTGCTTTTGAAAGCAGTTCAGCACACGAACGGATCGATCAGAGCTGCGTCGACGCAATGGAAAATTATCACTATTTAATTATCGTGCGCATGTGTGCCCTGCGTATACCGCGGCGCGGGCGCCACTGCGGTCGCGCTGTCTCAGGTGCGTAATCAATTTCAAATTCACGTCCACTGATAAGACAATTGGAATTAGTGGAACTCGCGTGGTTGGCGGTGCAGTTGCATTGTCACCGTTTCATATACAAGAGCCGTAAAAACAAATACCTACTGGTAGTGTTACTTTAGTTTGGTGGTATAGTAGTGTAGATATCACTAATTTCCAGTGGCTTTGAATTTATAACTAAAAAGATAGCCAAATCCGCACCGAGTTGTGCCCTCGCGCTCGCGCCGCCGATGCAACTATGCTGTTCGTTCGGTAACCTATAAATAGTACCTACCTATAAGCATAAAAACTGTCATAGTCGCGCTTTGTGTTTCGAGCACAAAATAAGCGTGAATGTGTTATTTCTAAACTCCCAATGACTTTCATAAAATTAAATAAGGCATAGGTACCTATTCGGTGAAATGCTTCAATTAAGTTTACGCTGCATTTCGTAGTTATCTACAAAAAATAAATTATACTAATGGCTCACTGTTAACGTTGTTTTAATTTTAATATTCGCATTAGAAACCCATTTAATATGTTAAGTCAGTTTACTCAAACAAGGTACCTGCTGTCAGTTACTTAATGATCCACAAACGAATCGCTGACGCTTACTAAAATAACAATATTTTTGTTATAGGTAAGTATAACTTGATAACAATCAAATAACCATTTTAAAACATGTACCTATATGTAAACCTCAATGTAACCTACTGATATTTAATGTAATACAAAATATAACAAGACCTGCGTTAATTTTTAGATTTACTAATAGGTACATTGAATTTGCAAGCGTGCCCTGCGTCTACCGCTCTACATGTTTCCATTTTTGCACTTTATTTCAATGGAATAAGGTAAAAGAACGGTTAAACTGCTGAGCCGATTTAGATGAGATTTGGTAAGGTATGGAGATAGTTTGAGTTCCGGGACTCGGTTTTATAGGGTAGCGATAAACGACTTCTACGCGGTCATAGTCGCGGGAAAAGCTAGTAAATATATATACCTAGGTTATACAAGAATTTTAAGGAACCCTTCCTGTGCGTATCTGACTAGTACGTAGCCGGTTTTTAAATATGCCTTGCTGGCGATTACCCTGCATTAAGTGTTTGAAAATACGTTATACGGATCATTACACGTTGCTCGAATTATACAACTTTACAAATAACAACTGTTTGAGTATCACATAATTATTATCTCCAGCTCCTATTAACATCCCTGACCTGCGTGCAATGCCGATTTGCTTTTAATAAATAAATTAGCAACAAAACACTACAATTAACAACAAAATTGGTTAAGTATTTTCGAAATTATTCTCTGGTTTAAGAAGTTATATTTGTAAGCAGTTGTATGACCAATAAACGGGTGGGCGAGTTATTTTGCCGGTGAGTTTATTATGTGAGAGTATTAATACTTACTTTTTAGTGACTAAACACGTTTTGATTGTAACCTCTTCGAATATAATTGGGTAAGAAGGTACCTATATTATGATTATTAATAGATTTACCTTAAGTGGCACTTTTATAGTGCCCATCGATAGTTAGAGCAATAGTTATTACCTACTATGTCTTTTTATGATATGATAAGAGACAGTTTAATTTATTACAAGACAGACTCGTCATAAAGTTTTATCCTTAAATGGAATTTGGGTAATGATGTTTGAAATAAAGATATGTTTTTTTTTACATATTATCTATTTAGTCTAACATTTATGAATAGACTAGCTGTTGCCCGCGACTCCTTCCACGTAGACGTTCATTATCGCTATTCTCTGGTTCTGTTAAAAAAAAAAAAATATATATTATTACGAGTATTTGCCGGGATAAAAAATATCCATGTCTGTATCCAAAACCCAAGCCTAAGCCTAAGCCCAAAACATACGAAATTGAATAAAAATCGGTTTAGTCTTGAAATGGAAACAGTCACTTTCAAATATGTACCTAATATTAGTTTGAATAATCCAAACTCGGATCCCTCAATTTATTGCTCCTATTGCAGGCAACACCCAGTATAAGTACGAAGACAGCAGCGGTTCTGGGTTCTGTTCCCAGTATGGGTTACCTATCTGAAACACTAAAAACCTTTGCCAGCTTTTTCATTTGCAATAATTTTCATTTGTCCGAAAGTCATTTTTGTCTGAAACCGTTTAACTTTCCTGAATTGTTATAAAATAATCCTAACCTAACCTACTCGTTCTGTAAGTATATCTCTCTTTTTTTTAAGTTATTGGGTTCAGACTAAAATAAAAATTATGGGAAATGAAAATTATGGCAAATGAAACAGCTGGCAAACGTTTTTAGTGTTTGCGATAGGATATCCCCAGTATGGGCAAACATTTGTGAGATGAGCGCGAGAATTTGTTCCCGAGTCTTGGATATTTTCCACGTATTAATTTAGGTAAGTATTTTTTTTTGTATTTGATGTTTATCGTTGCCTAGTACCTACGGTTCAAGCCTAGCATACCTAGTGTGGGTCTAGGTCTATTTGTGTAAGATTGTCCTCTGCTATTTATTTATATTTGCTAACGACTGTACATGATCTTTGATTCTATGCGATGCGTTACGGGCACATACATACATAACATCACGCCTTCATTCCCAGAGTGGGGTAGGCAGCGAGTTACAGAAATTCCAGCAACTCTACAAAGACTTGTTGATAATTCTGTTACCACAATTTGCACATGTAGACTAAGATGTTTATCAGTGTATTAGTGACAGGTTGCAAGCCCATTACCTATCTGTACTACAAGCTTTTATTCCCTTATTCGCCTCTCACGACGTTCCGGGAAGACATGGAGTGGCACTATTATAACCCGGCAACCACACGGAAACACAACACGGACACAAGAATAAGATATTAGGTAGGTACCCTTAATATGTAAAAGATAAAAAAAACAAAATAAATTTAAAGAAAGTTTAACTTAAATTGCATTGTTAAAAATTGTTTATTAAATATCCGTAATATGGCAATATTGGTTTATATTACCGGTACATCTATAAACTTTGTTTCTAACATCTTAGATTAAAAATCATCTTCGCTTTGAGAAAGCCCGGCAAACCAACAAATCAAGTAATGTGTTGGTTTGCCGGGCTTGTTGAAATTTTAATTAAAATGGACTTACCCGTTACTCATCACGAGAAACAAAACAAGAACGTTAGCGATTATAAGAAATTCAACACACGAATGATTAATGCAGGGAAGTTGAGTTGACCGAGGGTACCCAGGTACAGGAAAATCAACATTTAGGTAATGTTAATACAATTACAATGGGTGTTATGGTCCGAGACTGCGACTGAGTGCGGGTGCGCAGGCTTTGCTCGAGGCACTGCGTCTGCGCTGCCGTAAACATAGGCCTGGGTTCACAATATTATCCATTAGTATTTACGTACGCTTAAGTAGTAGACGGATGATGCTGTCCCTCACGAGTACATATAAATGAGCGAGAAAGCGGATCATTTACTGCCTCTGGAGAACGCCAAATGTATAGGTAAATGTTTATTATGCCACGGAGTAGGCATACGAACACACAGCAAACATACCTTATCGTAAAGGGTTTTGAGATCTGGGACTGAAACTTATGCAATGTCAAGAATAGGGAAATTTATACTGGTAAATATACTGGCTGTTAGCTCGACAGCGGAACACAGCAGTGCGAACACACCGTTCAAGAGTGCAGAGAAGCATTTCGGAAAGTCTTAGGTTCTTTAGTGGATTTTTTAACGGCTAGAGTTGTGTAACTCTAGAATAGCGCCATACAGGGTGGAAGGGGACGAGAAGGCCGTTTCCGCAAATATAGTATCATATAAGTGATGTAAGTACAATTAATTTGTAATTGTTGAAAAAAAATACTTTAAATTAAACTTGCTAAAATTTGCTTTCGAGGTTCGATTACGAACTATAAACTAAGTGTATTTTAATGAAATACTTTAGTTTATACCACAGTAAACCTATTATACTTCTAATTTAAAGCTTTGAGATTAAATATAACGATACAGGAGCGACAATATAAGGTGAAGGCGGTATAATTGCTCTACAAGAGCTTTATCGAAGTCTCATGGCGCTTACCATCGCATTTAAACCAGCTCTGTAGAGCTATTATAGCTTACATTTACGACCACTGTAGATCAATTGTAGAGCTATAAGCTGGATAGTAAGGGGAAGGGCTGGGCCTATTTGGCGCTACAAAGAGACCTGTAGCAGCTTATAGAACCTAAAGTTATGTATAGGTACCTACACATACTGCATTGAGATGCATACAAAACGAGAGAGAGCACATGTCATGAGAGATCAGTACTTCCCTACTCCAATTGATCTTCTGATGGGTACTTACCTGCTTTCGTTACAGTTAGGTACAAGTAATGTATTGGTTTTTGGTGTTTACTATTATATTTTTAATGGAATAACTACCTATTACGGGATCTGAAAGTTCATTTTTATGGTCATTGTTTAGGTAGCATGACTATAAAAATGAACTTTCAACTATGTAAAGTTGATGGTCCCTAAAAGAACGACAAAAGTTATCAATACATATATACATCATTTATAAATAATAATTACCCTAGATAATTTCAAGCAACAAATGATTTTAGCTAAGTAACTAAACTATGGTTAGACTGTGCAATCTTATAAAATAGTTGGAAATAAAACCACCACCTAGATAGTAGGTAAGCCTTACATGATCTCTCAGCAGTTTCTTAAATAATGTCATTGGTTTAGCATTTTTAATGATTTTGGGTATTTTGTTGTATATAGCGGGGCTGGGATGCTACACGGTAATAACGATATCGTATTTCACGTGTTTCCGTATTGTCAACGTTTTCATAACTCTTATGATATTTACAATAATGGCGACTGTGACATAAACGATTCTAAAACACGTCAAACACGATATCGTTATTACCTACCTTGTAGAATAGAGGCCCTGGGCCTCTATTCTACAAGGTAGGTAATAACGATATCAATTTTGACCTGTGTCCGTATTGTCAACGTTTCGATAACTCTTATGTCATTTACAATAATGGCGACTGTGACATAAACGATTCTTAAACGTGTCAAATACGATATCGTTTTAACGCACCTGAATAGAGGCCCTGTGCTGCTTCCTTCGTCGTACCTATTATAAGATGTTTTTTTACCATAGTAATTAGTTCGCGGCTTGATTAAACAGCGATCAATAATTTGTACAACAGTAAAGCGCTCTTAGATTTTAAGATAAAACTTTAGTTTATTAGAAAACACATTAAAAGTAATGAGGGCGCCACTGGACGCTCGGCGCCCGCTTAAATGATATTTGTGATGTATACCTACCTATTTTTGTAAAAAAAAACTGTTTAAATTACATGTTTTATATTTATATGTTTAATTTACTGACAGGAATTTAGTATTTAGTATTATATTTGTGCGAGTTGAAAAATCATAACTAAATACCTGTAATGACCTGTAACCTGTAATGGTTTGAGATGAGTTTTAGCTGCTGACCCCCAGATTTCAACAAAATAAACTATGCATTATACTAGGTGTTGCCTGTAATAGGAGGAATAAATTGAGGGATCGTTTCTACTGTATAAACGTAGCAACATTTGTTCTACAACTTTTACAAAATATGTAAGTAATTTATTATTTGGGATTTTTTCGAACAAACTAAATAGTATTTTCAATGTACTCCATCCAATAGTCTAGTTGACATCTACTGTCAGCCTACAAACTTCGTAGTTTTCGCAATACATTGCTGGCTTGTAAAATCTAAATCCATTCATATTTAGTAAACAACAAGTTATTTTCAAAAGTTTTAGAATAAATGTTGTTACGTTTGTGGTGTGGAAACGATCCCTAAATTTATTGCTCCTATTACAGGCAACACCCGGGATATTTTATATCGAATTGGAAGTGGAAGGCAACCAGCAATAGCACGCCACGTACAGATCCCAACAGATAATATAATTTTGACTTCACATTATTTAGGTATGTGCTGTTTCCATGAGAGACCAGAATCTAGAATTAGGCCAAGTTACTTTTCTTTGTTACTTCTGTTGAGTCAATTTTCATCGAACGTAAGTCTCGGAAAATCACCGATGTTTTTATTTTTAGCTGCAAATAGGTACCTGTCATGTAATTGGTTTTGCCGTATTTATAGTTAATAAGATGTACCTACTTGTACTAGTAACCAATCATGCAAGGTATCAAGATCTTTTTGGTCCTCCTTGAAAAATATTTTATGAAGCAACGGCACTAGGTATAAATTAGACATTGTTAACGGCATTGATAGACTACGTCAATGAATTGGTCCATTCAGAAATTTAATGTTATCAAATACAAGAAATATTTCATATCATAATACTTACTTAAATAGCGCATCATAATCCTAAATAATACAAGGATCCCGTTCGGCCACCGGTAGTTCATCCAAACTGTTTGCAATAACCGTCCACGAACGTTCCTTCATGAATGACCCGTCTGTGAGCCAAATCACCCATTCGATAAGTGCAACTAAATTGAGTTCAATTGAAGCCCGAACATCAAGCCATATACAATCTCATAATTAGGTACCGTCACCCAATAAAAATTTGAGCCTACTTAGAACCTTGTCATTGTGAATATTATGTTATATTTTCATGCGTGTCATTTAATATTCTGATTATCATTTTCGTTGGGATACAGTAGTTAGGTACCTGCCTATCACATAGGTACGCGTCCTCAGAGCAGCTGATAGGTAGGTATGTTAACCTTCGCTGTAGTAGAAATAGCAAAAAAAAACCGTTTTAAATTCTTAGGCAGGTTTCAATATACCTACCCAAGTCAATCAGTACAGTCTTACACGCGCCCTTACTTTTTCCACGCTCTAAAATTATTAGTTTTAATCAGTTTATTTATGGTAATAAAACTGCGGTTGCGAATAAAATTAGGATAACTTACCTAGGTATTAAGATAAAATTGCTTAATAATCTACCTATTAGATCTACTTTGATTTTCCTCCTGGCTTTCCATCGCAACGGCCAGGACTCCTGGCCGTTGCGATGGAAAAACTATAAATAGGTAGAGGCATTGTTTATAAGTAGGTAAATAGGTAGATATTGTGACAGGTACGTAGGTATATCTTTTTAATGAAAATTCTAGCTGACATCTAGTCGCCTAATTTAACAATAGATACCTACCTACCCTACCGAAGCAGGTAAATCTGGCGAGGTCGGCACGCGGTCAATGCTATTCGTCAAAGGTTCCTAGGTATCTAGGTGCGTTTTGTTCAGTAAATGAAATATAGAAAACTTATAGAATACTTGAGTGCCAGTGACACATTAGACAACAGGCACCTGTTACAGTTTATTATTTCAATAGACTTAAATCATTATTTTGTCGCAGGTTGCAGTTTTAATCGCATATCCCCAAATTAGCCAATTATGAGTGTTTCGGAAACGGTCAAGGGTGGGTGGGTGTCTGCTTTTCGATCAGCACAGCAGTCACGTCGGTTATGCTCTCCACACACAGGGCTGAGGCGGCACGGAGGCGGGCGTATTGCCGTTACAATGCTCGTAACGTAGCGCATTCTCCGAAAGGCCTTCTCATAGAGCGCAATGTATACGGCAATAAGCCCGCCTTCAGCCGCCTCCGCCCTCTGTGTATACTGTAATTCTATGGAACTTGCTAACTATGTAAACAAACAATATATTGAAATTGACATCTAATGTCAATTTTAGTATGGCGGCTTGTTTACATAGTTAGCAAGTTCCATAGAATGACACTTTAGAGCGTAACATGAGCCATACGAGCGAACGTAAAGACAAATAGGTAGGTTAAAAGTTTAGACGCGAACTACACTAGTTTTAGCTTGAGTCAATCGCTTTTTCCGTCTACCGTATCTTATTAGCATGTTTATCATTGATTAATCGACCCAAATGCTTAAGAAATGAATGAGGTGTAAATGAGATGCACGTACCGATCTACTGCACGCGACAAAGCTTGACACAGCTCGGCGACAGGGGCCCCAGCCGGCTGCGCGGCGTTAGCGTATGTGCGGCCCGCCATCTTCGCTAGCAACAGGGGCAACCACACCACTTACACTTCTACACGCACGGCTCAACAATCAACATACAAGCAGTGAACAATCAAATTAAAAAAACCATTAATTAAGGACCTATTAAATAGCATTTTACGAATTCCTGATAATTCATTAGAAAATTTAGCATGAATTTTACGGGCTAGCTAATCAGATCAGATAATTAACTGTTTTGTTAGCAAACAATGTCAGATAACCTGGTTAATTATCTTACTATGCTAATTATGCCTCTTATTATATTGTGGTACTCTCATTGATAAAAAATGTCTCATGGACCAATACATACTCGTAAGGTGTATCTAAAGCATACAACTTTTCAGAGAAACGCCTTTGGCAAGTAACATCACTATTCAATGACGCATCTAGTAAAAACCGTACTTCTTCTTACTAGGGATTCAATCTTGTAATTTTATTTCACAGTATTGTTGTCCCTGCAAAACAACTGCCAAACCAATTCTGGAGTTAGGTCTAATATGATGCAACAGAAAACATACAAAATTCAAAAATAATAATGGTTCATTTTTTTTGTCCAGAAGTGTTCTATGAACTTAGAAAAACAAGAACAACTTTGCATTTTATTAAGATCTTTCGCTTTTTTAAACCACTTTGTGACAATCATTCAAGGTAAGATCCTATTATCTGTTGAACAATATTATTTGAGATAAAATGATTACTTTTACTTTAACTTTCCTCAAGTTCAATAAGATGTGAGAGTGCCTTTACGTATATGTATTTACCTAATTATAATAAATTTAAAAAATGGCTTACTGTACAAGCATTTTATACACTGTAATTTGAAATTTTAACTAACAAGTACCAATTGTATAATTATAATACCTATTTTAATTGAAATTGTAATGTGATAAATGTCTAAACCTACTTATAATGTGATTATCAAATCTAATTAATTCTAACATTACTTATAAGATAGATTATTTGTCATAAGTCAGTCAATTATCATATTAATTTATATCTTTGAAAAGTTAACTGTTAATTCAGTTGCATAGTTAAATATGAAGAGTTTGTAAGTTATCTAGCTAAATGATAAGGTTGTAACTTTATCAGTCAAGATGTTACAAAATAAAACAAACACTGCACAACCCAGTTAGAAAATTAAACCACCCAGTAAGAAAATTAATCAATCGGGCATGATAGTTGTGAAAATTCAATGCTTTTATGTTTGAAGTAGCAAACAATTGGAAGCCAATCAGCCATGAGAGTTGACACAACATTGTGTTTAAACAAGTGAAAGAAGGCAAACATCCACAAGAAGGATAGCTACCTAGTGTGCTAGTGCGGGGAGAGTTGAATCCACTCAGGTTGCAGTGAAGGCCATGTTAAATCTGTAATGTGCATTGCCATCAATACCACATCCAGTTGCAGAAATGGTCAGTTTTTATAGTATGTTCTAGAAAATGTGTTCAGTAATTAACAATACATAGGTGGCAATACTTCATTTTCTTCATTTAGTGGTGGTAGGACCCTGTGCAGGGTCCGTCCGGATCGCTACCACCATCTTATCCATTAACCACCCGCCAAGCAACAGTGTTCGCATTGTTGTGTTCCGGTGTGGGGATAAGACAACCGGTGAAATTACTAGCATAGAGGCATTCCATCGTAGTCCTCAGGGTTGGCAACGCATTTGAGGACTTAGGATTATAGTCTTGAGAATTCAAATGTCTATGGGTCTCAGATTCCACTCACCATCAGGTGGCCTGAGAACTCGTGTGCCTTCTCCTTATCATAAAAAAAAAATAAAAAAAAAAAATGTACAGTCAGCAGCAGAAGTAGCTGGACAGATAAAGAGATAATACATACATAACATCACACCTTCATTCCAAGAGTGGGGTAGGCAGAGCTGCAGAAATACCAACAACTCTAAAAACACTTGTTTATACCTCTGTAACCACATTTTGCACAATCAGGCCAAGAAGTTTACAAGTGGATTAGTGACAGGTTGCAAGCCCATCACCTAACAGTCCTCTTATGACATCCACGGGAAGACATTGAGTAGCACTATTCTAAGCAAGCAACCACACCCATTTTGAAAAGATCAAAATTATCTATATACAATTATACTGTCAGGAATATTAGAGTGTGTGTAGATCATATGATGTTGAATAATTTGGCAAAAAAGACTGAGTGAATCAATCTCATCTTTAGTTACAAATTACTTAACTTAATTGTAGAACAGATTTTAGGAATAATATGTTTTACTCATAATTAAATAAATGAAATCTATTTTTGTTTTAATATGCAAAAAAGATGACGATGATGAGGTATGATGTGATGCAGGTGCAGTCTGATAAAAAGCTAGAGGGCCGACTAAGAAACTTACACAGTAATCAAAATGGACGGTGTGTTATATTCTGCTTTGGCAAGGTGCCTTTTGATTTCTTTCAGTCAATCCTTTTGCCCTTTCCTAGAGTATGAAAACATTATTATTAAGAAGCTCACCCTATAAAATCAGTCATATCTCGGCATGAGTTCGGCAGTGTGATGCCTCATTCAGCCTAAGCCCCGAGCGTGCAGCCGACCAACGCAGCGGCCTCCAAACACTGTGCTCTCGTCGCGCCTCGCTTCACAACTCACATTACGACTTCGCTCATTTACATATCACTTAACGTTTTCCTGCTTTCAATGAGTTTCTCTTTATAGCAAATGTTTGCGATTCAGGAGGCGACAGGATCCAGATAGTTTCAGCACTTAGAACTTAATTTTCATTGCATCATCGCAGTGATCTCAATAATTTTTCCACTGTTATGTGATGAGCAAATTAAACTTTGGAAACGCTCATAACAAGACAAGTTGTATAAAGAAGTAAATTTTGCTGAGATATCCCCATATAAACAATAGTTTAATCGTAAAAGATAACGAAAACGTAAGATAAACGATTGTGTGTACGACACGTTACAGATAAGAAGTATTCGACAATAAGAGACGAAGAGATACAAGTTACTTGTAAGAAACAGAGACGGCGTTATTTGAGAAACTACTCCCATAATAAGTACGCGGGTCAAGGATGAAGGATCAGCTGGCTGTCACTGTCAACCAACCAACTGTCAGTATGACAGGTCTTTTTTTAAATATATACCGTAGAAAAGGCAAGGGAGCTATGTCACTTAGGCCCGTCCCGTTTTGATTCAGGGAACAATTTTTGAAGCTCACCTCATTTTGAAATATTTTTTTGGTTTGATAGAGTATACTTCCGAGGTGGTCCCATTGTCACCAAATCTGAATCTGATGAGGGTATCAGTGAGGAATTGAGGGAACTCCTCAAATATTGTAGCGATTTTAGTATTTTTAGTCACAAATCTAGCATTTGCATTCAGAATGTATCATTTGGGGAAGTGGAACACAGATGGCCATCGGAACTCCTCAACGGTACCTATTTCAAGGGTGGCGATTGGATATCTCGATTAAGAAAGTTGAGCGACTACAACAAAGAATATTTACTTGTTGAAAATGTTGAAATATGACTATGACTTTCCGGCGGCGTAGCTTGCGGCGCGCTTGAAACTTAAAGTTCCATATCAACTAGTAAGCGAGCTACGGAACAGCGTATTATGCAATAAAAAGTATAAAATAAAAATACTTAAATGTTTTAAAAAACAAAAAACCGCCTTCAAAAACGCAAAAAATTACTTCTTTTAAAGTGGGACTAACCTACTAGGCCTACAATTTTAAAAGAAGTTATTGTTTGCGTTTTTGAAGGCGGTTTTTTGATTGGATATTAAGTGTAAGATAGTAAGATAAGGAGAAAAAAAATAATACATTAATTAAAAAAATACATAGTGTTTGAAACATAAAATTAAAAAACCCATGACTTGTTTATTTTAATTTTGCACATACTTTTTGAGGTTATGTGAAAAAAGTGCTAATACCAAAGTTGTAGATAATTTACGTTTTTCCATAGGACTTGTAGTTTTTCCGGAAATCCAGATAACCTTTAACCCCCCCCCCCCCCCCCTTTCCACTTCCCGACCTCAGATTTCCCGTAAATTACTTTTCCTTTCATTTTTGTACTATTCTCTTTCTTTTCCATTGGTTTTCAACCTACTATTATACTTAATTAACTTTTTACCATTTTGGAAGGCTTCAGCCAGCCCTGTACTGATCTAATACTGATACTGGTCTAACGTTCTAATGCTGAGCAGGCGCCCTTTCACGGATAAGTACGCCCAGGCATTATATTACTATACATATTTACTACACTATATTACTTATTAAGATGTTGCACAATTTTATCTCACATTGTTTTATGTTTTTTGTATTATTGTGATTTTGTTGTATTTTCATGTCCGCGGCATATATATTAAAATAAATAAAATTTCCCTTCGTCGCACTAGGTAGGTACACTAGGTGACCAAGTTTTGTTTTGTATTCCTACTGTCCTAAATCTTCCGATTAAATGTTAAATGAATAAATACTGCATGACATAACAAAACGAGCAAAAAATTCAATTTGAAACTAGGTTACCGAGTGATTTATTTTTTCTCATATTGTAGCATAAGATACAAAATAGTTTCAAAGCGTGAAAAATAATTCTTAATACGTTGTTAACTAGGTTATGAACTGAGAAAAATATTTCCAACTAGGTAGCCGGTTACAAAACTTGGTTACATACTGTAGTGGATCGAAGAGAGGAATATTTATGTTCTTCAGATTATTTATTTGCGATTTGGTTGGTACATACATCTTAAGTTATTGATGGGAAAAATCATTATAATAAATTACCACTGCAAACTATTATCATTTGTTAGTTGCAATAAGCAATTTTCATACTATTTTTCAAGGAAGTCGGTTAGAAATCGTTTGACAAATTGTATAGTGCTTGATGCCCTCTACCGTTGATTTATTCCAGAGGCTACTTACTTGATTATGATAGAGCTGCATGTAACGAGGCGAAAAAATTGCTTGTCAAACACGGCAGGCGCATTTAATTTGCTAAATTGCCATTACGGTATATTAGGTTCAATTTGTAATAATCGTTTTTAGCTTGCGATGTACATTAAGTGTTTAAAGGGAAATATTTTCCATAGTAAAAATAAAATTCATTTTGATAAATGTTCTTAATTAACAGTTTTTGAGCGGGGACGTCCGGAGAGGTGAAACAGAGGCCCTCATTGAAAATTGAAGTTTGAAGTTAGATAGCTCCATCACTTTCTCTCGAATTACTTCTTTCCTTTCTCTGGGAAGGGCTTGTAGCGCGCCCAACGAGCTGTATTAAATTAAAGGTTATGCTCAAAAAACCTTTCCGCTACC
Organism: Acleris holmiana; assembly: GCA_949316455.1. NCBI lineage: Eukaryota > Metazoa > Arthropoda > Insecta > Lepidoptera > Tortricidae > Acleris > Acleris holmiana. Next base: position 10,401,593 of record OX438765.1, on the reverse strand, counting down.
CAACAGACACGCTGCATAAAGTGACAGGTCTGTTGCGAGTGAGACAGCTGTTTATTAGCGGTTTGTTTGTTTATTGTTGGTTAGCAGAGCAATCATCCGCACGCACCGCGTCTTGGGCAAGATTCCGTGTCAGAGTAAAATGTTTAACAAACGCACTTTTGGAGTTCCTTTGCCTTCTCTCGGGTCGCCCTTCTCCAGACGCTCGCCCGCTAGAAAGGTCAAAAAAAATGGTGGTAGAAAATGGTTCACCTCTATGACCTACGCTGAAACCTTTTAGAGGTTATCTCTTAGGAGCTTACACCGCCACTACCGTACACTACCACACTCAAATACGCATACATACACACACACCCAGACACCCACACCCACACACCCAGACACCCACCCTCACACAGACACACACACCCACACACACACACACGCACACACACACATACACACACACACACACACACACACACACACACACACACACACACACACACACACACACGTACGCACGCACGCACGCACGCACGCACGCACGCACGCATATTAATAAATTATACTTGTTCTTCTTCTTCTTAATTAGTCTCCAGTGAAGATTGTCAAGGACTCGGTACCTACCAGAAGTTTCGAATTTAGTTGTTCGTAGGTACAGTGTCAGCACATAAAACAACCTTCGGGTTGTCACATTATTCTCTCTCACTTGCTCTCATACGCTAGTAGTAGTAGGTACATTGTTGGCACCACGTGGTAAAATATAAAAAAAAATACTCAATGCCCCTACGTGCAGTTTTTTTGGCTCGCGAAGGCGCCAACATAATATTACGTACATACGCCTGACCAATTTGGGCTGGTGGTGTATCTTTACCTACTTATTAAAAACTAACCAATGGTCCGGAGACACTGCGCCTTAACAACGATGAATTATTGTCGCTGTAGTCATCGTATTCAGAACGGCTAATACGAACCATGGAGCTGGCATCGTTAGCACTGGCGTACTTTGCAGCGAAGAAATTGTCTCTGCTCACAGCGTTTCTCTGCTGGCAACCAGGTCCTAAAACTAATATAGAATACTAATTTAAGAAGTTATAACTGTGACATATTTGCATACTTACTTGCCCCGTTGCTTATAAGATTTGGTAAAAAATATAACATAACATATATTATAGTATAGATGGTTATCGGAAGTTCGCGATTATGTAGGAAAGGTATCTACAGGTTTTTTTCATGAAGTTGCATAGTGATACCGCTTACCGCACGAGAGAGGTTAAATTTACGCTCTTTACGGTACACGCAACGGTCCTATGGAGCCCCCGGATCCAATATAATAACGCCTTCCGGGTAGCGCATCACGGATGTTTGCAGAGGCTCGCATGGACTGCTTCTACGCAAGAGGAGCGCATCCCTGGTGCGCCATGAAATAATATATATGTATATATATTATAATCTATGGGTCTCAGTCAGATTTGCAAATGATCGCGGTCAGATTCAACTGTCCATAAAACGACACTGCTAGCAGTGACCACAGCTGTGGTCAGAACAGAATGCGCCTATTTCGGCTGCCAATTTTAATATTTAAAAGGTACGTACTTTTCAAATCATAGATATGTCTCTACACTCTCTACTAACAAATAATGTTAGTCTATCGTTACTTGAATAAATAAAATTACTCGTACCTCTGTCGTTAGTAATGTCGTTGTTGTTATCGAAAGGGACTGTCGTCGCCAATATGGAGATAAATAAGTATTTCATTATCTGTCTGTCTGTGTATGTGTGTGTCTTGCTGCGCCGAAACGAATAAACGGATTGTAATGCTAGTAAAGTTATCCATCAGGTTACTTATAAAAGTTGTAAACTTTGCAAACCTACTCGTCTTTTTAAATCATAAAATACCTTTGTCGTTTGTGTAGATGAGTGGTCGGCGCTTTACCGCGAGGCGGCGCGCAGCGGTGTGCGCGTGAGCATGCGCACTAAGTGGACGCAGCTGCCGGCGCTGCCGCCCTACGCCGACCACCGCGAGGGCGTGCTACTGGATATGAGTTGCCCAGGCGCAGAACTCGTGGTAAATAAAGTAAGTCACCTCGTTTGGTTATCATTTGTTTCAAGTTACGCGATTTCAGCAATTTCACCTAAGAACTGTCAGTTTATCGGCGTATTACGTAACTGTGTTCATTTTGCATAGCAGCTCGTATCTCTTACTTCTGGACCTTAGATCAACTTATAACCAAACCGAAACGTGGAATGTCGGTCGGTGGGTAGTAGTAGTGGGTAGGTCCGAGACATTGCAAACACCAGTTATCGAATTATTATATTTTTACGATAGTATTAAATACGTACGTTATCTCAAAAATATATGTATAAAGAAATGAATTGGTTAAGGGAATAGAAATAAAACAGATGAAACTTAAAAAATACCTTGAATTAATTAAGGAAAGTGAGTCTTACTTTTGGAAAGATTGAAATACTCTTCAAAAGATTCCTATACAGGGTTATTGGTAAGTCGACCTTCGTATTCGAACTAAACTAAAGTCAAAAATGCAAGTTCAAAAATTTAAATTTATAAAAATACCAAATTTAATAAAACTTTTTTATTTTCTTTTGTACAACATGAAATTGTTGGTCTAATGCAATATAAAAAAAAACTGGACTTTACCCCTACCATCTTACTCCGGTGCAAGTAATTGAAGAAGGAGACCCAATAAGGAGGCTTGCTTTCTGTAGGTTTATGCTAAACCTTGATCTAGAAGACTCTTCTTTCTTCAGAAAATTTTATGGACAGACGAGTCCAAATTCGATCAAGACGGTATAACTAATTACCGTAATGCGAATTGGAGCGAAAAACTGATGATAATTTGATTGGACCATATTTCCTGCCAAACAATTTAAATGGTGCAGCGTAAGAGATGGTAGGTAGGTAGTCATTTATTTCGTATTGGAAATTACATTATTACATGTCGCATAGTTATAATGAATTCACAATAAGATCGTCAGTGTAAAAAAATAAAGTAAAAATAAAAATGTAGAAATAAATAATGTCAAAGTGTACAAAAGCAAAAAGTACTCAATTTTAAAATAGAAATAAAACACTAAAAAATATATAGATAGCTCAAATGCTACAGTCAGAAAATGTCAAAAATACAATAAAATTTAAATGTCACAATTAAGAATATAAATTAAAGTAGTAAAAATTATAAATTAACAATATATTATCTAGTCGTCACTATATTCTTTGACAGAATATAGTGATTTCGTCAATAGCAGATTTTTAAGTCGGCGACCAAACTTTGCGTCTGAAGATTCGTTTTTTACGTCTGCGGGTAGACGCTCATAGAAAGCGGGCCCTTTTACGCGCGGGTTTTTGTCGAGCAGCGCCAAACGCCGCGGCACTCGCTGGAGGCGGCCCGTTTGCCGGGTGACCCTGCCGGGGATGTTCACACGTTTATGATGTTTTTAAGAGACGAACTTTTTGATCTTCTCGAAGACGTGCCCTTAGAAACCAGGCAAAATATGTTCTACCAGCATGACGGGTGCCCTGCACATTACAGAATTACAGTGAGAGATTGGCTCAATAACTTCGTTTAACGAGTATTTCCCTGACCGGTGGATAGGTAGAGGAGGACCCATCCTGTGGCCAGCGAGAAGTCCAGACCTTACACCACTGGATTACTATGTATGGGGTCATATGAAGTCATTGGTTTATGACATCTCACCTGTGCCGTCAGTCGATGAGCTGAAACAGCGAATTATTAATGCGGCCAATACAATTAAAACTCACTTGACCAGTGCAGTAGAAAAGTTATGAAAAAGGATGCGTATCTGCGTAAGTAACGGAGGTAGCCATTTTGAAAATGAACTATAAAAATCCTGAGTATTTAAAATTTAATTGTTTATTAGTTTAAAATTTGTTACTTTTTACATAAGTTATTATTGTTCTTTGTATGTTTACGAGTTATTTTTGATAAATTTATTAAGTTAATTTTAAGTTATGTTCGGACGTGACTTCCTCGTTGCTTCCTTTGTGATCAATTTTTTCGAGCAATCTTTAACAATATTCATATTAGTTTTAATAGCTCATTAGAAAGTTGGAAAAACGTCAATGTTTTATGTGTAATCTGCACGCCAAATGTATTGGTATTTTTTTTTTGTTTTCGTGTAATTTATGTTGGAGTTTGATAAAAAACATGTATTTTTTAGTTTTTGGCCTCGCATTCTCAAACGTGTACAGATATATATTTTTTTAATATTGCATAAGAACAACAATTTCATCTTGTAGAAAAGCAAATAAAAAAAATATATTTAAATTTGGTATTTTTTTTAAATTTAATTTTTGAAGTTGTATTTCTGACTTTAGTTTAGTTCGAATACGAATTTCCGCCCGCTTCCTTTGGGCTGATGTTTTTTCAGTATTTTTTTTAAATACGTTCCTAATTGTTATGCATTTTTGGAGAGCTAAGAAAACAGTTAAGTTTTTCTTTTGTTTTTAAGGCATTTTAGTGGAAAGCGACCGCAAAAAAATATTGTAAAAGTTTCGTTTTCCGTCTCGCTTTGTTTAAATTCGGACCAATAATTACTGTTTTAATATTGAAAAATAACCAGTATTTAATCCTTTTTGTTAATCAGAAAAAAAAGATTTAAATTGATACTTTTTTTCTAATAAGTACATTTTTCAAGTTGAAATTATTGCTAATTTAAAGAAAAACTAAAAAACGCGATAACTCAAAAATGGTTCACTTTTGCATAATGCATGATTTTGAGGGTCAAAATTACGCGACGAGATGCAACGCTGCGAACGACATAAGTGATCGACGCGATCTGTTACAGAGCCTAGGCTAGCCAAGAAGGTATAGCCAAGATGCGTTCGTTAAGTAGCGTTTCTATTCGTTTGGTGTTTAAACCAATCGCGTCACTCACTGGTAGATATACACTAGTAAGCGAACGCATCTTGGATATAGGCTCAGTTAATCTTATACATTTTGTCGTTTTATTATGTATATACTAGGCCCTCTTTCAGCTTGGCCTGTTAATTTTAATTTTTTAGCATAATCGTGTTATATACAGTACTATCAGTTCCTCGATAGTTATCGCTAATGTTCGTTTTTCTGTAAAACACGAGTAAAAATATACTGTCAGTTCAGCTGCAAGTACAAGTGTGAAGCGATAGCTACTTGAACGCTATTAATAAGCTGGTTGCAGGTACTGTATTATTTGAATAACAATAACTAAAAAAATAACTGGTCGCAGGCATCATCAACCCGCGCCTTCAACCTCCGCCACTCCTGGCTGCTCCTACACAACGACTCATACAACTCATCCCTACTCGAGTCCACGTTGTCTTCGTCGCTTATTCTACCCGACGCTGACGTGGTTTGGGCAGCCACTGACGTGCTGGTGGATGTGTACCGGATCAAAGCGGATCAGCCTTTGACGGTGACGCCGCTGGTAATGATGCCACTGGGTGCTGGCTCAGCGAAGGTGGAATTGGAGGATTTTTGGAGCGCTCTCCCTCCGACGCCAACCAGACGGAGAGACCTCAAAAATGAGTATCTGAAGGCTTCTACCATAGTAAGGGCATTAAAAAAAATATGTTTAAGGTATTTCGCGTCTGCTGTTGATAATCGATATAAAAACAATTTGATAATTTAGATTAGCTTAGCATTTATAAATAGAATCGCTAATGTCGCTATCGAATATTTGTAGCCAATGGGTACTAATTTAATTAGTTGATCCCTCTTATATTTTCAATGCGATATATGTAGATTGTTTAGATAATTACGAATGAAATAAATTATGTAGGCAGTAGTAGAGCATATATGTATAAGGAAGCTTCATATTCTTTTTGAAGATAACCCAGCCGCAACACTTCAAGGGCTGGGCGGACCTGACGACGAGGCACATTGACACCTTCCCCAAGCTCACCTACCCGCTCATGCTTCTCCTCGCGCAGGATCTCAACTTCAGGTACTAACTACTGGAATGGAAACCATGACGGATAATCAATTATCAGATATGTCGTCTTAATCTTAGCGATAAGAGAGTTGACATATACATATTAAATTGTGCGATAAAATGGTGCCTATATCGAAAGAGAAAACCGGGCTAGAGCATGTCGGACCATGCTCATGTATAGGGTTCCGAAGCCATTAAGTACTACAAACACAAAAACAACAAGTAATAACTAATTTTCTATTTAAAATCATTTTGTGCAGTCTTAAATGATTTTAGTAAAATAAACATTTTAATTGCCTGTATCTCAAGAACCAATGATGTCTACTTAGCCGCGTTAGTTATTCTTTAAAAATCGCTATATGCGCTTTAATTTAATATATTTTTCTGATTTTTAGTATTTGTAGTTTTAGCTGTAGGCCCGTACTTGACTCTAACAAAAAATAGAACTGCATATTTCACAAACGGATCTCTCAATAGACAAACATCTCTGCCTTTTCGCTGACAAATCTTTGACAAATGCATGGTGTCGCAACCTATTCATTTGTCAACCTGCTTTTTTTTCTATAACTACAAATATTTCATATTTTTTATAAAACTAACCTAACCTAACCTATAGGGTTCTACACGATGATCCTGAAATAAATCCAGAATAATTTACAGTTTCGGAAAAAGACGCGGGTTGTCAAATGATATGTTTGTTAAATGAATCATTAGTGAAACATTGATTATGTAATGATAGGATCCCTATCCAATAACACCCTACACCATGGGTCAGACGAAAAATAAACCATCCCCACTTTACGTGAAGGGGAGGATCCCTAATATTTATTTTTCAAGATTTTCATTACTACTTTGTCGGCATGACTGTATTTATGCATGACAATCATGACAAATAACAGCGCTTTCAGCGCTTTCTATCAGTCTCTGAGCTAAGCTGCAGACAGACGGACGTATGGCAACACTATAAGGGTTCCTAGTTTGAGTACGGAACCCTAAAAATAAAAAAAACTCAGCATGGGCTGGCTGTGAAGCCAACGCTGGTATGGTATTCCTTTGAGACCGCTCGGTGAAAACACGGACGGTGACACAGACATACCCGTACAAGATGTCTGGATTTTTATGCTAAACTCACAGGGAAGTAACTGTTCGTGCCCGGCGTTATTCGGGTGAATTTCTTCTTTCTCTTGTAGATTCACTCTATATTACCGACGTATAAAAGAGCCCTCATCTTGCCCGAATTTTAACTATTTTTGTTTTATACATACTTTGGCCGAATTACGAACACAAAAAAGTCATGTCAATCAACATCCGGGAAAAGGTAATTCATGTCATGACTAGACCCCGGATCTTTGTGGCATTGACGTCACAATAGGGTAATTGGGGGGGTCTCTAATAACGAGTTTTGACTATGAAATGATATCCGCCATCTTCGATTCAACTTCCTATGATGAATTCGGTTTTTTGGGATGTGGATAGTTTGAAAACGACTGCCGGAAACTGCGTCTGATTAGAAGAAGGCGAGTTCTGTATCCTTAATCCCTTGCTTGTAAGTGCTTCAGGTTTCATTGAGTTTCTTGCAGCATACAATTTATTTATCCACGTCGGGCACTGCGTGACTCATGCCAGTTTCGTACTTTACTCTCTCTTACTTTGTGATAGAATAGTTAGTACCGCGAGTACCGCGACATTAGGTACCTATTTCACTGTGCGTAGCAAGTTCGTCAAATAGATACAGTAGATTGTGTTTTGTGACTGCAGGTACAACTTGAAACAAGTAGACTTATACGGCGAGGAGCAAAACGGCTCGTTCAATGGCCTGGCGGGGCAGCTGCAGCGGCGCGAGATCGAGGTTGGAATCACCTCCATGTTTATGCGCGCTGATCGCATCCGCGTGCTGCACTTCTGTTCCGAGACCGTCGAGCTTAGGTAGGACTACTACGAATATTTTTTCTACAGAAGTGACACTCGTACCCCAGACTATAGGTAAGTTCTCCTTATGTACCCCTTTCAAGGATGTCATGTAGCGGGTCAGTTATGGCTATGCAATTTTAATGTCTTTATTTTAATGAGTTGGTTGTTGGTGTTTCGTAGGGGAGCCTTCATTTTCCGGCAGCCGTCTAAATCATCGGTATCCAACGTGTTCTTGTTGCCGTTCAGCCGTGGCGTGTGGGCGGCGACGGCGGCAGTTCTGGTAGCGGCCGCTTCTCTGCTGGCCGTGCTCAGCCGCGCGCGACGGCTGCGTGCTGTCGACAGAACGCTGGAGCAATTATCAGTCGGAGAAACTGTCATGTTCACCGTAGGAACTGTATGCCAACAAGGTATAGGATATATGAGTGAGGATGGATAGGAGGGGGATGATTGAAAAAATGCTTGTTTGAAGCATGCCACGAGTCGCTGCGGCGGCGATGAGGTGATTTCCATGCATTTGTTTTTGCCGTCACCGTGCAAAGCCTTGGCCTGATTGTAACACAACTATGCCTGTGGCGAACATATAACCTACTCGTTAGATACTTTGTGGAACCCATTTTCCTTTGTGTTTGTTGTACCTATTCCTTTTGTCACCATTTTAAAATATTAAGCTGCCTAAACTCAGTGTTGTACTGCAGGGTTCCACCTTGTTCCGAAGCTGGCGTCGGCGCGAGTAGTGATGTTCTGCGCGCTGCTCACAGCGCTGTTCGCGTTCACGTCCTACTCCGCGAAGATCGGGGCCATCCTACAGACGCCCAGCGACGCTATCCGGTCCATAGACGACCTGACGCGCTCACCCATGACTATGGGCGTGCAGGAGACCACATACAAGAAGGTTTACTTCGCGGTAAAGTACAACTATTTTGTAGAAATCGCATTTGTACTGATGAGGGCTGTACTGTGGTTGCGTTTATCGCTGTGGATAAATGTAGCTGAAGCCATGGTGAAGCATCCTTCACTCTCACACTTACAATTGGTCAGAAAGTGAACAGGTGATTTATCCAAATCCATTTTTCTACTGCTAGAAACGCAACCATAATAGGCCCGCTGTGTAGGTATTGTTTTAAAAAACATTATCGCTTACTTCGCCTCTGATTTTGCAGAGCAATATTTTTATTTACCAGTTTACCTTGTTTGAGCTGCGTCGGAGTACGACCAAGTTTGATATGCGCACTGCATAAACTTAAAGGACACTGACGAGTCAAATTACAATCGCCAATGCGTTTTCACCGAAATTCGTTTTATGATATTGTACAGGAGAGCACACAACCGGCGACCCAGCGCCTGTACCAGCGCAAGCTGCTGCCGCTGCGCGAACGCGCCTACCTCAGCGTGGTGGACGGCGTCGAGCGCCTGCGCACCGGGCTTTTCGCCTTCCAGGTCACAATCTCAACTGTTCCATACCATAGCATACTACATCCACATCGACATACTATTATACTTGCAAAAGTATGTACTCCCAGCATCTAATAATGCTTATGGGAAGAGGACGTGGGAGTACCTACTCCCGCAAATATTAAATGGTATACCCTCTTATGAGTATGATAAGATTTGTAACAATCCTCAAAAATGTAAGACCATTCTTAAACAAATATATTTGCAGGTTGGTCTTAAAAAGTAGCAAGATTCTTTACTTTAAAAACAAAATAAGTTTATTAGAATAAGTACGAGCGATAGCAGCGACATATTTGTCGCTGCTATCGCTCGTACTTATTCCGCATATGGTTTCCGTTCGCTGTTTTTTAAGCAATTCCTTTGTAAAAATGTATAATTAATGAATAAATAAAAAAAAAACCCCTAACCAATCGACTAGGTACCCCAAAACACGCATAACCGCTGCGGAATCCGGAATCCTTACAGGGTGACGCTGAGGGAGTGGTATAATTGATATTCGTTATCACATAATTCAACATTATTTTTAGTGAATCCTGCTTTGAAGAATGTTGTTTGGGACACTTGCCATAACGCCCATAACAGATGATTGTACTCTTTTCCACAATTTGTACTAAATTAACTATTTGACCACGTCGTAAGTTAACGCCATTGACGAATACATTACGACGACGGATATTTTAATGGTTGACAGCGCAAAATAGACCTGGATGTACATAAGACAAGGTTGATATTTGCTCTGATTTTAAGATGTCATTAGCGTGTGCGTAACGTCTCTTGCATTGGACATAGTGTAGAAAAGGTTAATAACAATAATAATGAAAACTTGACTTGGCTCTTGAGGTGACCGCTATGTGGGATGTTGACTCGACGATCATTGTCTATATATTGACGATAGTAGTTTCGGCGAACGGTCTTATAGAGAAGAGTCTCGACCAACACCTTATGAGACTATCGCTAGGTGGCTGAATCAAGGGCCAGATACAGAAAGCAGTACTCCTCGACACGGCACGTATTGTGAGGAGGTTCGTCTCTCTCGGCACCCGTAGGTTAGGTTTTACGTTATATTTTTTTGTTATATGAGTATTGTTAGTTTACTTGTATATTTAAATATTTATTGTAAAAAACCTAATCTACAGAAAAATTAAGAAATATGTATAATAATAGTAATGTTATAGTTTGATTTCGCTTGTATTCAACCCTGAATTTGTGGTTTTCTCTCAGGTAGAAGAAAGTTCTGGTTACGATATAATCAGTAAGACGTTCACGGAGCGTGAAAAATGCGGCTTGAAGCAGATCCAGGCGTTCAAGCTGCCCATGGTGGCCGTCCCCATAGGCCGCCACTCCGGATACAAGGAGCTGTTCGCCACGAGGCAAGACTAGTGATCAGTAAAAAAATATGTAGAACAAGGGCGTACCTACAGTACCTACGTCATCAAATATATCACAACATGTAAGGGCTCAAAGATGTCTGTACTCGACTCCATTGTCGAAGAGATTATACCTTGTATTTTCCAAAATAATTTAATTCAACTTGGTGCTTATAAAAAATAAGTCTGTGCAAAGATACATCCTATTATACTATTGAATGAGCAATATTCGTATATTATATCGGTAATCACGTTCTCGGAAAAGGCTCTAACGATTTCGATGAAAATTGCAATAAGCCGGTTTACGGGGGCGAAATATCGATTTGTCAAATTGTCTTGGTCATCCGGTACTAATAACATAAATCTGTTGGTTCTTGAACAGTTGTGTCGTTTATCGCGTCGTCAGGTTGCGCTGGCAGCGCGAAACGGGACTGATGGACCGCTCCCGCCGCACGTGGCTGGCGGCGCGGCCGCGCTGCGACGCCGTCTCCGGCGGGTTCATCAGCGTCGGCCTCATCGACGTGCTCCCCGCTTTGCAGGTGTGATGCCCACTTCACAAACCACTGCCCAGGCTTAAAGCTTCCACATTAACAGGGTTAGGGCAAAATAACGTCCCATTTGTAAAATGTATTTTTGCAAATCCTTTCTTCCGGTACGTATATACAGGGTATTCCATAACATTGAGGTTAATATTATGGCATAAGGAAGCCCCATTTATACCGATCAAGAAGTATTATATTTTATATATGTTAATTAGATAGTTTAAACTTTAGAATTTATTAATGTTTGAATGATTTGCTACCCAAGGAATCTTGGTTTGGGTCAAGGCATCAAATAGAGTCAATTACCTAACTCTTCGTTTGAATTTTGTTTATTTGCGTCAACTTTCGAGACAAAATGTCACCTAGGTTTTTTTTAGTGCGAAGATTCTCTTTCATTGTTTTCTAGGCAGCTGCATGTGAGGGATGAAACTTACATGTACTTACTCCTAGTATGCTTGCTTATGATGCAATTTTTCTTATACGGAATCATGAAACATAATTTGTAGCATTTTCGTTTAGTTTTACTAGGGTATTTTTATTCTACTTACAAATACAAATACAAATAATTTATTTCCAAGAAAAGATAAAAACAGCAATTTCAGATTAGACTGACCCCCACACTAGGCATTGCCTGTCCCGTGGGGGATATAGTACGGTTGACAAATATATGTTTTAGCGGCTAACGGCAACAATAATTCTTTATTTTGTTTAAATGTGTAATTAATAAAATATAGCACTACTTCTATTAATTTCCTTGTTTATTATGTATTGCGGTTTTATTATGTTTTGTTTATTTTAGTTTAGTGCATGTGTGTGATCTGCCGAGGTTTCATTGGTCCAAAGGAAAACAAGCGCTGGATTTTAAGCTCGTTTTTTTTTTGTAGGGCTGGTATACACGGTAACGATATCGTCTTTCACGTGTTTCTGTATTGTCAACGTTTTGATAACTCTTATGTAATGACATAAGAGTCATCATTTTTAACTCACTCGCCATTATTATCAATGGATAATAATGGCGAGTGAGTTAAAAATGATGCTTAAAAACGTGAAACAGTAACGCAGTAGAATTTTAACGCAGTAGAATAGAGGCCCTGGCCTTGCGTCTGTCAGTATTTTGTTCGACTCCTTTTTTGTTTGTCACGAATAAATGATTTTTCTTCCTTTTTTTCTCTTTTCTATTAATATGAAACTTTGTGCTTATTTGTCTTTGGACGTCTGTTTTTCAGTTAAGATGGGTATTTTGGTAAAAAGGAAGACCATCTCCTAGATTCAAACAGGATACTTTTTATACCGGAAAAAATAATAGTTCCCGTTGGAATAACGTTAAACGAGTTTTATGCAGATAAAGTCTATGCTTTAGTTTAACATGATTGATACGATACAGGTCCTTATATCGGGTATGGTGTTATCAGTACTGCTGTTGGCTGGCGAGTGTAGCGCGCGCCGTTGTCGGCGAGGGCTCTGCTGCCAGAAAGTAGCTGGTCGCGATACTGTCTTGGAGGAGTAAGAGTACAACACGACGCAACGGAACTTAGTTGAAATAAAATCAAATTTGTTTTTTACATTTCCTTTATTTTCTACGCCACACATTTCCACTTATTACATTAAGTAGGTACTTTTATAGTTTAAGAGCCTTTAAAAAAATCACTACAATAAAAACTACACCTTCGCGGTCATTGTCGATGGCGGTGGATAGCTCAGAGCGATCGTCAAGTTGGTCGAAAAGAAATGTTTTGCTAATTTGCGAGTTCAAAGGTCCAGCTCAATATTAGTCCTTTTTCATCTGTTACTCACTTTTCGGCTTAATGTAAAATATACAAAAATAACTTGACGTAACAATATCAGCGATCAACGTGGATCGTGTAACTATAAGCTTCGAGGTTGGCAGAGGCAGCCCAGTGGTCTGGGATCTGGCGGCGGCAGGTTATAGAGCGAGGCAGACCAGCACCAACAGGGCCAGTGCCAGCGCGGCGCGTAGCAAGTTGTCCAGCAGCTGAGCCGCCGCCGCCCACGTGGCGCTCGCACTCTCCGGGTGCTCCTGCGCAGAAAATTATGTTACATGCTTCAAAAGACACTGCACTGCTGCTTTTTCTACCCATTTTTGTAATTGGTGTTTGGTGTTTTTAATATGTTTATTTATATTAAATACCCTAGAATTGATCAGCTAAAAAGAAGAAAACAACAGTATTTTATTTGTTGCCATTGGTTTCATTTCCGTAGAGGTGGTGTTGGTGCTTGACGGAGGTTGTTGAAGTGGTATTCAAGCTACAGATTTGGTGATCTTTAGTTTTTCTCCCGACCACGGTCGCTTACTCCTCATTTTATGAAATTGTTTATTAGCTTCTCGATCACAAAAAACATTCCGCAAAAATCTTCGTCAATAATCTACCATTAATTCGCTGTGTATGTGTAGAAATGACTACCAAGTCTGTCAAGGTTATTAGGTATACAGCCATAAACTTACTCGTAAGAAGAGGAAGACTTATCAATAGGTAATTGTAAGATACGATACGATTAAGCATTAGCTAAGAACCTATTTGCGAGTAGTATGAGAACATCGTTTGGTGTCGAACCTGTGACTCGGGCGAGGTCGCGACGCTCCAAGCGGGCGCGGCGGCTAAGAGCGCGCGCAGCGGCGGAGGCGCGGGCGCCGTGCACCGCGCCAGCCGCGCCACGCCCGCAGCGCACGCGCACCACACGCCTGCTAGCGCGCATACGCCTGCCATCACGGTCATCGAGCGCGGATACGTTGCCGATCCCGGCAACCGCAACAGAGCCGATATCATCCTGGAAATTTCGGTTTCGGTAAATATTGTATCGGGAAAAGATAACGCCCTAATCCCACGTGCTCGAATTATTAAACATGACCGAACTTGTGAAATCATTGTTGTCGAACCGTTCTGTGGTTTTTCTTCGTTTTATTCATTTCCTGAATAGAAAGAAAGAAAGAAACAAAACAATTTATTCAAAATTGAATAGAGTAATTCAGACCAGATTTAGATAATGAATAAAGGTTGATCAGTAAACTGAATCATAAATACAGGTTGATATTTTTGATCGACGATAAAGAATGGTCCTATCAAAACGCCTTAGTATTCTGTAGCACAAGACAGTTTGTGGATGTGCCTTAAACATATTTTCAGTTTACATTTTGTACACGTACAAATAACGTAATTAATTCTACTTATCTCACGAGATATAATTATAATCACATGTGAACTGTTGCTGTCAGCAGCTTGGCTATAGTCTCCCATGTCGTAGTTTAAGACGTTTTTAAGTGATACCTTACCATAGCGCGGCGGTAAACGCGGCACAGGCACAGAGCGGCGGGCGCGCGGGCGCCGGTGCAACTGCGGCGGCGACCAATAGCAGTGCGGCGGCGGCGAGCACGGCTCCGAGCGCCATCGCGTGCGCTGCGGCGCGCCGGCGCAGCGCCAGGCTCCACGTCACGGCGCGCCGCGTGCCCACGCCATCGGCTAGCGTCTCCTCGCTGCCGCGCACAGATATGATTTCCCAGTTGCCCGCCTCCCACACAGTAGCATACTGAAAGGTTTAAATATCAAAGCAGTAAGTTTTCTACACATGGTTGACATCACGTCTATTTAGTGCAACAGTTTAATAAATGTTAGAGCAGCCAGTGATGGAACGGAGGGTTTCTCTACAGGGAGAGCGTATCAAGTTATCATCCGGATAATTATAAGTGATACCTACTCGAGTTTCTTGCGGCGCTTCTTCTCCGCAATGATGGTCTTGTCCGAAGCGCTAGTACAAAAAGACCTCTATTGTGGCTAATTTACTGAATAAATAAAAAAATAAAAATTTTGGTACCCTAATTCATTGCAGTAGCGGAAATTAAAGTGACTATAGTCGCAAATCGCCTTTTCAGTAAATAATAATACCTACTAATAGAAAATTTGCCGCCAAATATAGAGCTGAGACCGATTACGACTTTGTCGAGCCTTTAGAGCCTTATATCTCGCTTGGGATAAGTGATGGGTGTTATCGCCATTCTTCGTACCCTGGTTTTCGGTATTCGCAGTTAAAATCCGTAAAACTTACGGCGAAATCATTGACTTCCAACTCCAGTTCATCGATAGTGTGTTCACGGGAGCCAAACTTGAAGACTGCTCTCTGCTTGTCGTTGGGCCAGTCGCGCAGGTCGATCGCTAGAGGGACCGCGACGTCGATGCGCGAGATCCAGGTGACGGAGGAGTCGGCGCCCAGGCGCGCGCGCAGCGAGCCGTCCCCGCCGCCTGCGCTTGCGGCGCCGTTTAGTAGCTCCACATCAGGCAGCCATAGGCGCTCGGCCGGAACCAGCACCGAATCACACTCCCACTCTGTAGCGTTCCAGAAGATCCGTTTGTCTTGCCAATGCTGCAATTAAATCGTGGGTGATTTTGTGATACAGACGGTAGCCCCCCTGTGGCAGCCCCACTGGGGTGTAACCCCGGTTGACCTTAATTACTTTTTACTAAAAGTTAGCTTAGATTTTGCAAACGTCTACCCGTTGATGTCTTTTGGCTATAAGTACCTAAGTCTTCAAGGTCAAACAAACGAATAAAATGAAATTGAATGTTGACGTTAAGCCTAAGTATTCACCAAAATAGTTTTTAACAGACCAATGGGTTAAAAATGTGGCTCATCCAATTATTCCGTCTAATAACTTTTTTAAATTTTTGGGCGCTATGTGATCTTCTTCTACCTTATCATTATCCCTAGCTCCAGCGTTACCCTCAATTTTGAACGATTGATAGTGTTTTTACCGGTAATTTCGGCCACGTAGATACTACGTCTAATCTCATCAAAAAACGAAACTTAAAGACATAATGGTAGTGACAGATTTGAAAAAAGATGCTCTTAAATCTACCCAGAATGACAGTAATTATCCAGGGAGGAAACAGAGGAATGCGTTTGCACGGATTATCCAGACATATCCTCATAATAGCAGATTGATTATATTTGGACCACACCCCGAGACGTACCAGGTGCAAATCGGCGAGTAGACGCAGCGTGGAAGCGCGCTCGGCGACGGCGGCGTGGCGCACGTCGAGCGCCGCGCTGACCGCCGCGGGCGCGTCCGGCGCCGCGCCGCGGTCGTACTCCGCCAGCAGGGCCTCCAGCCCCGCCGACACCAGCGACGCGTTGCTGCACGCCGACAACACGCCAGATACTAAAACAAGATTTTTATCACTCATGAAAGTATCGATCACATGCCGTTGTGAGCTCCGAGGTCCATAGACATGCAATTTCAAGACAGCAAACCGACCGTACTAGAGATCAAACTTGTGTATGGAAAATCGTCAATAAACAACGACCTAATCGTTATTATTTAACTGACTCTGAGTGCGGCCGTATGTTGCACTTATAGGAGTCGTCGCTCGTGTTACTGTTGTAATATAATTAAACGGTATCTTGTTTAAAGCGCAATCTCATGCGAGCGAATGTTAAGCTACCTAATTCGGAAAAAAGGGAATTCTTAACACACACCCTAATATGTTTTGTACGCTCTGACAGGACAACTTAAACACGCCGGTTAATATTTGGTACGTTAAGTTGAAAAGTGAGTCCATAAGAGTAAACAAGCAGTTTTTACAGCATAAAGAACACTGAACTCTGTAATGATTCGCAGTACAAAAACTGACTGTACACATGAGCGAACCAACTTCAGTCAGATTTCAGAGTGGACTAGAAAGTTGTTGCGGCCTAGCTGCCCACGACTTAGGGCGTTTCGGCCGCGGAGAGCAGAAACAAAGTAATAAAATCGCCTCAGCGAACGAATAGGGCATGTTTCGTAAACATACATCTTGTCATCTTCATTTTTCATATTTTTTCATATTTTTTTTCTTTAGTACCTATGTACTGAAGATAAATAAATGAATACTATAACTGACAGTACGAGTTTAAATCAATATTGTTAATATACGGATAACGGAAATATTATAATAGGTCGGAGTTACAACTGGTCGCTTTTGCTAACAAACAAAACGTATTTTATCTCGCTTTGCTGGCGATCAGTTGCAAGATAACTTTATCAAAATATTTTTGGCTTTAGGGTCGATTTTTTCAATCCTCAGATAAAATTATCAGAGAGTGAAAGTTATTGCACTCCTTTTATTTTTCATATACTTAAAAGGAAAGGATAAGGAAATAATATGCTAAAATAATCCATAGGTAAGGCCCAAAAAGTTGGCCACGCTAACTCAGGCAGTAAATTTTTCTGTAAGGATACTTTTTGTCGCTCAAAGACTTTTTCACCTTCGTTGTTGTATGGTTAACTTCGCTTAACTATAAGGTCCAACTTTTTGGTCTCACCCTGATAAGATCTGAGACCTTGGCGTCTATTCTACTGCGTTAAAACGATATTGTCTTTGACGAGTTTCCGTATTGTCAACGTTGTGATAACTCTTATGTACTTGACAGTAATGGTGGTAGAGTAAAATCGATACTAAAACACGTCAAGCGCAATATCGATGAGAGGCCCTGGTCGTGTTGTTCTCCTAGTTATTTATTACTTTTGATTTAATGTACCTTAACCTGCACCTTTCATTTGTAATGAGTTTAATATGTAATTACTTTTAAGTTTTATTGTATTTTATGACTGAAAACATGACCTTCTGCTGAAGTTTCTTACAGCGCTTCTCCTCAATGATGGTCTTTTGCGAAGCGGTAGTTTAGTGTCAAAAATTTGAACTTAGATTTTTTGAATTGGCGAAGTTAAAGGACAAGAGAAAATTTAGCGATCGTTATTTTCTAAACACTAAATATTACTATCAAATAGGTAAAATCTCGATATAATAGCGATACCAACTTTTAGTGCTGGAAAGTGTTGAACGGCGGCGCAACCGATGTTTATCACACCTCGCTAAGAACCCCTCGATTTGGTATGTTTGTACTAATTGATATACTTACTGTGATATTTGGTACACAGTTGGCCACATACATACACACAGATACATATGTAGAGTCAGAACAAAAAGGTGATGTATCTTTATCTTTACTCTAAGTAAGGTAGGCACATCACTAATAGACCGGAGAGTCTCACAACCGTCTTGTGTCCTGGTATGCATAAAAATATTTTTCCAGCGTTAAACAAAAAAGGTACATCACTAAGTAGCACTAGATTGTGTGAAAGAGCTAGATTACCGTGCACGGTAGCCAGGAGCAGCAGCAGGGCAGCTGGCGACGCCATCTTGACTGGCACGACGCGGCACCAGTCGGCAGCTTTCGAGCGCACCAGTGGTCATCAACCATTGGGCCTAAACTAATACTTTACAAAACTCAGTAAATGCTAAATGAGATCAAATTTAAAAAGCTTCTTAGTATCTGAGATTACATCTTCTACGTTTACGTATTATTTATTTCCCTCAGAAGAGTTAGAAAATACCTAAGGCTCAAATGGCCGTATCTTTGGTTTGCGTTGACTTTGAAGCTTGATTTTTTACAGTTTCTCTTGTTTTGAAGTATTTGATGTTAATTTTAACTTGATACCTTAACACGGACGGACAAAGTGATCCTATAAGGATTCCGTATTTTCCCTAAAAATAAATTGTGTCGTAAAAGAGGTTACTTATATGTTTTAATTGAAAAAAGCATCGGACTATTATCTTAAAAAATACGTTTCTATAGTGCAAGTGTTAAGTACATAGTTAGAACAAAATAATGTTATGTTTAAATTGTAAGCTCAACGTAAAAGGTTGGCGACCACAGAGGGGCTGCGCGTGCGCTGGTACGTGGGCGCTATCGCGCGGCTTCCGCCGCGGCAAGGACGCGCTAACATTGTCGCCTCATTTATATTTACAATATAACGGCATCGTTAGCCAAAATGCACAATTATCTCATTCTGCATCGTGGACTTCAAAGTTACTAGCAGTAAAGAAAGGTAAGTAAAATTCGTATTCAAAACTGAAAACTGGCCCAAAATAATATAATGTTTTGGCGCGACCCGCTGCACTGCACATCACGTCTGTGTCTCACTAGCCTTGTAAAAAATATTTGTTTATACTGGGACTGGACATTTCAATAGATTTGCTTTAAAATTCGGGAGTTTTAGTTTAATTTACGGGGCAGCCTATTAAAAAAGTGCTTCTATTCATTATGCCTTTATGGGTTTGCCGGGATTTTCACATTTGGGGTGATTTTGTAGTTATTCAATTATTTAACGCATCCTTAAAACCCCATCTAAAAGTTTATCTGTCCTGTAAAAAAAATAAAGCAGTTCCACATTATCCGATACGATATCGGAACAAATAGCACGCAGCTATGTAGAGTAGAGCAAACCGCATAGCGCGTGGATGGTGATGATGTAATACTGCTCTTACTAATTGTAATGGGGCTAAAATATAAGGAAAGCGAAAGTACCCATAGTACAAGCCAGAGCTTAGTTTAGGACTCAGTGATTTTGTGTGAGATTGTCTCCTGATACTTATTTATAAATTACTAGCGGCCGTCAGCGGCTTCGCCCCGCTGCAAATTTGACTTTCCTAGTGTATTTTTTCGTCTGTTATACAAACCTTGTCCTGTCAATAACGAAAACAACAAAAAATGAATTATACAATTTGGTGCAGTCGTTCGGAAGTTATGCACGTGCATTCATTTTATATTTTATATATATATATATGTATATATTTATAATTATATATATATATTAATGCATATATTTGTATACAAATAAATCCAATAGAAAATATTTGCTACCGTGTCATTGTCGGTTTTTTTGACGCGCATCAAGAGTACAAGATACAAATATTAATTCTGAATGTCAAACTTATTTATGACAAACTATTGGGATCCATGTATAGGTTTGGTTATATTATTGGTTCTATTGATTGTACCTATCGACGTAAATATTTTTTCTCACTGAAGCCGAAACGATCACGTAAATGGGATAAAAAAGGGTACATCGTTAAGGACACAAATTAAGAAAATTTAACTTTTCCATTTCGTCACGAAAATTAACCATACATTTAGATACGTTAATGTTTCTTAATTTTTATCCCTTCCCATGTACACTTTTTTTGAAAACCGTTCAAATTGTAATGAATGCAGCTTGTCCAGTTAGGGATTTTATTTCAATATAAGGTTTAGCCCATTTTGAGTCTGTATCGTATTTCTTTGGTTGATGTGACAGTAACTCTTAAATAGATACACAATCCCGATATTATGACGACTCTCTATTCTCTTAAACAGCCCAACCATTTTCATAAAACGTAGCTAAAACCAAACCGATTAAACTAGCCGAATTAGACACGTTCTTTAAAAACGTGTCTAATTCGGTTCGTTTGGTCATTCGGAGCTAAAATGTCACAAACAAACACACACACACCATACCATTACCATATATTTAACAAAAGTCAGTATTATTATAGAAAAAACCGGGAAAAACCTATAGTCCGGTCTGTAATTCGGCGTTTTCCAAAAAAAAGTGTACATCATTAAAGACAAAATTAAAAAAAAAAACTTTTTCCATTTCTTCACGAAAATTAAAGAATCGAAATGTATGGCTAATTTTCGTTTCGAAATGGAAAAAGTTAAATTTTCTTAATTTTGTCCTTAACGATGTACACTTTGTTTGGAAAACGCCCAATTGTAAGTAGTAGTAGTAATTGTTGTAGTAGGTTGTTGGTTGATACTGGAAGTGCATCGGCTACCTTATACATATTTTGTATATCCCAACAGTAATGGTAATTGGTAGTCTGATAAACCTGGTGCACGGGGCCAGTTGGTGTTGTCCGTAGATAGGTAGATTCGTCGGTGAGATTGCCAATTCCGGTGTGTGCATTTTAGCAACTTTTCAGGAGAAACCGATTTGTTATCTCATTGGCGACATATATGCCTTAAATATATGTCAAAATAATGTTAAAAAGTTCAAGAAATTTATTTATTTATAATAAATAACGATTCATACATTGCAAATGAAGTTATATATTTTTTTCTACTTTTTGTGCATATATGTGTATTGGTTTTGCCCTTGCTAAATACATTTGTGTTAATATTGCACGTAATGGATTAAATTTTTTATATATTCAAGGATTATTTGACTTAGTTATGTGATTCTGCAAATAAAACAACAACAATAATCTGAGATCAATCACTTGTATTCAAAATACAATCATATCAATCAAAATTAACCCTTCCAGGACCTAAATAAAACATTAAAAAAACACTTCTTAAAACTTTCTAAATTACTTAACTTTAGTCAAGTTGCAACAAAATAAACTTCTCCTTATAAATTTAAAAAAAAAGGTTTTCCTTATGTTTATGAAAAAGGTATCTAAGTAATTATTTAGTGTAAGAAAAACAGCCTATAAAAGCTAGCAGCCTATAATTTTTTTATTTATGCTCTTTTGGCATCCCAAGAATAAATCTTTTTATAACCTCTTGGTTTTTTGAACAAATTCATAAGTACAATTCCCATTTGCGCCCTTTACTCGTTTTCTGCCGGTGTACTTTTTTCCATTCAGTCTTTGGTTCTTATTAAATCCTCTACTTTTTCGTTTGGTGTAAATATCAGAGCAGTCATCATTGTCACTAGATACCTACGGTTTGCATTTCCGCTTCTCGTAGTTCACCAGTTATTTCGTCCAGAATGCTCATTACTGCTGCATTATCAATTCCAGTACTAATAGTTGAAGGTACAAAACTTCCGGTTTGTTCATCTAGCATTAAGTTACAATTCGACAGTGGAGGACTTTTGATGGATATCTCGAACCATTAGCATGGTGAGACAGTGTTTCGATCATCTTACCCTGTATATATTTTTACATACCACAGCTTGTAAAACCTGAGATGAACTAGCTTCTACAAATGACTGTGGATCTTCTATCACAAAATAAACATTCGGATCAAATTTTTCGTTGTGTATTTCTTCAATGCAGGTATTTATAAGAGTGGAATTTGGGGAAGCACTTTGATCTTGACATGTCTGTTGGTAGGAGTTCAAGTTCAGCATAAGACTTCAATATTATTAGGGAGTTCATTTGTGTTTGGACACTGATTTGGGTTACTGATTGTTGGACCATATGAATCAGATATGAATGTGTCAGAAGTATAATTTGGGTCAGGTTCATGGCTACTTATTTTTCCTGTGCTAAGGTCAACTAACAACTTAGATCGCCAGTGTTTGCCTTTTCTAAATATGTCTTCGCTGACGTACAAAAGGAAGGTTTAGTTTAAAAAAAGGGATGCTTAAATAAAATAAATAAGATATATAAATAATTAAATATCAAAACAATAAAGAAATCTTTCATAGTGCTATAAAACATCTCTTAATACCTAATTCTATTAGACCAAATAGGACCGAAGTAGGTATTCAACTATTTAATACAAATACGTATTTAAGAACATACACAAAGTTTTTTTTTTATATTAGGTAATACCTAAGTAAGTTACTGCCTACATTGAACAATTTTTCAGTGTTAGGAGTGAGTGTAAGTAAGTTACTACACAAGACACACAAGGTCTTTGTTTGTGTTCTTAACTACCTACTAGTATGTAAGGGTCGTATTAATAAACTCATCTTGGCTGAGACGCCCATCACAAGATACGTCAAAGTAAACGTCAAACCATAGAACACTGTCATTTTTGACGCATCTCGAGACGAGCATTAGATTTGAGATCAGTTTATTAATAAGGCCCTAATACTCGTAGGCGAGGAATAATTACCTACTTTGATCCAATTTGGTCTGGAGAGTCTGGTCACCGTTAGTTACCTCCTGTATTGCAAAGTACTTAACTACAGACAAGGAAGCATGTCAATAAAACTTATAGATACTTACTAAGAAATATCAATGTAAATTGGCAATAATTAACAATATTATCAGTTTAACAACATCTTAATGATAAAATAACTTGTTTTACTTACCAAAATCCAAAAATCTAGACAAATAATGTTCTCCAAACTAAGTTCACTGACACACTGAGCAATTATTTCCACAACGATGTCACTTGATACTAAATGCACGCATGTGAAGCGACGGTTATCAATTTTTTAAATTTTTTGACTGACATAACCCATAAGTGTTTTGATACAATACTGTGACTTGATACTAAATTCACATATGTGCAGCGGCAGTTATCAGATTTTTTGAAAATCGTTTTCAACCAAAACCCAGAAGTGTTTAGATGCTTGCACATGTGTCATTATTTTTCGGACGAAAATCACAAAAGTGTTTTGGCAAAACCTGATCCAGGTCGAACTTGCGTATACTGGTTTTTGCATTAGGTGCGGAATTCAATTCTAAAGCCAAATCAATAAAGATCAAAAAATCGAAAAAATGCACATAACGGAATTGGCAATCTCACCGACGATATTAACCCTAATCGGGTGGACACAAAGCGGTTTAATAAATAAAGACAAAAAAAATCGAAAGAAACTCAAAGGTAATTAAAACAACTACAGATTAGTGTACCTACATTACTAGGTATGGGAAGGTACCTAGCTGTTTAAATTAACTTTTGACTCAAATTGTCTTTAATTTACTTACCTCTACAATATACTTAATGATGAGTCATAAACCGTGCTAAGATGCAATAAAAAAACATTTTATTAAGTTTATTTTGTTACTAAAAGAACAGTATACGTACTTGAAGTACTTGAAGAAATGTATATAGTGTGAATTCGGAGGGAAATCATTATGCACAACCAAGTTCCGCTACTGACCAATAGATGGCGTTTAATGTTCTGAATAAGAGTTGTTTTACAAAATAATGGTAAGATAGGATACCCACGCAAAGATTTATTTTGAAAGGTGATTCACTATAAATGAATACTTAAGCGTAATTATCGATCATATAAGGAAAAAGGGCACTTTACGCTCATTGAAACGAAACGACAATGGATATGAAATGAGCATCTTCTAGTAAATAAAAAAAAAACATGAAAAACAAATTGCACTGATCTTTATTTTAATAAAAACACTGTTTAACAGCGGGCAGCAATAACTAAAATAATGAGTACCTAATAAACATAAAGCAAAATTTATTAATAATATAAAATACACCACAGGGCAACTATTCTACTTTGTAAAACCATATCGCCGTTGACGTGTTATTGTATTGTTTTTAACTCGGCCGCCATTACTATCAAGTAAATAAAAGAAATTAAAAATGTCAACAATAGGTACAATAACACGTTAAAAGCACTGAGGTTTCTGTAGAATCTCGGCCCAGGATCCTTAATAAATATCAACCTGGGATAACTCTGCGTAGACTGAGAAATATGAAACTAAATGAGGTAGGTTAGTATAATTGACCGACTTTATATATACAGAATACCTATTTGCTTATTTATTATTTGATATTGTTCAAAGCGCGGGATATGACAGAACGACGTTTAAAAGATTTCAGGAGGTATTTACAGGGGGCGCCCAATACACAGGTTCGAAGAAAAAACAGCTGGAGGAGACTACTAAGTTTCTGGCCCACGTCGGAAAAATCGTAGAACCGAAATTGGTCAGAGTTCTCCCGAAGATACGCAAAATCTGTTAATTCTGTTAAACGACTTCGTATTATAGACACGATTTTTCCGAGCCAGGCTTTGCCACTTTACGTTGGCGCCTTTAGTGAAATATTTTTGTAAGTCAAACTCTGCAGTTACTCCAGTTTGGACCCACTTCTCAAAAGTATAACTATTTTTTATAAAATCATCTTTTAAATACAGAAATCCGATATTTGTCTATTTATCTTCTGAGAACGCGCAATAACCGCTGGTGCATGAACCTCTAAAGAACCTTTCTTGTGAATCTAGGCTAATAAAATAGTAACATTATACCACCGATAAGGCGACTTAAAATATAACACTTCACACTTAACATTATAACGTGTAACGTAAGTTACAGTAAGACTAGAGTATTAATAATACCTACTCTGCTGTCTATAGGTGTCGCACTTACTGTGGCATCTGTCAGTATATTTTCTACGCAGACAAAGTGCGAGAGCAATAGACAGCCGAGTACTATTAATACTCTATTTTATCACACTGTACTGGGATAGGTATAACAGAAAATACTTAAAATATCTATATGCTTAACTAAAAGTTAATACTATCATAGTTTTCAAGAGAGCAGTTCACAACAAATGCATTTAGTCAGAAAACTTTCTTATATTAAATTGACGTAAGCTACAGGACCCGCATTTCACTTCGTTTTAACCTACTTTGCTTCTATGTCATAATGATATTGTTGATGTTATGGAATAGAATATAACAGAATAACTTTATTTCAGGCCACAAGGCCCATATTTACAAACACATTACAGACATACATAACAATATACAACTTAAATGAATATAACTATGGAAACACGGTGTCAGCTAGCCGACGGCCATGAAATCGCCGAAATATGACACCCTTATACTATTATTATGTAGCTATTATTATATTCACTGTAAGATCTAAGTACTATAACAACAACGATATGTTTACGATACTAAACCAATTGGAATCAACTCCAGATATGGTCAGGGCTTGATACCGGTAGTATTCATACAATTGAAATATCTTCCTTAATTTGCAACTTTTCCTTAGGTAATTACACTATACGATTATATAAACTCATTGAAAGACCAAAATATTCAACAATAAGTGAGATACCAAAATTGAATACCGGTATTTTTGTATGAAAATAATACCGGTATTCAAGCCTTGGATAGTACTATTCCTAAATTGACTTACCTAAGTTTAATCCAAACTTGCATTTTTTGTTGTACATTAATTATAATGCATCTGGCCCTGGGCCCGTATTATGGTCGCCTTTATCGTGGTGGATAGAGCATCCCCTCGCTCTCGAACTAACATATTGGTCAGAAAGTGACAGATGTTTTATCTATACATGAATAAGAAACACGACCATAAATAGGCCCCCTGGTGGTGGACTTTAAACAAATGGTTAACAACAACAAAAGTGGTGAACACTTAACTATATCATTTGCTCATTCGGCTTTCACATATAATAACTATAACGGGATTTAACATAATGAATTATCGTAAATCCACGATTTTTAATCTGTTTTTAATGTACCGCGCTTGCTTTAGGTACTAATAATATCCAAATATAACAAAAATAAACTTGTTTTACCTGAACACGGAATCACAATTATTATTAAATTTACTACGTCGCGCGATGACAGTAAGGTACAGTGTGGACGATAAACGAGTTGCTTGGCATGATACTACGTACATTATTAACGACGTAGAAAAAAGATTATGTAGGTAACTTATACATATACACAATCAAAACGCGTGTAGCGGCGTGGGCGTGTAGTACTGTTAGGCGATGGGCTTGCTACCTGCAAGTATGTATGTGTATTAACACTATGGTAAACTTTCTTGACCTGATTATGCATAATCAGGTTACAAAATTATCAACAAGTCTTTTTAAAATGTGACGAATGAAACCGTGATGTTGTTACTAAAATGACGTAGCAATTTTTTTGCGACAAGGTGGGTATCGATGTTTCTGTCAAGATCAGGATGTTATTCAACATTGATAAATGTTATTTACTCTCCATACAATTAAAAAAAAAACAATAAACAAATTATTTTTAATATTGCAATGTATTTCATAGTTAACAATCAGTTTATTTCCACATCTGTGGTGTTACTTAGTAACGATTGCCGTCTAGATGAATACATATTTCAACATCCACTGTGGGGCATACTTCAAATATTTAAAATGACTCCGGACAAATTAATACCTATTCGGAAAATGTTAAATCGGAATTTTAAGGTGTTCCCCTTATTTATCGATATCGAATCCCTGTATCGGTTATGTACGTATGTATGTTTGTGTCAAAACCCGAGTGCGCGACACAAATTCGCATCATTTTTAAGTCCTTAAGTATGTATATCGGAATCCGAAAACATTTCTCATACCATTTTACATCATAATGAACATTGATAACTCTTCATAAAAATATTTAATACTAACGATCGAAACTCATAATAGTCATAATCATCAGAATTCATAATTCACTAATCGAACACCTTGTTTACACGATGTTAGGTTCGACGACGAGCGAAGCGAGAGAAGTGTAAGGCAGAACTAGGTACGTACATTCAAACATGTTCTTAGTAATAGCAATATTATTTTTAAAAAAGATAACTGTCCGTTTTGAGTTCCGTTGGTAGTAATAAAAAGTTATGAACAAAAAAATAATTAAGAGTGATTATTATGAATACAAATCGTTAGTACTTATAACAAAAAATAGGAATAAGAATTTTATGTGAACCAATAGGGACCCTCAAAACCCGGTGCCCGTTCGACCCTGTTCATGTAGGTGATACATATTTAAATCGCAAAATAACGGGGATTTTATTGTTTTCACCTACATTTTCACCACGTCTCTCAAACGGGCCTCCCACTCGTTCCTTCTTTCAAAAAATAATCTACATAATGTGGATTTCACATTCAACCGGCTATATTAGAATTTAGTATCTTAAAGTATTGCAAGAGTTTAACAATGGGACCATAAGCTACTCCTACTGGTTGGGCGGCGCATGTGAGGCATGCGCGTGCGTCGGGTGCGGCGCGTGCGGCGCTAGGTACCGCCACGGCGCGTCGGGCGCCTGTGCCTGGCAAGCCGCCGCCAGCCCCGCCCAACTGAAGCGGTACGCGTACCGCTTACCATGCACCTGTGACACAAACAACTTAGGTATTTAATTTTGAAGTCATCACTATATCCATGAGCCAGACGAGTTTCGGTTTGAATACAAAAGTTATCACGTACGGCGGAACTCGGAAGTAGCTGTCCATCTTAGTACCTTGTCGCGGCTCTTCATGTAATAAATTCCCACCACCCTCTGTTAATGCGTTGCTGCTACAAGGTACTACAATGTACGTAGAGCTACTTCTGAGTTCTACTATACAAGTGGAAACTATTCTAACAAAAGGCAGGTTTAAAAACCCAACTGCATGTTTTGATATGTCGTCTATATAATGTTAGTACCTACCTACCATTTATATTTTATTTTTATTTTGCCATATTAATTTTTGTTTTGATTTACTTGGTGTCACTGATTAGGTACTCCTAATCAATACTCGCGACGTTAAGGCGAATCAAACGACTCATCGCTTGTTGAAATCGGTTCATCCATCCAGCCTCTACGAGGGAACAAAGAACCATACATACATACAAGTCAAAAACATTACACACTAAACATTAATACATAATTTAAATAATTATAAATTTTAAAAAATCCTACTTATACCTAACTTTATTTTGTAAGTAAATGTTAAAAGCTAGTCTAAGGCCTTCTACGCCTAAGATACAGGAGCATCCTAGTTCAGGTATGTAATTTTTAAGTCTCTTCGTTTTTGTTAAGTACATAGTTATAAATTGTAAAAAAGTGCTTTGAATAAAGATTTATTATTATTATTACCCTCGTCCTTCGGAGGTCAGGTAATAACAACAAGTATGGGTTTCAGGTTACCCATCCGATCAGAGCCGGAGTCCCGCAGGGCTCTGTTCTCTCCCCAATTCTCTTTTCGTTGTTCACAAACGATATACCTAGAGTTCCGCATGTTCATTATGCACTTTTTGCTGATGACACCGCCATCTATACGACTTCTATCCGCCCCTCGGTTCTACACGGTCGCCTCCAGGACGCCATCAACGAGTTAGGTCGTTGGTTTAGGCTCTGGAGGATCGAAGTGAATCCGGAGAAAAGCGCCGCTGTGCTTTTTTGCCGGAAACTCAGTCTCAGTTGGTTAGGTCCCTCCTACAATTCTATTCGACTCTACGATAGTCCCATTCCGTGGGCTAACGAGGTCAAATATCTAGGGGTCACCCTAGATCGTCGATTGCTTTTCCGGCAACACATTAGGCGTGTCCGGAATCGCGCGGCCTTCATTCTAGGCCGTCTCTATCCGTTGTTGAACAAACGCAGTAAGCTGTCGCTTAGAAATAAGATGACAATTTACAAGACGTGCGTTCGCCCCATACTAACTTACGCTAGTGTGGTCTTCGCTCATGCGAACTCGACTGCTCTGTACCAATTCCAGGTGCTGCAGAATCGATTCTTGCGCAGAGCCGCGGGCGCTCCGTGGTTCATGCGCAACTTAGATCTTCACGACGACCTCGGTCTTGCAACCGTGGCCAAGTTTATGAAGGATGCCTCTCGGCGGTTCTTCAATAACGCTCCTCACCATCCTAACCCCTTATTACGCGATGCCGTAAATTACGTCCCGCTCGTGGGCGTATCCTCTCGGAACAGGCGTCCCCGACACGTACTGACCGACACCGATGACACTATCACGGCTGCCCTCGCAGCCCGCGAAGATATTCGTCGCCCAACCGTCTCACAGGGCAACACCAGCTTAGATCCATACACACCACAACGTCTCCGTCCGCGGCGGAAGCGTCGGCGTCCCCCGGCTCACCCTACACGTGGGCGACCCCACTTTGCACCGGTACCGGTACCGGTTAACTCACATAATCGACACCCAGATGGAGTTTCTTGACGCTTCTTCTCAGTCTGGTCTAACGTAAAATTTCCGAAGCGTATTGTAGCATAAAACCAATTCGATTGAAATTCTCCCCTAGCGTCCTAAGTCCGAGGTCGGCCCAATAGGGGCGCCCTTAGGCATGCTAGTGTAAAACCCATTTTTAGCGTGGACTCCCATCAGGAGTCCGCCCTCTCTCCGGCGAAGTAGTCAAAGCCATCAGAGGCTAACTACGTAGGTCCCTCAAAAAAAAAAAAAAAAAAAAAAAAAAAAAAAAAAAAAAAAAAAAAAAAAAAAAAAAAGGGTTTCAGGTTACAGAACAAAATTCCGAATAAATAAATAAATGAGGTAGGTCCTTCACTCCCGAATCATCAGATACTACGGGAGACACCAGTATTGAGAATTTCTTTATAATTGTAAAATAAATATTATTTCAACTCTTACTGTAGTACTGCCTAGAGCATTAGTCATACATAGCTGTTGTAGTTTTTTCCAAAGATCCAATTGCCCGACATTTATTTTGCGACTTTATTTTCAATCAAATTAAAAATATGCTAAAGACCCGGGCGGTCCTATTTATACTTAGAAATGACGACCTTTTTGTTAATACGAGGGGACACCAACAGTGTAAAATAGGAGGGCGGGATTACCAAGTGCGGGAGTGGCGGAAGAGTTGCCGGGAGGGCGCTCGCAGACACTAAAGCCATTTACAAACTCATTAATTATCTCGGAGAAGCGAGATGGTTTTATTTTTAACATTATTCGTTTTCAAAAGACTCCTAATTTACATACCTACGCCATCTTTTGGTTGTCACTTAGTTTTGTTGCAAAAAAGGTTGCATAAAGAGGTTGAAGTGGCTTGGATGAACTGTCACAAATCATAGCTGATTGTAAGTTGTTTTTAGGGTGGCGAGCAGCGCAGGACATGATGGTGATGAGCTACAGTTGTCCGTTATAATCATAAGGAGAGATAGGTATGACTACTGATTTTGGTCGCATGTTTCATCGTCGAAACAGGCTCTACGAATACATTCAACAACTTTATCATTAGAAATTACAAAATTCATCATTTATTTATGATAACATAACAAGTACCGAAGTATCGAATAGCTGCGAGCAGGTGGAACGATTAATGCCCAATCTCAACCTATTGCTAGAAAATATTCTAATGTTCTCCAAAGTACCGAAAAGTGACTACTTAAACCCTAACTTTTGTAGAGAGTTTTGTTCAAGCCAATTGCTAGTTAATTACTGGTTTGATTAATTATGATTTAGAACATGAAAAAAAATACGCATGCGATTTAAAAATAAAAATATAACCGAAGTGTGTGTTCAATGATGAGAAAAATAAAACTTTAAATGGTGTTTTTTTTAAGAAAATATGAGTTTCAGCCGATATAGCAAAACATGTGCTCATTATTTTTTCATGATTTTTAACATATAATTAAACCAGTAATTTACTAGCAGTTTGCTTAAAACTGTCTACAGGGTTTAGCCAATTTTCAGTACTTTGGAGGACTGTTTCTCCCAATAGGTTGAGATTAGGCAACAAAAAAAAACTCTAACGTAGGTATATCAAAATAAATCAAATCGGGGCCAGGTAGTTGGGTATCTTTCCTTGTTAGTGTATTTCTGACATTTTTGTAATATTTTGTCTAAGTATTACTAGGCTGATAGGAAATCAATCCTGACACATTGCACAACGAAGAAGTTTCTGTATGTTAATAATAAAGAACGCAATAAAAATGCAGTTCACACGCAAAAAATAGGTGTAGCATTGTTTTACTGCTGTCAGCATTATCAATATTGCAGTGTTGCACTAACCTATCAACAGCGTTAAAAGAACAAGATAAGTACAAAAGTGTGTAGCTACTTTATAAGGTTGACTGTAGAAATAACTCATATTTCACTTCACAATAATATATTTGCAGGGCTTCACGCGAACAACACTCGACTACATAACCCTTACCCTTCCTTAGCGTTTTCCCTGTGCCGGGTTAGAACAGTACCACTCCATGTGTTCCCGTGGATGTCGCAAGAGGCGACTAAGGGAATACGGGATTGTAGTACTGTTAAGTGATGGGCTTGCAACCTGACACTAATAGACTAGTAAACTCCTTAGCCTGCTTGTGCAGAATGTGGTTACAGGATTATAAACAAGTCTTTTTAGAGTTTATCTGTAGCTCCTACCACTCTGGGAATGAAGGCGTGATTTTATGTATGGACGAGTATAATAGCGTTTTAAATATTGCTAAGGTAATAATCAGCCCGCACGACTGCCGATGCAGCCAGCACGCTACAAGCAGAGGACGTTCACAGTAGCTACTAAGTATAATACACTTTTTTAGAAGCTCGTCGCTAAACTGCGATACAGTTTGCTGGCGAAATTGGCATGATGATGGGCAGCTGACCTTAGTCATGATGTTCTTGTCGTAGTAGTAGCGCAGCGCGCGCGACAGCTTGTCGTAGTTCATGGAGGGCTTCTGCTTGCGCCGGCCCCAGCGCCGCGCCACCTCGTCCGGGTCGCTCAGCCGGAACTCGCCGTCCGCCGGGGAGCCCTGACAACCACACTGCACTAGTTAATACTGCCCTGCCGTCCAAAGAAAAAAAACATTACAATACCTACGCACTTTACCCTATACTGCCTTATAGTTTTTACGTACTTACATTAAATGTATAAGGTACCTAACTCATAGAACTGCACGTAATAATAACGTCTAAAATGAAAAACATCGACCATGTATATGTTATCACTTATCATAATTACTTTGTATGCATTATGTATGGCAGAAATCATTTCATCGAATTTCACTTCATCAAATGTACCTAATATTTCAATATTTCATCGCTATTTTCTGCTTTAAATAATCATTAATTAGGTAAATACCCTGAAAAAAATATGGTTTCAGCAGAAAATTGCGTTCGATGAAATGAAATTCGATGAAAGGTGTTTCGATGAAATGATAGAGACCCGAAATTAGGCCATCTTCTTATGAGAATTCTTAAGGAAAGTCATAAATAATTATAAAAACCATTATTTACTGCCAGGTTAGCATAAATAACAACTTGGTCTCACTAGCAAAGATGTACGAGTTTTACGATTAAAAAAAAAACTATTTTAAGCATATGATCTGTTATTTCATTGTAATTTAAAAAATATATTTACATTTAAACATTATTTTTTGGGGTTAATCGTGGACCAATTACGATTTTTTTTTTATTACAATGCGTTTTTTTGATATGAAAGATACATTTAAGTTTATGTAAGTTTAAGTATGTTTATTGATGTATAGTTATATATCTTTCTATCTATAAGAAGTAAATATTTGAATGTATTAGTTTAGTTTTTTTCCGTGTTTTTTTAATAGTCTTTTCAGTTAGTTTTTGTTTTTTTGATGCTCCGAATAAAGGACCCCGAAAAAGTTGTTAGGAAAATGTGGTTTCAGTCAATTTTCATGAAATTTAGATATGTTATAGACTTAAGTGCCCTGATCAAAAGTCCCTTCAGGTGCTACCACGGTTTCCGAATCCGTTCCCGAGATACGATCGAATTTATACCTACAGGCAGATCTATGTATTTTCCCGGCGTTGTGTTGTTTTAAACCTTAACTGATGATATGGACATATACCACACAAACACCACACCGACTAAATGTGGCACTTAATTGTGGTGGGTTACCTAATTGTAATGCCATTTCTCTTTATTTCTTGCCACATTTCGTCGGTGTGGTGTTTGTGTGGTATATGTGCATTTTGCACTGACATTGACATTAGACATGCAATAGGTAACTTCTCCATATCATCACAACAGAGGTTAAGGTTTAAAACAACACAACGCCGGGAAAATACATAGATCTGCCTGTAGGTATAAATTCGATCGTATCTCGGGAACGGCTTCGGAAACTGTGGTAGCACCCAAAGGGACTTTTGATCAGGACACTTAAACCACATTTTCATAACAACTTTTTCGGGGTCCTTTGTACACCTGTGTACTCGATGCACAACCTTTAACTTTTCTCCATCTCTCAAGGGTTAGCTGGAAGAGATCCCTTAATGGGATAAGTTCGCCTTTGTATATCTTTTTATTATTATTCATTGTATTGTTTTAGTTTTTCTTTTGTACAATAAAGTGTTTACATACATACGTATACATACATTTCTATATTTCATTTGAAATCGACGTTAGTAGTTGGAATTTAGGTGTTTTTGAGGCTGCATTAAAAAATATATTGCTAGCTCCCATGTAAAAAATCAGGAATTCAATCCGAAAATGACAAAAATGAGCAAATATTTATGAATATTAGAGACTCGGTAATTTAAGTTGAAGTATTTGGAGTAATCGTTATAATTCATGACGGATACTATGTTTAATGAACCATAATATAAAATAAACATCAGTATTTAGCTTTTAGGCAAAGTTTCATCTAAGTTTGTGGGAGTAGGAAAATGACACCGTTGCCAACTTCCGATGGGTGCTGATACAAGATGAAGTATTAAAAAACATGACAACGGTTTTTGTTATTAAACTCCTAATAGTACACCCGCCAATAGTTAGGGTTCCGTAGTCAAATTAGGAACCCTTATAGTTACGTCATGTCCATCCGTCCGTCCGTCCGACCGTCTGTCCGTCTAGCACGGCATGAATATACATATTAGGCATGCCAACAAAGTGGTAAAATAAAATCTTCAAAAAAACTTTATTTTAGTGTACCTCCCCTACACGTAATGTTGGGATGTATTTTTTTTTCTCGTCTACCCCTTAGTGTGGGGTGTCGTTGAATAGGTCTTTCAAAAATATTACGGGTCTTTTCAATTAATTTTTCGATTAAGAGATCCGTTTATGAAATATTAAGCTTTAAAGTGCTAATTTTTGTTAGAGTCAAGTGCAACAGCCAAAACTACAAGTACTAAAAATCAGAAAAAAATCTTAAATGAAAACACTTATAACGAATATAAAAGGAAAACTATCACGACTAAGTAGACATCATTTGACGAAAGTTGGCCAAGTTGCGATTGACCCTACCTCTAAAGCCAGCGGTCCTGAGTTCAAATCCCGGTAAGGGCAGATATTTGTATGATGAGCGCGAATATTTTGTTCCTGAGTCTTGGATATTTTCTATGTATTTAAGTATGTATCTCTCTATATAAGTATGTTTAACGTTGTCTAGTACCTGTAGTACAAGCCTAGAGCTTAGTTTGGGACTAGGTCAATTTGTGTGAGATTGTCCCCTGATATTTATTTATTTTTATCTATTTAATGTGTCGCTAGTAATTTCACCGATTGTCTTATCCCCACACCGGAATATTTATATCTATTTATTAGATACTTTATTATTAAAAATACCGCGGTGTAATGCGGCAGCCCCATTTTTTACAAAACAAGTACGGTTCGATGCCACTGACAGAAACACAGATACACACTCACACCGTACCTACACAAATACACACTTCAAACTTATAACACCCCTCTTTTGGTAGTAGGGAGTTAAGAACCACAAATTAACACCACCATATTAAAAAGACACGCATTTCTAAATTTAAAGTTTAGGCAGAGAGTAGCAGCACGTGCAGCAGGGCGTTGTTTTGCATGAGCGTGCAAACTCAACGTATTCAGCGAAAACTGGTGTGCAGTCTGCACCCGGCAAATCCGGCAATACACGATGGGACGCTCCGCTGCACGCGCCGCGCCGCGCTGTTCCGATTTTGCTGATTTTTATGTGCGGGCACTGCGGGCTTTAGCCCCGCTACATGCCCTGCGCTACGCCGTAGCAGGGCTACGCTCACCTGTAGCGTAGGACGTAGACTTAGGAACTCTATTCAACTCGATATTGTCAAAATAACACATGATATTTTTTCCCAAAGTAAGCCTAGAGTAGATATTATCTATAAAAACATCCAAGCCAAGTTTGAAGCTTATTAAATATCCAAACAAGGCAGTAAGTTATACCTATAATTTAGGATATAATTCCGTTTTTGTTACACAAACAAACCGTCTTAGTTAGAAATAAAGAATTGCACACGGTGTGACCAGCAGGCGACGAAAAACACGCCATATAATGTGATAAATTATTTTAGGATCAGAGTTACTTAATATATTGTTTGCGGTACTATACCTCCCAGCAGATGCCGGGCGCTCCGCTGTCCAGCTCGTCCAGAAGGAACTGCCACAGCTGCACCTGCCCCCCTCCCGCGCCGCCCGCACCGCCCGCCCCCGCACCAACGCGCGCGCAGTTCAGCGCCGCATACGGGTCTGCAACAATACAAGAAGGTCGTCCATATAGTTATGTACCCACAACATCATTTCAGATTCCCGCGCCAAACAGTAATTTCCTAAGCCTAAATCTGTGTTCGAACCTTTTTTTTAGTGCTACGTATATTTTGTCTGTTCCCTTGTTTCAAAAGTAGTGTATAACAGTAAAATAGAAAAGTATGGGAAACAGTGTCCCACTCCTGGACAAAAACACTATGTTAGGCTGATTAATAATAATAATGGGAAACAATGTTTCTGACATGATAAATGACCCAGGATATGTCAACCGCGGTCGAGAAGAAAGAGAGATATTGATTGGTGGCTTTAGGAAAAGCCTTTATCTTGATTTGATGTGGACACTAGTAGCTTTCGCAGCAAAGCTGCATAGCACCTCTCTGGTGGAAAGGCACCTGAGTGTGCTATGCTAAGTTGCTAAGAATTCAATTGATATCCACCAATCATATTCATTGGTCAACATAGCATAACACTATGGTGGAAATTGGTATATTTCACATCCTCGCAACATAGCTGCATTGCACATCTGACGAAAACGCACCTTTATGCAATAAAATGGTTGCGAGATAAAGTTCCTATATACACACTACAAATAATACTTAAATTTACAATAGCGCTTAATATTTTAGTAACTATACATACAGTGTGGAAATTAAACTCAGGCCCTGGAGGAAAGCTACTTTAAATCCTTAAGGTAGCTCATTTTACTTAAAGGAGACATTCCTTTATTTTTGAAAAGAAACAAATCTGCATTATAAGATTTTTTTAAACTCGCTTGCTTCGCCCGGGACTCGAACCAACTAAAATTTAAAAAATAAACACTTTATTTTATTATACTAATCGGTAGTATTAATATTCAGGATAAAGTTTCTCTAAAAAATATTTGGTTACTGTTCACTTTTAACAAGTAAAAGACACGTAACAGTTCTGTTATCTCTCCAACACTCAAAGACTTCGTATGAAGTACACGCTTGCTAATTTATCGTTAAGTACCTTGTTGAAATCTTCGATAAGAAAATTGTTTTTTGAAAATTGTTGAAAAATGTTATTAGGGGCATACACCACAACACTTTGCTGAAGGCTACAAGAAATGAATTTCAACGGCGACTAATGTTGTGTAGCCGGAACGACGGGGCTCATTTCGAACAATTAATCAGTTAAATAATTTAAGTGTTACAAAATTGATAGTAAAATAAAGTTGATGTTAGATTTAACGATTATTTTTATTTTTAAGACCAAATGTTTGTTAGAGAAACTTTATCCTGAATATTAAGACTACCGATTAGTATAATAAAATAAAGAGTGTTTATTTTTTTAAATTTTAGTTGGTTCGAGTCCCGGGCAAAGCAAGCGAGTTTAAAAAAATCGTTTAATGCAGATTTGTTTCTTTTCAAAAATAAAGGAATGTCTCCTTTAAGTAAAATGAGCTAGCTTAAGGATTTAAAGTAGTTTCCCTCCAGGGCCTGAGTTTAATTTCCACACTGTATATTAGGGCTCAATGTATCGACGAACCGTGGTACAGGTGGTGCAAGCGCCGGTCGGCGGAGCTCAGCCACAGCATCCCGCGCGCATGCCCGCGCACGCGCTGCGCGGACCCCGAACACTATCACTCACACGAACTATTTAACTCAGTACACTGATAATATTTTTATTTTTATATTATAATGAAGTTAAAGATGTTTTTTTAATAACGTTACGTAAATTGTTGTTATATGTTTTAATTGTTTATCTGGGTCGCTCATAAAAGAGAATTTTATTGTACTAAATGTAGTATATACGAGTAGGTACCCATAGATTTATTAAGTATGGGATTTATATCAACATGATGTTTATTTAAATTTTAGCTACAATTCGGATCGTCTCAGATAAATTATGGCTGAACAAATCTCTTAGAACTACAAACACTGTTACCAAATAATAATAACTATATTTTGATACAACGACGTCACTTGTTTGAAAAACTCGCGAAGTCCGGACCGGATGTGCGGCCGTCGAGACCGGAAGCCGCGGAGTGACGCGAACGCGCCCCGCCCGCCCTGATAGCAGATAAAGAGCCG
The DNA here is from genome assembly GCA_949316455.1 of Acleris holmiana. Lineage (NCBI taxonomy): Eukaryota > Metazoa > Arthropoda > Insecta > Lepidoptera > Tortricidae > Acleris > Acleris holmiana. The sequence continues at coordinate 10,363,630 of OX438765.1, read as the reverse complement.
CCCGCCCTTCCATGTGGTAATGAGCCCCGGTGCCTTCTTCACGCGGGCCCGGACCCCGCGATCTTGATCTCAATCTCAACTAAGATCAGGGTATGATCAGATTAGAAACTATTTTCCCATATTGGGCTCAAGTGGAAATAAATCACGTAACTAATCAGAATCACGTCTTGCTGAAAGAGCTCCATACACGTGTTAAATATAAGTAAATCATTTTAAGAAAAGCACTTACCCAAATTACCTTCAGAGCCTACGTGGAATTTATTGTCAGTTTCATTTCGAATTCAAATGTTAGAGAAGGTCTCAAAGCATATTTGAAGAATTTTAGCTATAATACATTTACTAGCGACCCGCCCTTACATACACAAAAAACCTTCCTCTTGAATCACTCTATCTATTAAAAAACTGCATCAAAATCAGTTACGTAGTTTTAAAGATCAAAGCCTACATAGGGACAGACAGACAGCGGGAAGCGACTTTGTTTTATACTATGTAGTGACATAGTATAAAACAAAGTCGCTTCCCGCTGTCTGTCTGTCTGTCTGTCCCTATGTTCCCTTTATCCATCACTATGGATAAAGGGAAACCTCTCTCTCGACATCATTCATTATCGATTACGGAATGAACACTTTCCGCAAACATACTTATCATTTTCTATCACATTTTAATGTTTCCTTTGTAGCCAAATTAATAACTATTTATCAGATAAAAACTCCCGGTATAGTGCCGATATTCTCTTTCTTCAACCGATTTACATGAAACCTAGCTAAGAACCGACCCGATCAAACAAGCTTTCATAAAATAAACCTGTCTGAATCGGTTCCTCTCATTGGGAGCTACGACGTTACAGACAGACAGACACACGAAACACAGATACACAGGTACACGCATGCTCCTCTTTGTCGGAGATAAAAAATGAATTAAATGAAGTTAGTAAGGTAACCCTTAATTAAAGACTACAATAAGTCAAATCAAATCTAGTGCTGCATTATGTATGAGAGCGCGGCCGTAAGTAGGTACCTAGTGACGGCGGCGGCGTAATCCCGTGTTATTTGATTGCACCCGCTGAGCGCTGTCGCTACTCGCTTGCAAACCCAGGGCCTCAATTCAGGTGCGTTAAAACGATATCGTGTTTGACACGTTTAAGAATCGTTTATGTCACAGTCGCCATTATTGTAAATGATATAAGAGTTATCAAAACGTTGACAATACGGAAACAGGTCAAAAACGATATCGTTATAACGCAGTTGAATAGAGGCCCAGTTGACTATCAAATCTACCAACTAACCCCTAAATTTTCCTTACAACTTTGTTTTTTGGTAAAACATTTGAAATATTTTTAGTCAATGTAACTAAAAAAGCGGCCAAGTGCGAGTCGGACTCGCCCATGAAGGGTTCCGTAGCAGCAAGTAACATAATATAAAAGTTCGTTGTAGCTTTGATCAATGTTTTTATGACGTATTAAAAAAAAACTACTTACTAGATCTCGTTCAAACCAATTTTCGGTGGAAGTTTGCATGGTAATGTACATCATATATTATTTTTACATTTATCATTCCCTTATTTTAGAAGTTACGGGGGGGGGGACACACATTTTTCCACTTTGGAAGCGTCTCTCGCGCAAACTATTCAGTTTAGAAAAAAATTATATTAGAAACCTCAATATCATTTTTGAATACCTATCCATAGATACCCCACACGTATGAGTTTGATGAAAAAAAAATTTTTGAGTTTCAGTTCTAAGTATGTCCCCATACTTACTAGATCTCGTTCAAACCAATTTTCGGTGGAAGTTTGCATGGTAATGTACATCATATATTATTTTTACATTTATCATTCCCTTATTTTAGAAGTTACGGGGGGGGGGACACACATTTTTCCACTTTGGAAGCGTCTCTCGCGCAAACTATTCAGTTTAGAAAAAAATTATATTAGAAACCTCAATATCATTTTTGAATACCTATCCATAGATACCCCACACGTATGAGTTTGATGAAAAAAAAATTTTTGAGTTTCAGTTCTAAGTATGGGGAACCCCAAAAATTTATTGTTTTTTTTCTATTTTTGTATGAAAATCTTAATGCGGTTCACCGAATACATCTACTTACCAAGTTTCCACAGTATAGCTCTTATAGTTACGGAATAAAGTGGCTGTGACATACGGACGGACAGACGGACAGACATGACGAATCTATAAGGGTTCCGTTTTTTGCCATTTGGCTACGGAACCCTAAAAAGATGCAGCAACGGAGTTTAATATTCAACACCAAATATAAAGTCAATTTGAAAAAAAAGTGCTATTTTAAACTTGAATACAAGGTTTTATAGTGGGTCAACAATAGGCTAGTTGACCCTGTTTTAAAGTAGGTCTCAAGTTATTAATTATTGTCCGATTAGATGAAAAAAAATATTTCCATATTTTATTAGGACCTACATAACCGCAAAACTTTATTTTAAAAGTTTAGTTTTCGTTAACAGGCGAAAACGCTTACAGCCATATTAGTCTATAGATTATCTGTGCTGTGACGTCATACGGGCCGAAAACAAACATTTGACATTTGACGAGAGCATTTGACATATAGATAAACAATTTATCATTTTCGAAACCTCGATACTTTTATTAATAAAAACCATGACTTCCACCAGTTTACATGGAAAATATAGTAATTATCGTTATTGTATATTCCGAGAATGCAAGAACACATCAATTACGACCCCAGGGAAATTATGGATTAGAATGCCCAGTGAAAAAAATATACGAAATACATGGCTAAAACTTGCTAAAAAGGATCCTGACTTTATCGACTGAAACAATTTTTGTTTCTTTGCGAAGATCACTTTGATGTTAGTATTTACTTAATATATTATTCAGTTTCTACAGAAACTTTTATCTCCAATAATAATAAGCTCGGCAGAGCAGAAATCTGGATTCAAGGCAAAAAAAATACCGACCATCAATGTGTCGATTCTTGGTAAGTTTGTGCTATCTGCATATTCTGCATTCACGAATCCAACATCCATGATTGCTCTTATCAATAAAATTAGAAAGCAGTAACAATAATACACAGATTAGGTTTTTACTAATGTTAAAACGACTACGATCATAACACAACCTCAAAAGTCCATGAGTCATAAATGTCAATGTCATGTCACAGCACAGAATACTTACAAAATATACCATTGCGAATTTCACTCGTATAAGAACCGACATGAAGTTTGCTTAGAGTCCTATGACGTCACAACAAGTCCGACAGCGTTTTCCGAGTTCAAAATAAAAAAATAAAATGAACAATTTTTAAATAAAAAATCGTAGCCATCTTACACTTTTAATATCTGAAATCGATAAATATTGGTGTCTTAAGTCTAATACTACAGCAAATATTAATTTATTAAGCCAAATTTAATATGAGGCAAGTAGCCTATTCAACAACAAGTCCAGAATCATACTCGGACATATGTGCTTTTAAGGATTTCAATATGGGCGCACAATAAGTATTACTAACTTCCTTTAACTCTCACTATAGTAGGTATAGAGTAGAATAAAATAAAAAGTACCTTAAAATATCTTTTCAGATAAGTAGTAAGAAAGTAGTTTGTAAGTAGTCTTGCTCGGTAATGTAATATATTTATTTTAGTAATCTGGGATGCGATTTTAGAATCTCACCGACGGAAAATGACTAAGTTTAAAATCAATTTATACAGCGATTTTATGTACAAGCGGGGCCACCTTTTGGATTTGATATGATAAAGGCGTTATAATATGAAATCTATCATTTTTCGTCAGTGAGATTCAAAAATCGCACCCCTGAGCTCTGCGCACGCACAGGTGTTCGGTTTAAAGACAGGCTCCCTTATCTGAGTGGTCCTAAATATTGTTATAATCTTATTACACAGATTAAAATAATTTAAAAATTATCCTGTTCAGTTTAACGTAAACAAATGAACTACCTACGTCTTGCAACACGTACCTGCACACGTGTTTGTTGTTATAATTGTAATGGAAGGTTGTAAATACAGTGTTGCTACTTCACCAACAACTATCCAGAATGTCAGATAATAGAGGGAAAATCTTTGAATAATCAATTGTAGATGATCCCATAGCGCTGCTGTTGCATAATGCATGGCGCCGCGGGCGCGCAATATCGCCGACCCGGCTTAGTGCCGCCTGCCGCTCAAAGGGCGGGGACATGCCGCGAACTGTTGACTCCACCGGGATTACTTATATTCGAAATTTATAAATAAATACATTTTGAACGTGTCATTTGTACTTTTGCACATTACTTTTATTGTTTGTTTTTTAATTTAATTACGTTATGTCGACATTGCTAATAGTTTTAAAATGCTAGATACCTTAAACTAACGTCACTAATACGTGTAGATGCGAGTTAAGTATATCAAGATGTTAGAAACTTAACATTGCCTTCTACTCGTATCTACCAACTACTTCACCTCTCTGGCTGTTGAAACCGACCACTTCTAAGAAATATGGTGGTCAAAATAGCAAACGAGCTGTGCAACACACACCAAAACAGCCATGTAAAATGTTCTGAGTAAATTCAAGATATATATATATTTAGTACTGTGAGTAATACAAATCGGGCCAGAGGATTAGGCTAAACTTGTCTATCGGTCAGTAAGTCAGTAGTCACGGAAGATTTTATAAGTAGGTATATTAATTTTTTGTGACGTGGTTTAGATAATAGGATAATATTGTATCGCCCTTGAAATGCTTCCTTACCTATTTTCAGATACCTTATTGTATTTATTAGTCATTCCATCAGCTAAAACAGCGGGACACGGTCTGCTCAATATTTCTTTTAATCGCATTAAATCACTGAATTCTGTGATAATGACACCCTAAGACGTCTCTCTTGATGAAAAAAGTTTAACGGATTATTTAAGTAGGTTTTAAAAAGATAAGTTAAAAGAGCAGACACAGCTAGAGCGTAATAAATATGGCTGCCGTTCCGAGAAACGGTTTAGAACGCTAAACTGACGATGGGTGCAAATCACGAGAGCGGAGCGGGATATTGTACACGGCGCCTTCATGTTAGCATAATGACCATTTTTGACCATGTAGTTCATTGTCTAATGAGTTACACATACGCAGCTTTGTCTCTGGTCCGATACGACCATGAATCAAATGTGATTCAAATTGGATGTTACTTTAAATAAGCATTGGACATAAAATGGTAAAAATGTACTGTTGTATTGAGACAGGACCTATAAAATATATAAATTCAAAGCTGTTTGGTATTCAGTATAATATACGTTCACATATTAATTAATGTAAAAACTGTAAAAAGTAACATGTTCGTGGTTGTTCTCAATGGTCTGTAGTTCTATCACTGAATGTGTAATAGTTCAAGTAGTTGCATCAAGTCCGTCACGGCCAGGGAGGCCGCCAGAGACCTTCTGACTTTCCCTGTTTGAGCCATACCGGATTGGAAAAATATAAAGACAAAACAAAAATCAATACAATCAAAATGGCACAACTTAAAAGTAAAGCGACCTACAAACGACTGATTTGCAACCGTTATTCGTTGGCTGTCATTTAAATAATTTTATTATAGGTAATATTTGTTAGTTCCCGTTTGACTTATTTGACACTAGTTCCCTTGGCAGCATGTTAGGCCCACAGTGGTTTTCGGCTTTGTAGTGAAAACTGCCTACTTACGAACACAAGTGACGCGATTGGTTTAAAAACCTAACGAATAGAAACGCTAGTTAGCGAACGCAGCTTAGCAAGGGCCTCAGAGCCTCAGTGACATTTCGTATAACGTGATTTACCATTGATGCGATTGGTTTAAAAACAAAACGAATAGAAACGCTAGTTAGCGAACACATCTTGGCTAGGGCCTCTGGAACCCAACTAATGGGTTGCTTGTGTTATTGACGGTTTTTCATACACTAGCTTGAAAAAGGAACGAGTAACTTGTCCCTAAAATGGCACTGAGTACGGCAGTTGGTAGACATTTAGATACAAGAAACCGCCACAGGTTAGCCCTCGCGACGGTTGATGACTTGAACCTTTCTTGCTGGTTCGCGGAAGGCGGAGTTTGAGGCAGGCGGAGCGGCCGGGCCCTCCCACCGCGCCCCGCCCGCCGCCTCCAAGGTCCCCGGGCCACTTCTTCACTCATTTCGACATCCTCGAGAGCTTTAGACCCATGATAGTACTTAGGATAGGTTAGAGGGCAGCCACCCGCCCGAAAAGTATGAAGCATTTTGTAACATGAATACGTAGAATATTTTGTAGAAGTTGTGATACGTATTTTATTTTCTTCTTTGTAGTCTAATCCTGGGCTGTATCTGAAGCATATATAGTATAAGGACACTTGTTTTAAAAAAGTGGCTGTACATAAAGTAATAAGACATAAATATGATCGCCTCAATCTGAAAATGCAAGGTAAGTTTTAAGGTAGCAGAAAACTTAGAATATGACAAACCACATTGCTCAAACTCAATAACACCAGGAAATGTTGGCCTTAAGAAAATTTAAATGTTTCAGTTTTCAAAAGTTAGTTGATATCAATACTACTCCCTAATAGAACATTAGTCTCCGCATTCACGAAGATGTGATCTTGTCCTTGTTATGCCTTAGAAGATTAATCATCAATGCGGAGACATTTCAACATCTTCAACCTGTATTCGTCATTTAGAGAAAGGAGGCCAATACATACATCCGTTTCTTACATGACCGCTCACTCGACTACGAGTAATAGGTATATTGTAACCTGGATAATAGCTAGCTTTGAGTCATTTAGAACTTATATAAGGAAACGGTTGTCACTTACACACAAGCTTAAAATTCGTTCAATAGGGGTGTAATTTCGAAAAACCCTTTAGCTCAGCTTTACATTACGACAGGAGAAATTCAAATTCAAATTCAATCATTCATTCAGTAAATTGGCCACATAAGGGCTCTTTTACACGTCGGTAATATGCAGTGAATCTACTAGCGCTTCGAACAAGACCCTCATTGCGGAGAAGAAGCGCCGCAACAAACTCCAGCAGAAGGTCATTTTTCCAATTATAAAATACAATAGCACTTAAAAGTAAGTTACATTACAAAGTAATAAAGTAATACTTTATTATTATTAATACTAGCACAAATAAAATAATGAAAGATCAAATAAAATAATGAAAGATCAATAACAATAAATTAAAAATAATGACTAGGAGAACAACACGACGAGGTCTCTACGTCAGGAACGATTACTAAAATAACTAACTGGAAAAACAGGTCCTTGCAAGCGTGAACAGACCGGACCCCACAAACAGCACCCGTTCACAAGTATGAGACGTATCTCAGCCATCGCCTCCCTCAACGATGTGTTCGGGAAGGTGGCGACCCGATCAACAACGCCGCCGTAAGAAAAGACCTCTGAGTGAGCATGACATGCTCATGCTGCCGAGCAAAAAAAGGAATAGGTAATACAGTGGTTGTCCGGCGAGAAACATCACAATGCGTTCTCATGTCTAGAGTGTCTTATGGACACAAGAAAGGTATGCAAATTAGAAGATAGGCGTACTGGTATAACAAATGAACTATATTATGTATATTGAAACTATAGTGAAAAAGTAATTTAAATGATGTAAATAATTTAACCCTGAGAGGTTGTTCATACTTTACAAATAACCCTGTGTATATATTACACAAAATTTGCAACCACGAGATAGATATCTTAGCAGAAAGACCCAAACGGAGATGGCGGAGTGACCTGGGGTGCGATTTTTGAATCTCACTGACGTAAAATTACTAATTTTAAAATCAATTTATGCAGCGAGTTTATCTACGAGCGGGCCCTCCTTTTAGATTTCATATCAATAACGCCTTTATCATATCAAATCCAAAAGGTGGGCCCGCTTGTAGATAAATACGCTGCATAAATTGTTTTAAAAAGTTAGTTATTTTCCGTCGGTGAGATTCAAAAATCACACCACAGGACGCATTTGCGAATGATTGGCAGGACTACACTCACAGGAACGAGTGAAGAGACAGAGGGGAGGCCTTTGCCCAGCAGTGGGACACAAGCACTAACTAACGCTAGCAAAAAAATACAAGACTCCGGAACAAATGATCGCGCTCGTCACAAAAAAAAATGCCTTTACCGGAAATCGATCCCAGACCGGAACAGCTAGCTTCCAAAGCAGGGTTTACTACCAACTATTTTCATGTATTATATAGGCACGCGTAAAATTTAATATCCGCAACACTGTGCAAAAATCTTAGTGCTGCATACATATTGGTGCCCTTGGCTGTACCCAGGCACTTAATTTTCTACTAATTGCACTACGTTAGATTCCTAAGCAAGTAAATGAATTATTATGTTAAGATAATACATGCATACATTTATATGGCTAATTTCGTCACAAAACTGACAAAAGTTAACGTTTCTTAATTTTCCTTAACTAGGGTACACTTTATTTTGAAAATGCCCAGTTACTACGTATACTTATTTAATAACCATAAACACGTTTAATTTAAATGTTGAGAAGAGATCGCGTTCGTATTATCGAGGGTATATCGTATTGTCACGTGGTCCACAAGTTGCATTGTGCGAAAGTAAACGACTTGACAAAGCCAAACTTCTACATATAAAATAACACAAGGCCTTGAGTTAAAGATCACCGATGATCTTTGATTTGATTTAAAAATCAATAATGACGTACTTACGTTTTTTAACCCACGACGAAAAAAGAGGGATGTAATTACACCCCCTACCCCATTATCTTTGTATGTGTGTGTCCAACTGTAGCATCGCAGCTCCCAAATCAAATAGATCTAAGACCGATTTTGAGGCAGTTTTAGGGTTCCGTACCTCAAAAGGAAAAAACGGAACCCCTATAGGATCATTTTTTTGTCCGTCCGTAAGTCTATTTGTCAAGATCCTTTATCTCGGAAACGCGTAGAGGTATCGAGTTGATATTAACGTCAATAGTCCAAGCTGTGAAAAAATCAAACTTCTAAGTTAATGGGAAAAATAGATACAGCCGTTTATGCCGCAGTGAAAATATATCTTGAATCTCTCAAGGGAATCAAAATTTATAGGGTACCATCATCCTTAGACCTAGAATCCTGAAATTTGACTAGAAGAAAGGTCCTACAGCACAAGTATCTAAAGGAAAAAAAATCAGAAGATTCTAATTTTGTAGCTCTATCACAAAAAAAAACTTTATGAGATTGCAAACTTATCTGCAGTTGGTAAAAGTTTTTCATCAGCAAAGTCAAGTTTGTCCCTCAATACAATTTTACATTCTTATAAATTTGTACGCAACCCTTGGTACGCCAGTCCGATTCGCATTTGACCGGTTTTCTTTAAAGAAGGCTTGTTTAATCGAAATTATTGTTATTTAAATTTCAAGGTAATCGGTTAGGCCGTTAAAGATATATCAGCTGTAAAAGTGGAGGTCGCCATTTTGCTGTGGGTTTTTATCTAGTTAATAGTAAAGTTATCGTCACTAAATTACTTCTGAAAGAGTGTCTGAAAAACAGCGGTACTTTCCGCTCTCCGTTAGCCTCGTAGTAAAGTTGCAGCGGCGTGGGAACACGCGGCCGCGGGTCCGCATTCCGCTGTGATTCAGCCGAGAAAGCGCGGAATCCGGCCAGACCTGTGCCGGCGTAACTGTACCTCTTACACGAAGGGTAACATTCCTAGACAGGGCCCTTGCTAAGTTGGATTCATGCCTGTAGCGATAAATGGCTAGTCATACCTGACCCTTGATTTATAAATTATATAATGCATTGAGTAGGAGGACAGAGGTCGATGTAAAGTGGACATCGTAGGTCAGGGTCGCTTATTTAATTCACCTGCTAGAGTTAGGAATTTTAAATACGCTGCGAGGTGAATGCTCTAGGTTAAACCTAATTCTAATTAGTTCTTCAAATGATAGAGCAAAATTTTATAATGTACTTTTTAACTGTGGTATCGTCGTACAAGAACAATCGTACTCGGATACATAAATTGGTATTTTTCTTTCCATTCCCTACATTATTTTGGGTTTTTGCAATAACCTATGAAGGTATTATTTTTGACCCTTGGATATTTTTGATGTGTGTAAAATTAAATCAGCCAACATTAACTAAAGCAATATGATAAAGCGCTCTGAATATGAAAAAGAAGTACGAGTAGCTCCCCTCGAAATGACACCATTTGTCACCCGGCAGGCGCGCGCCGGCGCTCGGCTCTAACCACCCTCGCGCAAATGCAATGCTAAGATACATTCATCAAGAAGGCGATGGGGCAGAAAGCTAAAATCCTATAAACTTAAATCCCTGAAGGCCTGATATACTAAACTCAAAAAAACATGCCAACTAAGACGATTTTTACTTAGTTGTACCTACTCGTACCAATTACTCCGAAATATAAAACGAAGACCAGATACATAAGATACATAAGACATCGAAGCGTCCGAACATTGCGAAATAATTACCGATTAAAGAAAAAAAGTCCTTGAAATATAAAATGAATGAAATAAGTTTCATAAACGTTATTAAAAAATGTGTACCTAACCTGAACTGATTTATTTTATTAGTGTAGGGATCCCAAATTGATGTTTGCACGTTTGCGTCTTCTTGGATCTTCATGGAGTGGATTATTGACATTAAAAAAGGAAGTAGGTCTTAGAATCTTGGAAGGAAACTACTTATTATGATAAATCTTGAGTCAATACCTCGACAAATTATACATGCGAGACCTCCCAGAAAACGTTCCAAACAAGATTGGCCAATTGTAAGATGTGATGTAATTTTCCGGAGGCGTGCCGTTTCAAGTTCCCGGCCTTAAATCATTTTAAAGCCGTCGCCAATAGCGGCAGAAAACAACTCGATTAGTAACTTTACCAAATTGTAAGGTATGGTGTTGCGCACCATCTGACATAAAATTTATAAAAAATAATTTAACATGAGGGCGAAAAACATAAAGTTTAAAATTGGACGGGTTTGTTTTCAGTATAGCGGCTTTTTGCTTTGATCCTATTATCAAGCGCGAGGCAACTCAGGCAACGAGTCACTGGCGCCGGCGCCTGCGCAGCTTCCTCGAAACCGCTACATGTTTATGTCGATAAGGTTTCAAATAAACAGTCGCAGAACCTAGTTCAAAGTATGGTTAAACTTCTTAACCTGAGTCACCTATCAAAATTGCCCAGCTAGGGTTACCACGACATCTAAGACTATGATTCACTTCAGCGTTTAAACAATTTATTTATAGTTAGCTTTTGAGTTAATTAGTTTATTTATAATATAAGGCAAGAAATTAATCTAGTTTCTTTTTTACCCTTAGACTACTTTTAGACTAATTTATATTTCAAAAGTTAATGTAGTTTTGTTGTGTGTTGTCTATTTAAAAAAAAAATATTGTGAAAAGACTTTAAATACATTTTATTTATTTATTAAGGATATCAACACATTGCATGACAAGCTTGCCATGACGCCAATTATTTTTCTTCGATTTGGAGGCTTTTATTTATTTGACAGCATAAGCATATGGTTTTCCCGAGTAGGATAGAGCCCATATTGTTCTACTCGCTAAAACCATATTGCTTTGACATTTTATCGTATTGTTTTTAATTCGGCCCTGAAATTACTGTCAAGAAAATAAGAGCTATCATAACGTTGACAATGCGATGACATGTCAAAAGCAATAACGTAGAGCCAGAATAGAATAGAAACCAAGGAAGGTTTGAATAACAATAAGGCTTATTTTAATCATTAATGCTAAAGACAGCTAAAACAGGTGCTTCTCTTAAATAACTCGTTCTTGAACTCAACGCACCCAAGATTAATCGGCGAGTTGAAGTTGTCCCGTCAGAGTGTAAAAGCCAAATTGAAGGGCGAGTATATCAGGGCCTCTATTCAGGTGCGTTAAAACGATATCGTGTTTGACACATTTAAGAATCGTTTATGTCACAGTCGCCATTATTGTAAATGACATAAGAGTTATCAAAACGTTGACAATACGGAAACAGGTCTAAAACGATTTCGTTATAACGCAGTTGATTAGAGGCCCAGTACCCTTACCATGAGTTGCAATTACCGTACTCGCTAGCGAGTCGAATGCTTTAGTTTTGCTCGTTAGAATCTCTAGCGAGTATCGTAACTGTAACTCATAGCTTATTCGCTTTACTCGTCGAGTGAGTGAGCTCGTATGTCTTCGCTCACTTGATCGACCGTTGGACGGCACGGCGAGCCGCGCCGCGAGCTCTGTGGGCCCATTGATACTATGTTCAGTCAAAAATTAAAACTAAATGTTATCACCCTGTGTATATTTTGACGGCCTGTATAAATAAATTGTTCGTGTCGGTATTTATTATATCAGAAAATGTGTTACGTTTTAATAGCGTGCCATATTATTGTCATTAGGACTGTGAATTCTGAGTAACTCCCCCACGAGGCCCGCGCGCCGGCGCCGCCGAGCGCCGCCAAACCGTAACAAACTATTACTCATTACAGATGAGTTCTATAAGATTGAGTCAACGCCCCGGAACCTGAGTCACGTTTCCGAGAAGTTGAATCACTTCCGCATCGATCCAATGGTAATCGCGAGATGACAGTAGCCCGCCGAGGTAACAGGCTTTCGGCTACGACGGCTACCAACCTAACAGCTGTTCGTAGCCGTGGTAAGTGCCGTTGGTGTACTGGGCTGGAATTCGACAAGGTAATAACGATATCGTTTTTGACCTGTTTCCGTATTGTCAACGTTTTGATAACTCTTATGTCATTTACAATAATGGCGACTGTGACATAAACGATTCTTAAACGTGTCAAACACGATATCGTTTTAACGCACCTGAATAGAGGCCCTGAGCTTTATCGATATACAGGGTGTCTCATTTAAATCGGTCAGTATGGGAAATTCTGAAACTATAAGACATACGAAGATCTGTTCTTAGGAACCATGTCATCGATTTTAATAAGAAGTAAAAGTGCATTCATACATAAAAAAAAAACCTATACTCAGCTCGGGAATCGAACCCGGTTGTTTTGAAAAAAATACACTTACACTAATTCTATTTAGATATCAATTATCTAGGTCTTAAGCGGTAAATGGCTCTATGAAACTTGATGTCTAAAATAAATAAAATGCATTGTTTTAAAATACTTTAATTTATTTTAGTAGGTGTTCGAAGTGACCACCGTTACAATATTCAACAAGTTCAGGCATGTATAATTTTCTCTACTAAAATAAATTAAATCAAAGTATGTGAAAATAATGCATTTTATTCATTTTAGACATTATGTTTAATAGAGCCATTTACTGCAACTTACACAATCGATATCTAAATAGAAATTGTGTAAGTTAATTTTTTCAAAACAACCGGGTTCGATTCCCGTGCTGAGTAGGTACTGTTTTTTTTAAATGTTTGAATGCAGTTTTCCTTCTTATTAAAATCGATGACATGGTTTCTAAGAACAGATCTTCGTATGTCTTATAGTTTCAGAATTTCCCATACTGACCTATTTAAATGAGACACCCTGTATAGTTAAGTATACTCGTGCACAGTACTTTGCAAGTGTGCTTAGTAAGTAACGCGTATCACGTTCGTCCTGTAGAAAAGCGGTGTGCAAACAACACACTCCTTTTACATTTACGAGCTAGGCCCTAGTAGAATAGAGCCCCAGAGATCTGTTATTTTTTATAATCGTTATAGCTAATTATAATACAGCATCATGTATACTCGTATCTATCCACCTGACAATATTACACATTGGTTACAAGTTACCACGGAGTCAATTTAGAGGCTAGAATAACAAAATCACTACAATGCCCCAAAAAAATGTTTTTTTCAGATTTATGGGGACAAGGTCGTGCTTTCTTACATCCTCTGACACACGAGTCAACAATTTAGTTTCCGTTGACCGCGGCCCGAGTTCCGCGGATGCCGCGCGTAGTTGGCAGAGCGGCCCGCGGCGCTGTGATTCACGTCGATATGTACTGCCACAGTTCAAATTAACGTTTTTTGGCAGCAGAATCACTTTAAACACTCATCGTGTAAAATTCGAGTTATTTGAACTGACCCATGAACATTTAGTCACGTTTTATTTCAATGAGAAATATTGAAGTTTCTTTTTAAGACAAATATTGAAGTTTTTATTGTTTGTTTGTTTTTCGGCTTTTATCTATTTTGGCTTAGCCTATCTTGCTTCCACATAGTAATTACACTGTTGACGTTTATGACCTTTACTGTCTAGTGAATAAGAGCGGTCGCAACCTCAACAATTACGATCACATACGAGTACACATTACAATGTGAAATAGAGAGAGAGGCCCTATCTATTGTTTAGTTCCTGTATTCCTGTTTACGTCATGTACCTAAAACTTAATATATTACAATACAATACAATACAAATACTCTTTATTGAACACCAAAAATAAAAAATAAAAACAGAACATGGAACAGTACATTTAAATCATAGGTATACAACAGGCGGTCTTACCGCTAAATAGCGATCTCTTCCAGACAACCTTGTAAGAGAAGTAACTGAGGACACATATTCATATTCACATATTTATATTGTGTCCAGTCGGTATCATTCTGCTTTAATTTATCTTGTTCGTAAATGTAATTTATTATAGAAAAAATTAAAAAAAATGTTATATATCTACGTAATATACATATATACAAAATAGTACATCGCATCGATACTAAAAAGTCGACATTTCCTTATCATTGTTAAATTTCTCACACTATATTTGTGAAAATAGTTCGGCTTATATTTTTTTTTAAGTTTTCTCTAGTAGGAGATCGCCATTACCTATCAGCCACTATCTTCTCAATATTTGTTTTCACACAATGTTCACTCGCTTTATTCTGGATAGAATAATAGATAAAAGGTTAATGAGACGATTCCATTTTCGATTACCCCGTTTTATGCCCTTTCCGCCGTTCCCAGGATCCCCTGGGACACTTTCCGAGGGGTCAGCGGATCTTATCTGATTTATTATAGGTACGAATACTGTTATATTATAATACATTACTGCGAAACCAGTAAGTGTCAGCGAGCCTTCCTGGACGAGCATGAGTTTTTTACTTCCTGCGTGGTGGACCACGGCTTCGAAGACGGCCGTCTTTGGTCAACCAATCTTGTCTCTTTGACCGTGCCTTCGAAACCAGCAGTGCTGAGTCTAAATCCCGGTAAGGGCAGATATTTGTGTGATGAGCACGAGTATTTGTTCCTGAGTCTTGGATGTCCTCTATGTATTTAAGTATATATTTCTCTATACGAGTATAAGTGAGTTTATCGTTGTCTAGTATCCATAGTACATACAGCCTAGAGCTTATAGTTTGGGACTAGGTCAATTTGTGTGACATTTTCCTGTGATATTTGATATTTATCTAAGTGTCACCCTTACACGGCTAATTAGATCTGGCCGGAAAAACCCGGGCCGTAAGGCTTCTATACATACGATCCAGGGTTGCTCCAAAAAGGCCCATATACTTTATACACCTTTCTTGCACAAGAATTGGCAATAATTGTATGTAATTATTTACAATAATCATTTTATGATTTCCTCACGTTTATTGTATGGAATGTGCAAGAAAGTTCTATCATGTAAATGGGCCTTAATGATCGAAGCATGTAGTTATACCTAGTGCTTTTCTCAGAAATAATACTGGTGGATTGTCAATAATGTAGCATAAAAAGTTTCATTAATAAATTAATGTACTTTTTGTTAATTTTACAAAAACACCATAATACGCCAAACTTTTTTTCCCGGTTTTTTACAGTATGCATCCTGGCAACCACTGACCTCGTTCCTGACATATATTTATCAAACTACCAACCTCTGTAGAGCTGAACGTTCAGTTTATTCATGTACATCAAATGTACTATTAAATATGAGTATTTTAATTATAAAGTTGATAAAATTGTTTTTTTTAATGGTTCTTTTTGCAAAAATCCTGATGGAGTGAAAATTACATACATAACATCACGCCTTCATTCCCAGAGTGGGTAGGCAGAGCTACAGAAATACCAACAACTCTAGGTATAAAGACAAGTTAATAATTCTGTAACCACATTTAGCACAAGTAGGCTGAGATGTTTACTGGTGTACTCGTGTTAGTGACAGGTTGCAAGCCCATCGCGTAACAATACTACAAGCCTTTATTCCCTTCGTCGCCTCTTACGACATTCACGGGACTACATGGAGAGGCACTTTTTCTATTTTTCTTGTGAGATGCTTGTGCTTGCGCCTTTAGCCTTTTAAAATGCTCTCACAGGTCTGTACAGATCTGTAGATATGTAGTTCCAGATTCAAACAATATTGGAATGAAATGGAATTTCATTAATTGTAAAACCGTACACACACAATTTCAAAAACACTCGACTTTACTGGAAACTTTCGTGGTTTTTTTATTATGTTAAGGAGAAGGCACACGATCATTCAGGCCACCTGATGGTAAGTGGAATCTGAGACCCATAGACAATTGAATTCTAAAGACTATAATCCTAAGACCTCAAATGCGTTGCCAACCCTGAGGGCTGTTGCTTGGCGGTTGGTTAATGGATAAGATGGTGGTAGCGATCCGGACGGACCCTACCCAGGGTTCATCCATGAACCTCAACCTACTGGCTGCTATTTACTGGTGTTTTGGCCAGATAGATTACGTAGCATTATTGGGAAAAATGAATTATAGAAAAGGACTACAGAAAAGTGATAATTGTCGCGAACAAGTCCCAACTCAGCATGTGTGCTGGCTGTGAAGCCAACGCTGGTCTACCTTTGGGACCCATTTGGGACCGCATTTTCTCCTTTGTTGAAGTTAATTTACATGTGCTTACTGAATAATGAGTCAGACTCAAGTGTATATACATAAGGAAAAAGCAATGTATTGATAATGACCTAGCCCTGCGCAGACGCACGCTACGCAAAAAAACAATCGTTTCTCAGCGACCGGTGCAGTGACCGGCGCGAGACTGCATATATTGTGCGTTTCTTTTATTTTGTGATTCCGATAAATTGACACACATTCCTCTCCCTTATAAGTTTAATGGTGCGTGAGAGTGTTGAATTGAATGTGGTCAATGATAACTCATAATTTATTGTGATTAAGTTAATTTATCGTGATTTTATCATAAACAAAAGTAGCAAATATCAAATTAGTCGTTAAGATTTCTCGATAGATAATTTCATGTCATAATTCTTGCTAAAATAATCTTGAATTATTAATAATCTCATGATTTACTTTAGTGATGAAAGATGTAAAGCAAATTTGAGTTTAGAATAAGTAAATGAAGAAGGAAGGAATTTGAGGTCTTAGAATTATAGTCTTGAGAATTCAAATGTATATGGGTCTCAGATTCCACTTACCATCAGGTGGCCTGAGTGGTCGTGTGCCTTCTCCTTAACATAAAAGAAACCACGAAAGTGTCCAGTAAAGTCGTGTGATTTTGAAATTGTGTGTGTACGGTTTTACAATAAATGAAATTCCTTTTCTTTCCATTATTATTTGAATCTGGAGCTATCTGCAGATCTGTACAGGTGTGACAGCATTTTAAAAGGCTAAAGACGTAAGCACAAGCGTATCACAAGATTTAAAAAAAAATATGAACTCAGTTCTTACTCCATTAATTAACCCGACAACCCGTGTGGTTGTCGGGTTAGAATAGTGCCATTCATCTTCCCGTGTAACAGCGAGTGAGAACTCGCTGTTAAACAAGGAAGGGGATTTTTTTTATTTATTTTTTTACATCTTACCAGCGTACCTAATTTAAATATACAACCAAGGTTATCTGAGCTAATCCGCGGACAGACAAACAGACGGACATGGCGAAACTATAAGGGTTCCTAGTTTGACTTCTGAACTGATAATTATTATGACTGGCAATTATGAATGACTGATTAATAAATCCGTTTATAAAAATCTGATTGTAGATTTAGCTAACAATACGATACCGACTAGTCCGCTTGCGTCAGTTTAATGCAATGGTCTATTTTCTGTTGTTCAAAGAATATTCGTTACAGCGGCTCGGTAAATCTGACAGCATTCCCGGTAAGCGCAGCTAATTGCAGCGTGATTCGGAGTTCATGACGCAGCGGGGAAACCCGCTGCCTTCCTGAACGCGCGTAGAGTAAAGATCACCGGGCGATTGTTCCGGAGAAACTTTTTCAATAAACATTACTTATTTAATAGTTACTTAAAACCCACGATAAATTAAGGTGAAACACCATCCCAAAACCGTTTTAATCGCTTCAATTCATCTCGCCGAGGCACCAAGGGCCCCCGCGCATGTCCAGTGGTAATTACAGAGCGTCTCTTGCGCAGTGTGTTCCGAGAAGCTTTGACTCACAAGTCACACGCGGAGCGGCGTCGCTGCGCGGGATCAATGGCGGATGACTCATCGCGCTCCATTCATAAGATAAACTTGAGGTATCGCCACTCTCCGTCAGATGGCGGTATAGAGCTACGTTTATTTGCATTACGTTCACATTGTTTTGGAACTTCAAAGCATTTTTTATGCGGATGAACTAGAACTTTTACACGTTTTAGCACAAAATAGATAATAGTAAACTTTTAGTAACAATAATATACAACTTGTGATTTTTGTAGATATACTTACACTATGCTGTCGTGTTTCTTAATAACACTTTTTTTCGAGAGCAATCTTTGCGATAAAATGTCGTCAATGTCGGTTAGTTAACTACAAAACTAATAGGTACCTATGCACATTTCCATATCTACATTTCTATCGAATCCTAAAAAACATAATTTAGTTAATTATTATATCTATTACAGTACGACTAAGTATCTACGTTACTAGTTAGTACGTACACTGTTTAAACTAGTAACGTACTCGTGGTCTAAATATATGATGGTAGGTATTATAGCTTAGATTAGAGATCTAGCACATGTATCTAATGTAGGTATCTACCTCGTCATTGTATTTATGTATGAGATGCTAACTTCACTTTAGATGTACCTATTGTACATCCTCTGCTTTGAGAAGTCAGCATATCACCTTGGTTTGTTGAGAGGCTTAGTCAATAACATGACAAACTATTGAAAATTATGAAATTGTTGTAGGTTATAAGGTCTTACCTTAAATATCTCATTTTAATATTCAGAATGTTTTAACTAAGATAGAATGTAGGTATGTTAATGTTGATAATGTAACTACTTTTAAAACCGCCAGCGTTTTGCATACGGGCGGACATTTTCTTAAATATTTTAAAATCTCTACCTCTTTACTTTATGCCTACGGCATGCCGGCCAAATAAGCTTACCTTACAGCTCAGAAGACGGATGATTTAGAGCATCGACCCTGGTTCTGCCATAATACCAAAGAAGGCAGCTAACTGCATATAGTAATCGAAGCATTCTCTACTTTATTGGTAATATACAATGCTTATAATGTTACTAGGCAGTTAGCCGCCTTCTTTGGTATTACGGCAGGGTTGCGAATATATAATAAATGACACTTACTGTAGGGCGCGGGCGCGGCGGGTGCGGCGGACGGCGCCTGGTGGTCGGGCAGCTGCGGCGGCGGCGGGAGCCCGGCTGCGGCGCAGCGCGCGTGCTGCAAGTGCACGCGCAGCAACCGCGCCGCCTGCGCGCTTCCCTCGCACACCTGACACCCAATTAACTGCATTTAGTCATCACCACGACGTCCACAGTTGGGGCCCTATGACAGCCCACCTCGAGTCAGGTCTCCTTCCCTTTATATAGGGTCAGCCTAGGTCTAAGAGCGATACCGGAAGGCGTCGTGGGCAATGCTTCGGCGGTACCACGGCGCCTTGCCTAACCGGCAGGAGGGTACGCCAGGGTGGTTTTTAGTGGGTCGCACTCCTCCCCCCTCTCGCTCTGAGAGGGGGGGCACATAGGGGTGAGTCCCACTTACCCCCCCGCCATGGCGGGGGAAATGCGTAACGCATGTTCCACCCTGTCAAAAAAAGGAAAAAAAAAAGGTCTAAGAGCGATGCACCTGTCCTGGGTGGGGTCAGGATATGACACTTGCATGGTGTCTATAAAACAAACTAACTCCTATTTTCTTTAAAGTAGTATTGTTAAGCGATTATGGTAATACTCATAACTCGAAATGTGTAAGGAAGAAAAAATATCCCTAAATTATTTTGACATATAAACAACAGACAATTGAAATCAACTTGAAAGAATATTTGGCTTGATATAAGTAGAACGTCATCTTCTTTTAAAATAATGTACATTTCAGGGACTAGGCATAACTAGAACTACATTCCTTGAAAGCTTGTTCAGACAGACGCGGGAGCAGACCGCGCTTAAATAATCGGCATACTGGCCGCCCATGTTTTTGTTGACGAATTATTAACAAATGTTGCTTGTTGAGTTCTTTAAGAAAATCGTAGCCAGTCAGTGTTCTGCGGTCAGCGAACCTAGAAGGATTCCAAATAGCGATCAAACTACGTACACATAAATAGGAATACTAATAGTGCTGAGATAACCTGCAGCCACTGGTCGTCGGAGAGCGCCAGCAGCGCGGCGCCGGAGTCGGGTAAGAGGTGGCGGCGCGGCGCGCGCACGCTGAACGCGCGCGCCGCCCACGACACCCAGCGCCGCACGTCGCCGCGGTCCCACTTCGATGGGTCTGTAACACCACAAACAGAACTTTAGATGCATAAAAGAACTATATGATTCTGGTCGCTCGAATTACAAGTGTTGCCCTGGTGCACTAATATATATAGGTACAGTCACCAGCAATAATATATTATCCAACATTGGGCTCCAAAATATCTGGTACGTCTTTATTACTGACGGCATAAGAGCGTGACTGTACCTATGTATATGAGTGTACCAGGGCAACACTTGTAATTTTAGCGATGTCAACTTTTTAAATTATTAAGAGGTGTTTTTAGTTGGTCTGTGTAACTACTTAACCGAGTTAATAGTAGATTGTTCAACAAGGAACTAAAGTAAGCCATTATGACACGAGATATTTATGCACCCGACCAAAGTGTGTCATTATGGCTTTTTAGTCTCGATTTAAACGCTACTTTTCAGTCACTTCTTTTTTAAGAAAAATATTTTGTTCTCATATTTTCATGTCAAATTTATGTTCAAATAAAAATATCAGGGGACAATCTCACACAAATTGACCTAGCCCCAAACTAAGCTCTAAGCTTGCAAGTACTGTGGGTACTAGACAACGATAAACGTACTTATATAGAGAAATACATACTTAAATACAAAGAAAACATCCAAGACTCAGGAACAAATATTTGCGCTCATCACACAAATATCTGCCCTTACCGGGATTTGAACCCAGGACCGCTGGCTTCGGAGGCAGGGTCACTCCCAACTAGGCCACCTTGTCGTCGTGTTGCTTTTGGATAGTATTTTTGAGTATGAAATATACTCAAAAATATACTCCATAGAAATGAAGGTACTTTTTTGAAATTTCGTCGAAATATGTAATAAACACAGCATAAATGAACTAATTTATAGCTCATTCCTCCAGTTCATAAAGTTTTGTATAAGCTTTCAGGTAAATGGTCTTTAGCTTTATCCTCCAATCTCGTGTTAGGTGTAACATTAATTTCTATGCATTCTTATTACTTGCATTGGATGAAGACATTTTTAGGGTACCTAAATATTTTGAATTAGATAAATTTTGTTCATTCACAATAACTGTACTAAGCTTAAAACATCAAACAGTTCCTAAGGCATAACATATAATTTTAAGGGCTGATTTTTCAATCTCCAGATAGCATTACCTGACAGTTCAAATGATCGCTTTCCTTTTCTAATTTTACGTGATAAAACAGGATACAGCTTATATTTTAACAGATAGCAATACATTAAAAAATCTGCCCTAAATCTTTTTCCGCGTTTCGCTACGCGGCTTTTTTATATTTTATCCCGATAGGAAAGGCAAAGGCCATCGGTCGTACAGCGTAGTCATAGTAATTTTTAATTTGTTCTTAGTGACGAACACTTTTAGATGTGACCTCAAGCCGACGTATACGTGACAAAATTAAGTTTTGAATAAATGAAGGTGCTGTTCAGAATGAAATTGGCAAAACGATGCAATTTAAGGCCAACATATACAATCAAATGTATCTCTCTCTCTCTCTCTGTATCTATGTAATACCTGCCACTAAGTCAAACTTCTTCCAGCCAAGTAATGATATTTTATTTATTTCCATTCATGAGTTATATTTTGTCCATTAAATAATACGAAATTAAATAGTTACCAAGGGACACGAGACATTTAGCCGCCCGAGCAAATAGTTTAACTGTCACTCTGGCATTCTACTCAAGACTTAAATAAATTCGATGGTGAGAAAATAAACTTTAAATTATAATAGTTTTAACATGGAAACGTAAAAAATACAACTTAATGGCGCTATCATTTTTACTCTTCATCCGTGACTGTAACGCAGAAAGAGACGACGCAAGGTGGTTTTTGGGATTAGAACATAACAAATAGTCCATAGACAACATTTTCAAAACGAACACCTCAGCGGACGAGGTTGTATGCCTAGCCCCAGCCTGCCCTTCACCAGCTCCATCGCGCACGCCGAGACGACAAGGTCGACATCATCAAACGGCAACATGTATCTGGCTGTATGTGGTTTTCCAAGGCTTTTTAATAAGGAAAATAAAAAGAAAAAATAGTTTAGTCTCTGGAGAGTAAAATGACACTTTAGCCTAGGGATTAAAGGCATCCCTTCCGTCCGCCTGTACCTACATGGCTATTATGAGTAGTGATCGGCCGGAGACGGAGCAAAACTTAAATAAAACTTGTAAAGCTGACATAAAGGAGAACTTACAACCAAGAAAAATAAGAATATTATTGGCAGATTAGTGTTCAATTTAACTCTATACCAGAGTCTCTCATTTGGTATAAGGAAGTTAATATTTTCATGGCTGTAATGTACTGTAATTGTAAGTTTTGTTAAAGTATTGCTCCGTCCGTGCTGATCACTAATTATGAGTCATTCTAGAACGAGAGACATGAAATATATTTTTTCACATCACCTATTCGGAAAGGCGACTTTTGCTAGTAAGGATCAAAGTAGCACTTTTCTGTTCAAGGACTTTCTTGCACTTTTGGTTTAATAGATAATTGTTATTTTAATTTAAACACTATGATTGATCTTAATACAGTTTTGTGAATTTGTCGTTTTAAGGTTATTAGTTGAATGTTAGTGACATTTGTCACCGTAACAGTGTCGGTACGTTTTTAAAAAAAATGTTTATGTTTAATTTGATAATTTCAGCACTTTTAGAGTGTAAATAATTAAATTTGTTTCATCACTAAGATCTTTTATTTTCCTCATAGGTGAAGTGAAAAACAGAAAAAATATTTTCTGTTTTGCACTCCTCACTACGCTCAGGATTCTATTTTAGATTCCCTCGCTAAGCTCGCGATTCAATTATAAGATCTTTCGCTTCGTTCAGGATTCAATGTGCGCCCTCGCCGTAAATATGTTACTTTCCTCCCTTGTGACACAATCTACTATTTCTACTAGGAAGTAACATTATTATCACTAACTAAACAATATATTTTTAACTCCTAACGCAAACAAGGGAGGTGATATAGGTACGTTTAATGTGCTCTGTGTATCTAGATAAACTGATTTTAAAGTTGTAAAATAATCTATAGAAAGTAAGTAAATTTTTTGTATGTCTGTTGGCCGGTTAGGAGATATCAACTCTGAAAGTAGGGGGTCTCAATTACATGCCAATAGTTATAATATAATCTGTTTAATAGTTACATTATTAAAGGATACATTTTAGCTTACAAAAGGTCTTTTTTGTACCAATTTATGACTTATTTTAGGATGTGTCCTTATTCATCCCCTAAGGATCGGTGGTGGGTGAAACTTATCTCACCCCGTTTTAAGGTATAACTTGAACTTCTCACTAAGTAAAGAGCTGGAATATAAGAGCCAATTGAAAACTCAACACAAAAGTCTGTCTATAAGTAATAAACAGCTTTGCAACGCTGGGAAAACCCCGGCGAATATAAAACACAGGGGCCGTAACGCCAAGGGCATGTGCAGTTTGTTGTTGCTAACAAAGGTCATTTTACCTTCACTAGGAGCTTGTGTTTAAGCTACGAATGCTTTCTTTAACGTAATGATGGAAATAAGATGTTACGATGTGACACTATCATCTTTATCACTATAGCATATCGACGGTTCTGTGACTCAACCTCGTATATAGAATATTGACCAGTATAAACTGACACTCACTAAGTACGCGAGTACATACTTAGTGCGTGTCAGTTTATACTGGACAATATTAAATATACGAGGTTGAGTCACAGAACCGTCGATATGTCATGTCGTCGGTGATTGCCACAATTAACCTGAGAAATGATTACAGCGAATGTCTTCTGTTTGTTACGCCTTCACGGCAAAACCAATTCTGCTGAACTTTTGAACGGAGACTGTGCCTTTGAGCCTCGGGGAAGAACTTAAGAATACAGACGAGTTCTACGAGTCGCTGGTATACCATAATGTAAAAACCGGACACGAGCATAAAGGAAGCTCAGTATTCCGGAAGTAGATCGTGATAGTTTTCCTTTTAAGTGTGTTGTATCTGCTTTCATCATTCAACATTTTTCAGATTTTTATAGGCAGACACGCAAAATTAAACTTTTCGAGTTCAATATTTCAACGGTCCTTTAAATCTCAAACAACCGGTCGAGTCAAACTCGAGCTCTAAGGGTTTCGTACAATTTTTATTTGTCGTTAAGGATTTTTCTTCTAAGTAAAATATTATATGACCTACTGAAATGTAAACCTAATAATTTCATAAGCCTTAAAAGTTTTTCTTCCCCGTTTAGGTATGTATATGTGATCAAAATTAGGATGTTACACTCTAGCTCCTGAAATATTGGGCCGCTTTCACATTTTGATTCAACAAAATCATTGAGAACGCGTGTCAAATGCTCACACTCGAGAAATTTAATTTTACCTTGGTGTATCCGGCAAATATTTTACATTGTTTTACGGAATTTTAACTATTTATTATTACTTATTATTTATTATTACGACTTTTTTAAAAGGGTTCCTTGAAATAATTTAATACAACATCTAATTTTGTAAGTAGGCAAGTACTTGATTAATTCACAAATATTTAGTACTAAATTTAAATGAAGAGGAACCATAAATGGTTTTTTGTACTTTTTCGTGAACTATTTTACCAACCGCGGAACAAAATTACCCTAGTTTTGCTTTTTGAAGTACGCAAAATTTCAAAATTTCATATGCCGTATTAGACACAATGTTAAAGTAGTGCTGTACCGTACCGATTAATTTTGTTAAGTACTTGTCGAACATGTGGATAGTAAACGCCATATGTATGATCATATTTAATAACTAACTCTGTACGTCACATTAACTTTTATATTTTTCTGAACATCATTAGCGCTTGAGAAATTCTTATTATAATTCTGGTAATATATACCTAAGTTATTTTCGAGAACATGTATTTTTTTTCTTAAGTACCTAGTTTCTGAAGCAAATATCCCGATGGCCATCGACTTAAAAAATAAATAATAAATGTGATTATCCCTTGTAATTTGAGAGCTTTCAAATGGTAGTTCTCGTGATAATTATTTTAATGGCTACTTTTTTGCTTCTTGAATAAATATTAGTTTCAAATTGCAAAATCGAATATTGAAGCCTTGTGCGGATCATTCCAAACTATATTTACTCCAAATTTCAGCCTGATTGCTTTAGCCATTACTGAGAGAAAGGGTCTTAACAGCCTGTTAGACAGGCCGACAGACGGACATTGCAAAACTTTAAGAGGCCGTGCACAAAATCTTGCCGGTTTTGCTTCTTTTCGTGATTTTACAGTTAAATACTGCTTTTCTATAAGTTTTAATGCATACCATGAAATATTATTTCAGTTATGATCGTATAAATTAGTTACAAATTAATGAGCTACTTTTTTATTTTTTTCGAGTATTGTAATGGGATATTTAGATTGTTTTAAAACATTATATATTGCTATTTTTTAACAAAAAAGTAGCTCATACATTCGTTTATAATCAAAATTATATTTCGTGTTGCGCATTAAAATTTGTAAAAGTAAAGTATTGCAACTGTAAAATCACGTAAATCAGCGAAATCGGCATAATTTTGTACATGGTCTCTTAAGGGTTCCTGGTTGATTATGGAGCCTTAAAAAGGAAGTGTTTTATTTTCACGTATTTAGTAGGTAATAAAAAATTGAATTATTTATCAACCATATTATTTTAGAACTTCCAACTTTTTACCATGGTGTCTTACTGTCTAGGTAGGTGTACGTATTTATTATGATGCTTGATCTAACTTAGGGCTGACCCCGACTACTCTACAGAAAAATCGAAGGACAAACATCAGGTTTCCAAAATTGTCATAGCCAATTTCAATAAATCATTAATTAGGCATAATAATATGAATACTTAACTTGTTACAATCTTATGACGCCAACCCTATAGCAAATAATTTAGCCATTGATATATGTACTTTCATGGCGTCTCTATCTATGTATCTTATGAAATGATTTCTTTACATACATTCGATTTTTCGTAAAAAAAATACGCAGTTTTTTTCATAAATTCTTAATAACTACATTTATGTTATTAATTTTTGTTTAGTGTTTGCTTTGACGATAAAGAGAAGACATGAAAGCAAACAAAGCAACTTAGAAGCCAACCTTTGCGATATCGTGATCGATGACATGAAAATGTCGAAGCCATGAAAATGCGAAATGTATTGCCTAAGACCGCCTGTAGGCCTAAATGCGCCCGCGCCGACGACACTTCGGCGCCGAGTAGCTAAATGCAGTTTTGACCAATTCAAATAAAATAGCAATAGGTATTTGACTAATATTATAAAAGATTGTGCAGTTCATTATAATGTTAAATATATTTAACCAAATTTAAATTTATATTATTCTTAGCTCAGAGTTTTTTCCTATCTCCAATATATTTTTACTGTATACTTATCGTGTTTATTAGATGCAAGGGTTGGGTGATTCGAAATATTAATCGGCTAAGCATTGGTAAAAGCATCATGATTCATCTAGTGATTATTATAACGCTCTAACAACTAACCCAACTATCATTCAAAGCTGAAACCTAATCTACTTACAAATAACTGCTAAATATGTACTGAAAATGCAATCTAACATCGTACAAACTTAAATCCCACTGACTAATCAGTATCCAGATAGCATCACCACAAGTTTCTGTCGCACTTAGTTACACAGATCGTGGTCAACACTAGACTTCGCGAACTCATCTGGTTCCACATCCTCACAGACAGACCTCATCACAGGCTACTGATTAGAACAGAACGCACTGGCACACTTTACAACAATTATCTTGTAGCTTATGTTGCAGTGTTGTCTGTTATGATATTTATATTCTCCCAAGCTGATCATTGCCAGAAAGCTTACATCACAGGCTTCTGAACGTAACAGAAAGTGAACGCACGCCGCCACGCTCCTATTCGGAAGGTGCAAGCTCAACCTGCTACACTTAGATGCTGATCATTACCAGAAGGCACAAGCACTTCATCGTCGCCGGAGGACGCGGAGGGTGAGGGGGATGCGGTGGGCGCGGGGTCCATGCACGCATCGCGGGGCGCCAGCTCGGCCAGGGGTTGCTCCGAAGCACTAAAAACCGAAGCTCTATCACTTTGACACTACATTTATTACGCGAACAGGACGGAGGTAAACTTTGAACTCCGATGTTAGGAGTGGAGCCCCATCCGCCGGGCGCTGCAGCCTCGTACTAGGCCGGCGCGCCGGCGCAATTTCACTTTATAAACGCGCGCGCGGCACCGCCGCGTCATGTGTGACGTCAGGGCTGCGCGTGAGGAAAACGTTTTCTCGGAAGACGGCGTCGCACCGCCTGCCGCGTAGGACTGCACTGGACCACCCCTTGACCTAATTAATTTACAACTATCTTTGGGATAGTTTGTTTAGGAATGGAACGTGCCAATATGAGCTCGACATTCTCTAACATCTCAATAACCTGTCAGTTGGCAAATGATGAATGCAAAACATGATGTTGTATAAAACTAAGGATCATCCTCTTATAACCGTCGATATAATGTTTGTCAAGACGATAAGATATCATTGTGATTCACGTTTATCTTCATCTTCATCTCTCATATTTTTACAGTTGAACGCCGTTTTTAGACCGACTTTAAAAAAGGAGTCCCAGCTTCCTTTTGTAAACCTTTTTTTTAATTAGCTGACCACAATTTTAATTTAGTTTGGTTCCTTTCTTTTGCACCCATGTGTCATGCTCAACATGTGTCACGAACAACAATAAATTTAATTATTGCGTTATTTCGCAGTTAGATGAGAGCTCCATTCCAGAGATGAGAATACTTAATAGTAGGGATGTAAATTACAGGGTGTTCCTTTTACAGTATTTACACGATCAATTACAGCAATAAAAAATACTACATACCTACATATTAAGTGTCTAACACATGCTTCGAGTTCACCGTCGAGATTACCATTGATTTGAAAAAATGTATGAACACTACTCTATGTTTACAATAGAAAAAGCGTGTTCAGCCCATTTTTAAGCAGCTTGTATGCTAATACTTAATCGATAGGTATACGTCGAAAACCTACCATGAGAGCAACACAAAACTAAGTCTTCCGGCCGATATTGGCCTGTCTAGTCTGGTCAGTTCATCGTATTAGAACACACACAAATCAGTTTCTCTTAAAGTTTCAAACATTTATTTACAGTTCTTTGACTTTCAGGCGGCCTGACGGACATGGGTAAACTGTTATACAGGCCAACAGGGTCTCTATTCTACTGCGTTATAACGATATCGCGTTTGACGTTCTTTAGAATCGTTAATGTCACGGTCGTCATTATTGTAAGTGATGTAAGAGTTATCAAATCGTTGACAATACGGAAACTCGTCAAAGACGATATTGTTATTGGGCGTTTTCCAAAAAAAGTACCTATAGTTAAGGACAAAACTTAAAAACGGTATTTTTTCCATTACGTCACGAAAATTAGCCATATAGGTATTAATATTCTGCCCTGATAAGACAATAGGCGGTATTTCAAATTAAATAGGCATAGCAGATTCGAACCTCACCTGTTAGTACGGCTGAATGGATCTGGATGAAATTTAGCACACAGATAGATTATAATCTGGAGTAGGACATAGGCTAACTTTTATCCCAAAAAAAAGACAGTTATTGAGGGAATAGCGAAAAATGACTTCTACGCGGATGAAGTCTCGCGTAAAATATAGTATTGAAGCGAATTTATTGTGAAATCACTACATAGTATAAAACAAAGTCGCGTTCTCTGTCCCTATGTCCCTTTGTATGCTTAAATCTTTAAAACTACGCAACGGATTTTGATGCGGTTTTTTTTAATAGATAGAGTGATTGAAGAGGAAGGTTTATATGTATAATACTTTAATCCGGAGCGAAGCGAGGGCGGGTGGCTAGTACATAATACGCAACTAATTGAAAATAAAGTATTGCCCGAATGTAACTTATTTCATTTGCTAAACCATTTTTTTTGTAACTGCAAAAGCCTTTTTAGTTTTTAATTAGTAGTTTTTAGGATATAGGTAGTTTAGACGACACGTCGGCCTAGTTGGGAGTGACCCTGCCTCCGAATCCAGCAGTCCCGGGTTCAAATCCCGGTAATGGCAGATATTTGTGTGATGAGCACGAGTATTTGTTCCAGTCTTGGATGTTTTCTATGTATTTAAGTATTTATTTCTCTATCTAAGTATGTTTATCGTTGTCTAGTAGGTACCCATAGTACAGTCAAGGTCATAAATATGTATACTCTTTAGTAGGTACCTTGTCTATTTAAACTGCCTAATGAAATTGTCACAGAGATTAAAGTGATAAGGTACTAAAGTGTATACATATTTATGGCCTTGGCTGTACAAGCCTAGAGCTTAGTTTGGGACTAGGTCAATTTGTGTGACATTGTCCCGTGATATTAATTTTTTAGTTACTTTTCGTTTCGTAAATTTCACATGATCGGAAAGAAGATTATTTAAAAATAATTACAGATAGCGTTACCTGTTATCACCTCATGAAGTCATGACTCACTTGATTCTTCTGGCCAGATATAGTTATCAAATTGCTGATACTCGTACTGTTTGACACGACTCTGATTAGGCAAGCCGATGATGCAGATTACATGAATCTCCGGAGATGCAGAGAAAGTGCTCATGTGTTTCCGTAAGGGCCCAAATAAAAGGCTTAGTTATTTATTTTGCACTCCACTTGTTTGGTAAAGATGATTTTGATCAGAACAAAGACGCCAAGCTCCGTTCAATAGTTTGCATGGCGCCGCCAGACTCCACGGTCGACACGGCTGACCGTGGACCGGCTGAACAGGACCCAATCTCTGAAGATTGGGTCCTGTTTTTTTCCAAAAGATGCCGTCGTCTTTGACGCTGCTGATAGGCTGCCCCGAAACCGCCGGAACACGGCATATTTCGGCCAGAAGTCAGAACACTCAACGCATTATGTGCGAGTGTTATTTTTTTGAAGGTTTACGTTAAGATCTTTATTAGATATTAAAACTTAGTTACATCAGCCGTTGGTTGAGCTGTTTGTTGATAAAACAACTAAACAAGTATTGTAGTCACTTAACGTGCCCCATTGCTCGTTAAAAACGTTTCAATACAAAATAAGATCGATGTGCTAATTACAGAAGTTAGAGTTAACTTTTTTTTTTATTTGGATTGGTTAAAGTCACAGGCAGAAGCTATAACGATAACGGTCTGTTGGGATAGATTTATTATTAAGACCGGATTTACATAAATTTCGGCAAGCTAAGCTAAAAGCGTAAGCTATTAATAATATAAACATAAAGCGCAAACTACACCGTGTTTTTTTTGATTTACGATAACTTCGGCATATTGTTAGGTACACGTATAGAAACTACGTGGTACATTAGATTTTAAAATATTGCAAAAAAAAAAAAAAAAAATTTTTTTAGAACAAAGTAATTAAATGTTGTGTCTTCAATCATTCTAAAAGGGTCTTTAGAGTTAACTCATAGTTAGTGTCAAATACGTCAAGTCAGCGTGACATACACACACACAAGTAAAGATAACACTTGACAGGTGCACGACCTAACAATTGAAAACTCTTTACTCATAATAGGTAATTAAAAGAAAATTGTTAGGTATCAATTAAGAGCCTTTTACATTAGTTTAACGTGATTAACTGATTAATTTTAATAATTGAATATCTTTATAACCGTACGAGTTATCATATGTCTGTCTTCGGGAAATTAGCTTAATTTGACTTGAAGAACGTGCCCTTAAAGTTATCGTAAATCAAAAAAAACACGGTGTATACGAGTCCACCATCCTCCCTTGTTTAACTTACGCCTGTCAAACTTGGTCGTTATGAAAATGTGATGAAGTCAAGCTAGCAGTATGTCAACGCAAGATGGAGACGACTATGCTGGGAATCAAATTATCGGATAGAATCAGCAACCAAGATATTAGGAAAAATACCAAACTGACTGATATAGTGTACAGAATAAGGTTACTGAAGTGGAACATTGGCGGGCCAAAAAAATTGACAATGGATCCTGCGGGACAGTACAAGTACATGATCAAGATGACGACGTCCCAAAAGAAGATGGGCAGATATATTCATACAAAGACTGGGACCAGAATATATGAGAAAGGCTAGAGACAGAGAGCTGTGGAGAGTAACGCCAAGGAGGCGACTATTACATAAAGGCGAAATTATAGTTTTAATTTTGTATTGTTTATTATGTGTAAGAAATTAACAAGTTGTTAGTTTCTTACACATAATAAACAATATAAAATACATAACATAACATCACGCCTTCATTCCCAGAGTGGGACAGGTAGAGCTACAGAAATATCAACAAATCTAAAAAGACTTGTTTATAATTCTATAACCACGTTTTGTACAATCAGGCCAAGAAGTTTACTAGGGTATTAGTGACAGGTTGCAAGCCCATCGCCTAACAGTACTACAAGCCCTTATTCCCTTAGTCGCGTCTTACGACATCCACGGGTAGACAATGGAGTGGCACTATTCTAACCCGGCAAACACACGGGGCAAATACTAACTACTACTAAATACTAACAAGTAATAGAATAAATGGCTTTTTTATTTTATTGTTTACTTAGATAATACCTACATGTCCAGGATTAGGACACGTTACTTATCGTTTCGGAAAATTCTCCAGTTTCGGAGGGAATCACATAAAATTAGTTTTACGCAGACAGATTAACAATAAAGTACTTACAGATTAACCATCATGACGCATGACTCACTTCACTGCTCTGCCCAAATACAGTTATCAATTTGCTGATACTGTTTAGGTACATAACTCGCGCTGATTAGAGGTAAGTAGCTCGTGATTGCAGATGACGTGAGTCACCCGCGGGCTGGTATCTCCGGAGAAGCAGAGGAAGTGCTGATAGTGTTTCCGGACGGCGTCAAATAAAAGGCTTACTTTCTTCCTTGGCCGCGAAGCTCTGTTATCTGACATGTTTAAGTATCATTGTTTGTTGTCGTCTCACGCATTTACATTCCATTAATACCAGCCCGGCTTTGCGATTTCGTAACGAAATAGAGTCGGTTTAGAGTTGTTCACATTATCACGGTTACCTTACAAGCGGTGAAAATATGAAAAACGTGTAGTTACACGTACGTGTGTGTATGTATATGCGTTTTGAATATTTGTTTTGTTCAGATAAAATTTCTGTGACTACAATAAAAAGTTGAGATACTTAACTTAAATTTAATTTATTAGACTGTGTGTTTCAGGCGGGGACAAGCTAACAGGGCTGGGATTCTACACGGTAATAACGATGTCGTCTTTGACGTGTTTCCGTGTTGTCAACGTTATGATAACTCTTATGTCATTTACAATAATGGTGACTATGACGTCAGTAGAATAGAGGCCCAGTGCAAATGTTCCAATTGTCAAGGAATGGGTATGACGTTTTATAATTAATTGCTTGTCCCCGCCTGCAATACCTTTTCCAATATTCAAGTTATGTTGCTCCTAAGCTGGGTACGTATCTTTAAGCGGCTTAGTCTGAGGCATGCTCGCCCTGCGCGGCGAGCTGCTCGCGAGACTAAAGTGAAATAAATCATTTCCTAAATTCACTTAATAATACTCGACTAAATCGTTGTTCAGACATAATTACTAAAATAATCGCTATGTGACTAAATTAAACAGGTACCTAGCCCGAATTAGCCTTTCGGTGTTAAGAGGATTGTGAAGCGATGCCTAAATCGCGTACCTAGCTGTCAAAAAAAAGCATACAAATTTAGCTACGGGCGATAACGTTTCTCACCCCCTAACGGCCGAACCCTATATTCAAACCGCGGATAGATAAGGCTTACTTCGGGTTGAAATTTGACATTTGCCCATGCAAAATGTGTCAAATTTTAATCCGAAGTAAGGCTATCTGTCGGCGTTTTGTATATAGGGTTCAGCCGTAAATCTAATCCGATTTCTACTATTTTTTTATATGTTGTAGAGTTGTAGATGTTATGGAAAACTAGGTCTGTACGTACCTATCCGCTTTTGTTGTTTTATTTTATCTACATTCCAATAAATATTTTCTTGGAAAGGAAAATGTACAGACATAGTTTTTATAACATCTATATCATATTCAAAAATCGGACAACGTTCAAGGGGAGAAAAACGTTATCGCATTTTGTATGGATTTTTTTGCTTCACAGTCCTCTTAAATCTAATTATTATCTTCTCATACGTCAATCTTTAGATCCTAGTTTATTACAATGTGTTCCTACCAATCATCTAGACGATCTCGCTGGCCTTTTGATTATTAACCCCTCGTCTGTCAGAAGTGAAGAAAATACCAAGTCCTAGTCTCTTCGGATTTTGAGCCGCGTCCGCTGCGCCGTGTTTTCGATGTTTTTAAACATCTAACATGTTTTTCGAACAGATAAGGGGCGTGGCCAAAATGTTTTTTGTTTAAAAACACAGAAACCTAATTTCCGTCACGGGTGGAAAACATTCCCCGCGTTCGTCTGCGGGGGAAGGGGCATGTTTTGACTTTTGAAAGTTTGTACTGGGATGAGAGCAATCAAAAGAAAAGTGAACAAACAATACATTGTTCACTCTAAAGTCGCATTGGACGTGCAGTTGTACCTAAACATGTTTTGTAACATATTTTTCTAACATGTTTTGTTAGTTTTTTGGCGCAGCGGACACGTCTTGATGAGGTCCGAAAAAAGTTGTAAAAAAAGCTATCCAAATTTTGGGCACAGATCTGTGACAAGACAGACGAGGGATTAATTATTATATCAATTACTTACTAGTATTCTAAACTTTTAATTTAAAATTGTGAAATTAATATTTAGGTTTTCTTTAGGTATCGCTTTCCCTTTAGCCGCACCGTCTCACTGCCTAGGTATATACTTTTTACCGCTCAGGTTGATAATAAAATTCTATTACCCTTATGCCGTCAATGACGTCATTGTACTACTCACAATATTTATTTTAAATTATCATTTTTGTCCGAACAAATCTTTCTTCGTTCACGGCGGTGAATGTTTTCGACAAACAATTCCGCCACAACGGGCGCTTGAGAACGATTCCTCGTCGCATGGCACTTGCAGGTTAGATAGAACCCGCGCGTCATCGGTCCCACTTACTACGAGCGTCTACCCGCCGATATCAAACGCGAATCATACAATACAATACAATACAAATACTCTTTATTGAACACCAAAAATAAAAAATAAAAACAGAACATGGAACAGTACATTATCATATACGGTAACGAAACCTTTAGGTGCCGGCTGAGAAATCTTTTGTTCGATAATCCGCTTTATTCTGTCAATGAGTATATGAAACTTGACATGAAATAATTTGTATTAATTGAATGTGGGTATTTTGTGTTGAATTTTGACTTTTGTTGTTATTAATGCTTCTTTCTTTACTGAACTCGTTATTATTGTTGTTTATTGCATGTTATTATGACGATCCTTAATGGAGATATTCTTACGTAAGATGACATTATTATATAAATTAAATTATACAAAATTTTATATTTTTTAAGATATTTTATAGTTTACTTCTGATTTTAATTTCTGACATGCTGTGCAATTTATACCGTGACTTTATAATGGGAAATAAAATTTTAATATGAATTTACCTTTTAGATTTCCAAGCAGACTTGCGCTAGCAATTTATTGTTTTTTTTTATTGCTGGCAACAACAGATGCAACTTGTCAAAATATTATGTTCAAAAACCAAGACACGTTTCCAATATTGTATTGTGCCAAACTTTTATTTAGAAAAACTTTGCTTAATTTTGAGCACCAATATGAAAAGTAATGCAAAATTTACTCCATATTATTAAGATCAAATCAAATTGCTTTTATGAATTATTTGTTACATCATTTTATTTGACATATGCAATGCAAACATTTAAAATTTCGAAACGAATCTTTAGGGATTTAGGGGTTGTGTTTTGATGATGAAGTGAATAAAATACGTAATAAATCATAAACTAATGCCTAATAAGTTTTGTTTATAATGGTTATATACGGAGTATTTATCGTCAGTAAGTCCGGTGGTCTCATATATAACTATGATCACAATATTCCAAGAGTGGAAACTGAGAAAACATTTGGGTTTCCATTGGACATCAAGCTCCAATATGAAAATAAGAAAGTCGTCGTTGTTTTTGGGCAACGAGACGGAATAAACGGTATGAGTAATTGTGATAATATGCCATCTGCACTGAAATAATGAAACTGAAAAATCAAAATAAAACAAAGTATATAACATTTATTAGTTTTTGATGGTATGTTGCAGTTGGTCATGTCCTGCTCTCTGTAAATGGCTCGCCAGTGTCAGGGAGGACTACAGAAGATGGCAGAGATGTCTTTGACGTTATAGAAGCTAAGGTATTATAGCTACCATATTTAATAAGACATGCCTTATGCTGTTATTTCCTACACCTAACTAAGATTGGAATTTTCAGGAAAATTACCCTCTAAGTTTAAAGTTCGGACGCGCACGTGCCACGACAAATGAGAAAATAGTGCTAGCCAGCATGTTCTACCCTCTGTTTGCGTTAGCCAGCCAGCTCAGCCCAGTGCCCAAATCCTCTGGGATAGAGTCCCTGGTTGCGGACACATTCAAGCTCTCATGTTTTCAGACCCTTACTGGTAAATTCGTAGGATTTAATACAATTAATTATTTGTTAGCTTGTCACCTATGCCCCACTTATCCCTCACAGTTGCCTAGTTGCCACCTGTAAGATGTGGATCTAGTTTTTGATTTAAAATTTAAACAGTAAACAAATACTTATTTTTTGGCAGAAGCTATTTGTGATGCAAAAGAAACAAAATTATAATAGTTGCTCTTACTAGAAATAAAAGTCGTCCCTCTATAATCTCGAAATTAAATAGTGTTGGATTAGGGCTTTTTTAAAATAAAATGTACCCTAGTTAAGGAAAATCAAGAAACATTATTTTTTGTCAGTTTTGTGACGACATTAGCCATATAAATGTATGGCAAATTGTTCATCACAAAACTGTAGAAATTAATGTTCCTTAATTTTCCTTAACTAGGGTACACTTTATTTTGGAAATGCCCATTAATGCTAAACTTCTTTAATATCTGGTTGTCAGGATCATTATTTATTTTTTGATAAAATTATTTTTAAGAGTGGCTTTTGACACTTAGTATTGTAAATAATTTTATGTTTCACAGGAGTGAAGTTCATAGCAGTGACTGAGCCCATCATGCAGGGTGGAGAGGCCCTGCTACGGCGTGTGTACGAGCTGTACTCTGACTATGCTCTTAAAAATCCTTTCTATTCATTGGAGATGCCCATCCGCTGCGAGCTCTTTGACACCTCGCTGCACACTTTGCTTGAATTAGTTGAGAAGTCTGGAGCACACAACTTATAGGATGTCTGTCTTCATTGGATAGTGTAATCTATCTGATTTTGGGCACTTAACAAATACAATATAAATATTAATTTATTATATCTAACGGAAATTATAGGCTAGCCTAAATACATTTAACCTTTTGAACATTTTTAAGTTCCTTATCAGCTGATTCCCCGGTTAGCAAAACGGTCAAAGAATGTTCAAAAAGTAAAATTACATACATATATTACTAGAAATTAAACTAATAAATGTGCATAATTTATCTTTTATTACTGTAATTAGATAAATTGTATAGAGTTTCTGGTATGAACTGTTTTCTGAATTCCATTATTGTTGAACACTTGCATCAATTTTTGTACGAATGAAAAGAAAACGCATTCAAAGAGATAGTAATAAATAGCTAGTACAGGTCTTTATGACACTCTCGAATCTTGCTGGCTAAATAAAATTAGCAGTAGAGGTGAACTATAGAGGGATAACCTAAATAGAACTACCACATCCTACATCCTACTGCTTGTTGGATGTTAGTCCTGTCACATTAAACAACTTGGCACTTGACTAGTTATTTAATAAGATTAATAGTTTTATAATACTTACCAAGTTTGTTACCAATAACTATTAGCCTTTTGAACGCCACGGTCAGCTGCAACTTAACGTGTCCTAGACGCCAACGACGTCATATGCCGCAACCGCGCCGATACAAAATGTATGGAGCGTAGGTACTGAGCGCACGGCGTCTCTGACAGGAAAATCCGATGACGTGATTTGCCGGCTTTAGCGGTTAAAGGGGTTAAAAGTTCAACACCAATGAAAAGCGAAAAACTCAAAACTTCAGATGCCCCATCAGTCATCACCTTCATTCGACGTTCGTAATTACATCGATAGAAAGAGTTAGAGTTAACGTAACCTTTAACTTTGATTCTAAAGTGAAAAAAAAGAATCCCCTAGTGAATCTTTGGTGAAAATGGTTGGGATTATTGTTATAATATTGGACCGTATTGCAAATACATACTGTTTATTAACAGGTACTCTGTCCCATCAATACCATTTGATTCATGAACGCAGTATTGTTCCCTGTTCAGATACGCTCCTGGATAAAATGTTATAAGTTAATGATATAAGTTTATTTGCAAAAGTAAGCATAGGTAACCTGTTAACTCTGCAACGGAATTAATCCAATCAGTGGGGGAAATAAATGTATAAAAAAACAAAAAACCGCCTTCAAAAACGCAAAAAATAACTTGTTTTAAATTTGTAGGCACCTACCTAATAGGTTAGTCCCACTGAAGTCGGCTTTTTTGGTGAAAATATTGTGGTCGCCGACTTCAGTTGGACTAAATTATTAGGTAGGTGCGTACAATTTTAAGTTATTTTTTGCGTTTTTGAAGGCGGTTTTTTGTTTTTAAAACATTAATTTTATTGTATACTTTTTAGTGATCATAATGCGCTGTTCCGTAGTCCCACTTACTAGTTGATATGAAACTTTGAGTTTCAAGCGCGCCGCAAGCAATGCCGCCGGAACGTCATATTCATATTTCAACAAGTAAATATTCTTCGTTGTTGTCGCTCAACTATCTTATTCGAGATATCTGATCGCCACCCTTGAAATAGGTACCGTTGAGGAGTTCCAATGGTCATCTGTGGTCTTCATCATCAGGTGCACTTCCCCAAATGATAATTTCTGAATGCAAATGCTAGATTTCTTACTAAAAATACTAAAATCGCTATATTTGAGGAGTTTCCTCAATTCCTCGCCGATCCCCTTATCAGATTCAGATTTGGTGACAATGGGACCAGGACCACCTCGGAAGTATACTCTATCAAACCAAAAAAAAATCAAAATCAGTCCACAATTGACGGAGTAATCGGTGAACATACATAAAAAAAATACAATGGAACGTATAACCTCCTCCTTTTTTTGAACTCTGTTAAAAACTAAAAACCGTCTTAAAGCAAGAAATAACTTCTTTTAAAATGATAAGCAGGGCAGTCCATCTGAATTTGGCTTTTGGTTAAAAATATAGTGGGACGCCGACTTCAGTTGGACTGACCTATTTACCGATAATTTTAAAAGAAGTTATTTCTTGCTTATTGAAGACGGTTTTTAGTTTTTTTTTCATAACTTTTAGTGATCAATAGTACTGTTATGTCGTCCACGTACATTTTATATTATTCCTATAATATTTGAAGAGTTCCCTCGATTTCTCCAAGATCCCATCATCAGATCTTGACGTGCTGGAAACCACCTCCTTCTTTTGATGTCGGTTAAAGAGGCTTTGCCCTACAACAGGTGGTGTAGAAATATTGTATGGCTTAATTGGATAGCCATGAAAAATGTAAGTTTTGACCTCGAAGGGCCACCCGCGTTAGCCGCAATATTGAAGTCAAGAGGCAGAAATTAAAAAAAAAATGTAGGTACCTCCGCTACACGTAACGAGGTGATGTATTTTTTTTCTCCTCTACCCCATAGTGTGGGTAGTCGTTGCATAGATCTTTCAAAAATATTCCGGGTTTGTTACAACAATTTTTCGATTACGGGATCCGTTTATGAAATATTAAGCTTTAAAGCGCTAATTTTTGTTAGAGTCAAGTGCCCCCCCCCCCCTCCCCCCCTTTACAGCCAAAACTAGAAATAATAAAAATCTTTAAAAAAATTAAAATGAAAGCGCATAGCTATAACGAATTCATAAGGAAAACTACTATCACGACTAAGTAGACATCATTGGTTCGTGAGATCCTCGGCGTCCACAAAACGTTTTCCTCGAAGTTTTTCTTTTATTTTCAGGAATAAATAAAAATCGCAAGGTGCAAGTTCGGGGCTATACGGCGGGTGACCCAGTAATTCCACGTCTGACGTCGCCAAATAGTCGATCGTTCGCCTGGCGGTGTGCGACTAAGCGTTGTCCCGGTGAAAGAGGATTCCACTGCGAGGTCGTTTCTCCCGAACTTTTTCCAAGACAAGTGGCAAACAATTGTTAGTGTGCCACTCTGCAGTAACTGTTTTTCGATCCTCTAAAACAATTGTCGCGTAATTACCTGTCCTTACGAAGAACGAGGCCACCATCTTTTTTCCCACGCTTCGACTTCTTTTCACTTAAGTTGGCAACTCCTCGGAAGGAAACACCCACTGAGCAGATTGTCTTTTATTTTCGGGATCATAACAGTAAATCCAGCGTTCGTCACCCGTAAGTATGTCGAACACAGCATTTGAGTCACCTGCGTTAAATCTTTCAATCATTTCACGGCACCAATCAACACGATGGAGTTTTTGGGCCTCGGTCAAATTATGAGGTATCCACCGGGCACACAGCTTCCTGACCGCTAAATGTTCATGTAGGATTTTGTGCACTTGACTCATACCGATGCCTAAGCTTGTCCGAATCTGCTGATAGGTCACTCTTTTATCAGTCTCTATCATACGCCGCACAAGACTGATGTTATCTTCAGTCGTCGCCGTAGAAGGCCGTACCTAACGCAGATCAACGGTGAGATTAGTGCGACCACGTTTAAACTCATTAAACCAGTTGTAAACAGTGGCACTACGAGATGGGGCTTCATCGGGAAAGGCCAATCGTAGTCTATCATAACTTTCTTGTTGACTTAAATGATATCGAAAGTCATAAAAAATCATTGTACGAAAATTTTCTCGCGTTAAATCCATGCTTACGTGACACAGTCAATTTTCAATTTGCCGCCAAATCGTAAAACAAATAACAAATTAATAAAATTCTTACTCAATAATATTGGCAAAAAGTAACATTTTCAAAATTTAAACTTTTTTTTAATTATTTTGTTTACATGTGGCCAGTTCTAAAAACGTTCAGTGTCACCCTCGTACAGTTACTAGAGGGAGGAGATTTTATTATATTTACAAAAAATCAGCTATATATTGTTTGTTAAGACTGAATTTTTTAAACTAAACGTTTTTTTAATACATGTTTTTATATTTGAATCGTTCGAGGTTCCAGGTCGGTTAACAGTTAACATCATAACCTTATTATCCGCGCTGGGCACCTTCTTTGCCACCAACAACAGACGCTGCATCATATAGTGCTTTTAGGACGTACAGTCAAGTTCAAAAGTATGTATACACTTTAGTACCTTGTCTATTTAACGTCATGTTTAAACTGCCATATGAAATTATCCAAGCGATTAAAGTGACAAGGTACTAATGTGTATACATACTTTTGAACTTGACTGTACTACCACGTCCAAACAAAGTACGGAATTGAAAAAATCCAGAAGAATAGGGCTGGAGATATGACATCAATAATGGACTTACTCCCGAAAACAGCACCCGAGGCACTTTTAAATATAATAATTATCTTGAAACTATAAAAAATGATGCAGTAGAGCATGTAGCTGCAGAAAAACTGGATTGAATGAAAGTTACAAGAGGGAGGGGGTATAAAAAAAATTAAAAAATTCTACACCATCTTCAGGGCAGAAGTACCTGAAAACTGAACTATACACCAACTCTGGGCGGTCTGTTCTCTCTCAACCATTTCCTTTCTTTGGTATTGGTATTAATGGTATTGCGGAGAACTCGCGCCGGGTAGCTCGCAATTTTTCTTGATATAAATCGTGATTTCCCGATTATTATCGATGGCAATTTGTTAGTGGAAATAGTCCGGCGAGATTTCAGTTCTCGTCACGCCTTACCGGTGTAAGAGCACTTAACAACGGGAGCCTATCAAAAATATGTTATTTATGCTGCTATTTTAAAGGATGCAATACTTCTACCAAGAAATGCGAACATCGCGTAAATTAAATGAGTAAAAGTATTGAAAGAAAATGGTTTTGTTTACAATAAAAAATTTATTGATATAATAATTATTTATTTATAACAATTCAAACGGGCTTGGGCCCTCACTTGCTCAGTGTGCTCCCCTATAATAGTCTAATATAAAGTCTATAGTTACTCGTTAAAGTAAATTAGCGAACGCTCCTTTGTACTTCCTACGACATTCGGGCATCACACATTTTATTGCCTGGTATTTGGTACAGGGTGGAACCCCGGGACGCCGGAACCGCGCGCCGTGCAACGCGCAACGCAACATGTTGCACGTTGCGCGTGCTGTGAGAAGGGGCATTGTGCGAACTAATTACAATTAATACTTTAAAAAATATAGTAAAATATCAAAAATTAAACGCCCATAGAAAACCGTTCACA
The DNA here is from genome assembly GCA_949316455.1 of Acleris holmiana. NCBI lineage: Eukaryota > Metazoa > Arthropoda > Insecta > Lepidoptera > Tortricidae > Acleris > Acleris holmiana. The sequence continues at coordinate 10,321,584 of OX438765.1, read as the reverse complement.
CATAATTTCGATATTTAGGAAATAAGTAATAAAACGGAATCCCGGAGTTCGAAACATGCTCCCGCTGGGGATAAGTAACCTATCATAATTTCATAAACAACAGAGTTGAGGACGTTCAGTTATTCCTTTCTATAATACTCGTCAAACACTTGCAGAGCCCTTGGCCCAACTTGCAGTGTTTCGTTGCTGCAAATCGGTTTCTGCAGTTTCTCGACGCTGCATGGAAAGCGCAACAAAACATGGCAGGTTAACACCTTTACAAGTATGAGGTAAAGCAAAGCTCATACAAGGGCTTTCTGACTGAGTTTGTGGTCGGTATAAAAATAGAGCCGATTGCCGGTCTCCCTACAAAATAGTTCCTTTGCTCAATCACTATGAATAAATCTTAATTAACGTCAGCCGCGCGGCTCTACACGTAACGCGCGCCACGAGCGCCGCTGCTCGGCCGCTCCGGCAGGACCGAGCCTTGGCGCGCTCCACACGATCCACGGTCTGGTCGGCGAACTTTCCTAAGCTATACCGTTCTTAATTTACTGATATATAATAATTTAAGTCCACTTTCAACAATACCATCGAAATACGTACGGCCGGACTCATGAGTAGCCGAACACGTTAGTACCTAATCGCAGCTATAGGTATACTAAATTCAAACGACTCACAGTTAAATACGTGACTGCAACAAGGTGGTACAATGTAATGCTACTTTTAAGTTCGCCTGTACTAAAATAAATATACTGCCAACGGAATCAAAATTAAATTCACGTCAAATAGATATTTTAGTCACTCTCGTGTATGATGAGATTGATCAGTTTCAGTGTTAGTTTGCATCTTATAAGTACAATAACTATAATAAAATTACTCGATTTATTTCAAATTAGTTCCAAAATCAATACAGTGCCATTTTTATACACACTTCACACTCAGGATCAGTCGATGTCGTTAAATCGATAAATCAGTCGGGTTGGTTCCTACGCCTACGTCATGTCTTACTATAATCACGCACCTAGTCGAAACTACAGGAAAGGTCCTAAACCTTAGTAATATGACAAGTATTTGGTTTCATGAAACTTGATAAGCCTTAGTTTCTTGAAAGTTACCGACCCCCACGGGGATGACCACCTATTCTATGATCAGTGATCTTAAGTGTTCCTAAAGTAAAGTAACGGCGAACATATTAACCAAATCTGTAAGAGGCTAGAAACGTTCAATTTGTGGGATCCGTAATGTTTCATCTATCCCGTGAGTCTAACCTAGCTATCCTATACAGCAACGCCCCGCGGCTATCAACCAATTGCTCGATGCGGCAATTCTGGCGACTCGTGCATGAAGCCATATCTCATTAAACTGAACGATACAAGACGCAGTTAAACGTACTATGGAACAATTTGGCTTTAGTAAAGATAACGCGCTTTTAATAACGTAAGATGGTATACCTACTACTTAAGCACGGGTCGCACCAAACGACAAAAACGCGCTTTAAAACTAACACAGGAGGGCTAGCACAAGTGGTCCGCGACTTGTTTGTCGCTCGGATCTCCCTTTTTATCCAGTCTGTAACGATAGAGACGCACTGAGCGACAAGCGAGAAAATACGACTTGTGCTACCCGTACAGAAGTGATCAACAGGCAAATTATGAGTTAACCATTTGCCCTGATTATGCGTTTTTCGTGTATGTGTTATTCTCTGGTTTGTTTGAAAGCGTCTTTGTTTTGTATTGGCAGAGAGTGTCAGGATAAACTAATTTGCTTTCAATCCAACGCCACTCAAATTGACGTTTCATGGTTGCGTGTATATATTTAAGTTTAATTTAATTAAGTTATGTATCGGTCGCGATAATTTGCTATTCCATTTAAACTTTATAAGGACCAATGCTATCTTACTACACTGTTAACCAACAAGGGAGGTGCGCATAATATGACACTGGCCTAATATTGGTCGCTCATATTCAACAACTATTGAAATTATTGGTCAGCAAAAAACTATTTTGGTTCTTGAAGAGCCCAATATCGCTTATTTCGGGTCCTGATAGGCACCCATTACTGAACATAGCCCCCCAAAGGTTTGCATCAACTAACTGCCCTGCGCTGCTCTTATTCAGACCATTTCCGAGGCTGAAAGAAAACTAGACTAGATTTAAATCGCCTAAGTCAGGGGCTGCCGTTTTCTGTCAGACTGATATACTCGTGTTATAAAGTTCAGTGCAAAGTGATTGTAATACACGACCTAATCCGAAAAATCCGTTAACTATAATTTACTTCACTGGCGATTTGTGTTGTTTGGCTGTTTTTCCCAATTATATTATTGCACTATAATGGCACACATATTGCACAAAATCGCCTGATAACTAAATAATAATGACGCATAAAGTTATATGACATTAGAACTGTCAAAAGTTGACATTCACCCGCATAAAATAATTTTAGTCACTCTTAAATTCGTCATGCCCTTTAAGTAGATACGGGTGACTTTTTTTTAGGTATTTTGTATTTTTATGATAGCCAAACAGCGGTTCAAACTGAAACCTACTTCAGGAAACTATCTAATGTTTCGAATAAATATTAACTGTAATTTTGTATGTATGCCCGATTCGTAATTTATCGGTACAGACACATAATAATGGCTATTACAACGTCGTTTAGTCGTTGTGGGTTCTTAAGTACTATTTTCCATAGTAAAAACTCCGTTATGAACCTTTGTAGTTTTTAAGATGCAATTTAGAATGCTTTATTGGACATATTACTAAAACGTATTTAAAACTGTAAGACGACGCACTCAACAACACATTAATGAAAGATACATTAGTTTGGCAGCCTGTCATGAGCCAGTCGCCTCGCCGGCGGGTGCGGGCGCGCGCGGCGCGGAGTGCGGAGGGCCCCCGGCGCCGGCCGCTGACCGCCTGCGGGCCGAATGCCAGCCATCAACATCAACATTCTAACCATGCGCCACATATAAATATTACATTTTCACTGTAGTTCAGTGCAAGTTTCATTAATGCTTAGATGATGTGTTGATGTCTCTAAAGACTGTCAGTGTTACAAAATTTAAGTGTATTGCGTTCATAATAAACAAAATGAATTGCTGAAATAACTGCTACATCTAATATATAAAATTCTCGTGTCACAATGTTAGTTCCCATACTCCACCGAAACGGCTCGACCGATTCTTATGAAATTTTGTGTGCATATTGGGTAGGTCTGAGAATCGGCCAACATCTATTTTTCATACCCCTAAGTGACATGAAAGAAAAATAAATTGCAGCGGGCGAAGCCGCTGGCGGGTCGCTAGTATTTTATAAAACCCGATTCATTCAAATAGATTTATTAGATTTAAATATTGTGATTTTTCGTACCTATTTTGAATTTATATGGATATTAAGATGGATGTCAGTGCCGATAGCGAAAATATATTTTTTTAAATGTAATATTGCTTAATATACATAGGCACTTGCGTACTAAGCCTTGGTATCTGCCACGTTAACATCCTGCATCGGCCTGGATTCTGCAGTAATGTACTTTAAGAGCAATTTCATATTTTGAATATTTTGGTTTCTCGGATACGGCTGTAGGAAATAACGGAATAGAGTTCTTTCGGGCCTCGAAATCGATGTGTCATCTTGTTATTTTCGGAAAAAGTAGTTTTGAACGGTCGTTCGGGTCGGGGGTCCCAGTACCGTTCACGCACTAGCAGCGCGGGCCCCACAGGCGCAGAGAGTAGTCGTCGGAGGCGGAGGCCAGCACGTCGTGGTGCACGGGGTTCCAGGCCACAGCGTTCACGCAGCGCGAGTGCCCCGCCACCACCGCCACCGGCTCCTCGCCGCTGATGTGCCAGATGTACACCTGCAAACAAACAAAAAACCTTCAACATTTAACTAAAACAGAAAACAGGTACGATCTTTCCACAAAAACAACTTCGGCATTGCTTCTTCTCAAGATAACGATAGATATCGTGCCCTTGTAAATTGCAGCAAACGCAGCCAAGGGGCCCGGTTTGTAAAACTTTCTAGAATAATAATGTTAGATTTTCTATGTGTGTACTAATAAAATGTAGACTAAAACGTATATTAACCCAGTGACTTTTGAGAAACTTGCAGGCAGCCTACAAGCGGCTTGTCATCATGGGCAGTGGGAACCCATGCCCCCTCCCGTAGGAAGAACTGCCGTCTAACTCACAGCGGAAATGTGCGTCTTACATCGCCATGATCACGTTAGTCATAGTTGCATGTCCTAGTTTAGAGTTTAATAATATCGAGCCTCCAGTGCCTTATACAGTGTCCCTGGATTAGGTGCACAAACATATAGGGATGAAACTAGAGGCAATTTCAAGGACAATTTTTGTTTTTGAAAAATTGGTCATAATAATAAAAAATGAGATTTTAAAATATCTTTGATTGCTGTCAACCCTATCGGAACAAAGTAATTTTTTTGTCGGTAAAATTGCACCTAGTTTAATCCCTATTTGTTTTTGCACCCTATCGAGGGACACAGTGTATAAAGAGTATTTGACCTTGTTGTCCTCGCTGCCCGACGCGACGAAGTCCTGGCGCGCGCCGCCGAAGCACGCGTGGATGGTGAAGTGCCCCTGCGACAGCCCGCGGAACCGCCGGACCAGTGCGCGCGCGCCTGCAACACCGCACCCGTTTACTCTTAACCCTTCAATCATCAGCGTTATAATAGCCTCAAATCAATCACTGCCTTTCAATTCATGGCGTAACTATAGCACTGTAGCCCAACATATTTTTGGACTTAAATATGGTATAACGCGCATTTGAGGCCAGGTACAGGTTGTCCCAATTAGATAAAAGGTCACTCACAATGTTATGTCAAGTTAACGACGCAACACATAATGAGTATTGCAAGAGCTGGTGCCAATAAAGTGTTGTGTACTTAAGGCACTACTTAACCATTTCAACGCCTTACGTCTAATACAAATGCGTCACTTACACGCCAAACTAAATAACGTCCACAACTAATCCATACGAAATAACGTCTCTTCCAAACTGTACATGTGACAACTATAAGTGGCGGTGGCGTTGTAGGCACGACAGCTCTTGACTACTTTAGGCGTCGTTGGCGTTCAAAAGGTTAAACTAAAATTCATTAATTCAAAGTCATTCGGGTTCAGCTAGTCATTTAGATAAATAATAATCTAAAATTTTAGAGGATTTTTTTCTAATTAAATAATAAGTCGTTCAAGACTTATTGTTTAATTAGAAAGACTTTATAACACAAGACTCACGTATGTCCCAGAGGTGCACGCCCTGGTTGGCGACGTTGAGCAGCAGCAGAGAGTCGGCCGCGTCCACCGTCATCGCCATCACCGCGTGCTCCTCCTGGATCCTGCACACGCATATATTTTACTGTCTCTCTCTCTCTCCTTTTCACGTTAGCTAAAGGGACCGAGCGACAAACAACGGGCTGTACCTGGTCACTAGAAGAGCGTTTGACCACACGACCAGTTCTACACGACACTATAGTGACATAAAGGTATGTTTTTGTTTGAGTGCTAGCAAATACTACCGACGTGTAAAAGAGCCCAATGGTGGAATATTTACTGAATAAACATTTTAATTTTGATTTTATTTTTCAATATCTTAGCAAAAATGCCAAGGCGCCCTTTGAAACATGATTCAATGTTTACCCAAAAGCTAAATGTGGTAGTTGGCACATCCTAATTTTGCAAAGTAATAGTATGCTAGTATGCGCAAAAAGTTCGTGTGGCCCACGTACAACACATAAATAGAACGCTCGGAACAATTTTCATGGTTATAAATACTACGAATTTCAGTCCAAGGATGGCACTGAACGATGATAATAAATGCAATATCGATGTAATCTAGTAGAATTATAGGGGGCGTTATGGCGTATGTCAAGCGTGAAGAGGGTTCCCCGCCTGACACGACGCCGTTCATGGTTCTGGTCAAAGTTGTCAAGTCCCGAGCAAGTTGAGCGCGAGGAACCTCCGCACCCTGGACATGCCGCAGTACTGACAGGTTGGCGTCGGTGAGGTCGCTGAAGTCGTACTGGCGCACGCGGTGGTGCGTGTCGGCCGCCAGCACGCCGCGGCCGTCGGCGCGCGTGGCCAGCGCGTTCACGCGCACGCCGTCCCAGCTGTTCAGCATCAGGCCCTGCGTCAACAACCACTGTCATTCTACACCAATCGCGAACAAGGAAGCGATCCGCCTGATGACTCTTTTACCTACGTTTGTTGCCAGTAGTATTTATACAGGGTGACAGGAAATTCGCCGTATTCCTTGAAAGGGGTTATTCTACAGCTCATTTGTAATGATTTAAGTCCAGTTAACCAGGGGTTAAAACTCATTGGTTTTCGGGTTATTCACGTTTTTTGTTTTTTTTTTTTTAAATACCCGCCTTTCGACCTTAAACTAGTAATTTTGTAAAAACTTCGTCATTTAGAAATAAAAAAAGCATTTGTCGAATAGCCAATGAACCACTGATTACGAAAAAAATAAAAAATGCCAAATTTTGCAAATAAAAGGATTTGAAGTTAGAAGTTCAAGTAATTATTTCCAAAATTTTGTAACATATTAAAGCATAATTCAAAAAAAAGTACGACACTTCGCGTACAAATTACAGGAATAATTTGCTTAATTCATAGAAGAATTAGAATTGCTATTAGCAATTTTCAGTCCAATTTCTTTCGAAAAATGTTTAAAAGGCATAAGAAAACCACAAATTAAGAAAGAACAAAATATTATTATTTTAATTCCTATTTCAAATTTCCAAAATGTTGGTGGCTAAATGTTATCTCGAAAAATTGCTCGTTCGCGATAAGTCTACCTGCCCTGGAATTCTACAAGGTAATAACGATATCGTTTTTGACCTGTTTCCGTATTGTCAACGTTTTGATAACTCTTATGTCATTTACAATAATGGCGACTGTGACATAAACGAGTCTTAAACGAGTCAAACACGATATCGTTTTAACGCACCTGAATATAGGCCCTGTTGTTTACTTCTACTCGTAATCATATTTTAAAAATTGTAATCTGTATTTATCGTTATACATATTATTATGTATATCGAAAGTCGATAAACGAGTAGTCCCTATGACAGCTGAAAAGTGCGACGAGAATTCCGGCCTCTACCAATAACATACTTAGTACGCGTCACAATTAGTAGTGTAGGGTCTTAATTTAACCTCAATATCGTCACTTTACAATGTATCACCACTGGCATGCGGGGTATCAACTTATTTGGTTTCGCACGTTAACAAGATATAATACGAATGTGAGTCTAATAACCCGCATCGGTCGAGTAGATTGCAACGCTAGGAGCATTTACAAGTCAGGCGATCATGATGGTTAGTTTGCAGAACCGACGGCTATATGCATGCTACACATTATGTAGTAGAACGTGATTAGTTACCTCGCGGCTGCAGTGGTAGAACTGGCCGCGAGCGCCGCCGCACACGAACTTGTCGGAGCCGGCGTGCCACGCGACCGCCGTCAGCGAGTCCTCCTGCGAGTGCGACATCTTTATCAAAAGCGTCTCCGTCTGTAAAACAACAAACTTACAAATTACGCATACTGTTCATAGGCCATCCATCATACGACGAAATTTGTCCATGGAGTTTTTATTTATTATTATCATTGTACTATCAAAAGTAAACGAACTTCACCTTATTGCTCTTGCAATTGATCTTTATTATAATGACAATATTATAAATAAATAAAATAAATAAATAATCACAGGACAAAGTCACACAAATTGACCTAGTCCCAAACTAAGCTCTAGGCTTGTACTATGGGTACCTACTAGACAACGATAAACTTACTTATATAGAGAAATATATACTTAAATACATAGAAAACATCCAAGACTCAGGAACAAATATTCGTGCTCATCACACAAATATCTGCCCTTACCGGGATTTGAACCCAGGACCCCTAGCTTCGAAGGCAGGGTCACTCCCAACTAGGCTAGCGTGTCTTGTATAGGACACATATACCCGATTTTAAAGTTAAAACATCATGAATTATTTTATAATTATATGTATGCGAGCTTACGCAAGTTAAACCGTTTCCTCGACGTAAATGACGTTTTCTGTATGTATATAAATACGAAATGCCTTCAGTACTCAAATTGAATTTTATAATATTTATTATAGATGAGAGGAGGGTGAATGCAGGAAATCAGATAAATGGAGCCCTGCACTCCTTTGTGAGCAGAAGGGGCATTTCACAAAAAGCTCGACTGGCTGTTCACAATGGAGTGTTGGCCCCTACTCTGATGTATGGTAGTGAATGTTGGGTGTGGCAGGATAAGCATGAAAGTCGCATAAATGCTGTAGAAATGCGCTCTTTGCGTAGTATGTGTGGTGTGAAACTGTGTGATAGAGTAAGGAATGAAAACATCAGAGAGAAGTGTGGTCTGAAAGAAGATGTAGTGACTAAAATTGAAAAGGGCATGCTTCAATGGTTCGGTCATTTGGAAAGGATGGATGAAAAAAGATTGACGAAAGAAATTTACAGTGCTAAAGTGAGTGGAAGGGTCGGAAGGGGGCGCCCTAGGCGTACTTTTTTGAATCAAATCGGAGAAATACTGGAAAAGGGCCGAATCTTAAGTACCCGAAACCGACGTGCATGCATGACTCGATGTATGAATGTGGAAGAAGCGAAAGAGCTTTGTCAGGATCGTAGCAGGTGGAAAGAAGTGGTCTCTGCCTACCCCTCTGGGAAACAGGCGTGATTTATGTATGTATGTATGTATGTATTATAGATAAATTAATAAGTAAATACATATCACATTCACGGGAGAATGTCACACAAATTGACCTAGTCACAAACTAAGTTCTAGACTTGTACTGTGGGTAACTAGACAACGATAAATATACTGCTATATACAGAGTATTTTTTTTATCAGTGCACAGATTTTAACATATTATGATTTTGTATCATTAATATCGACAATAAAACGAGTTAAAATTTTTTTTTTTTTGTTGCAAATTATTTCTCTTTTACCTTCTCGTGTGGACACAAAGTGTACGAAGTCTTTTAAAGTGTTAGTATACTTAATGATGACATGGGTTGTCAAGCTGTAGGTATGCGATACACTGTATTGATATTCAAAATTTGAAATTTCATGTACAGCTTATCAGACAACAAGCCTCTCTCCTACTGATATTCTAAATTTGAAATTTCATTTATTAACTTACTTAACAACACTCCCCTCTCCTCGCACCCCTGCATTAGAGGGTCCATGAATATCGTTAAGTTAGTGGAATCATTGATTCGGCAATATCTCTAATATTTTTTAAGCTAAAGTAAAAATAACACAACATGTGTTATTGATTAACAATAGCGAAGTAAATATTAAAATTTGTGCAACTATTAAAAAATTACCCTGTATAGAGAAATAAATACTTAAATATATAGAAAACATCCAAGACTCGTGAAAATATCTGCCCTTACCGGGATTTGAACTCGGGACCGCTAGCTTCGAAGGTATATTGTATGGTGACTAGGCCAACGCGGTTAATATACTCGTAGATTGCTACAAGTGCGATCGACACAGCCCAAACCTAGCCTCATATTAAGGAATTAACGTAAATAGTGATTCGTCAGTGCCTCACCTCCATGTTCCATATCCAGAGGTCCGGGCAGTCCTCGGGCCCGGCGGCGATCAGGGTGCGCCCGTCCGGGCTCCACGCCAGGAACGAAACGCCGTACGAGTGCCCTTCCAACGACTTCCTGCAACACGCACCTTCAACTTGTACTCGTTCCTCTTAATAACACATCAGATTGCACTGATTTTTCCAGCCAAGGCATAGTATAAGCATGTGTAGGTTACTAAGATAAAAAAAACAATTGCATTTTTTTTCATGTTAAGGAGAAGGCACACGAGCACTCAGGCCACCTGATGGTAAGTGGCATCTGAGACCCATAGACATTTGAATTCCCAAGACTATAATCCTAAGACCTCAAATGCGTTGCCAACCCTGAGGACTAAGATGGAATGCCTCTATGCTAGTAATTTCACCGGTTGCCTTATCCCCACATCGGAACGCAACAATGCAAACACTGTTGCTTAGCGGGTGGTTAATGGATAAGATGGTGGTAGCGTCCGTCCGTCGCTGTTTCTGAATAATCTAAGTATGGAGTCAGTTTTAAAAAAAAAACTTTTTTATATTTAAGTTCGAAACAAAACAGGTTTGTAGGGGATTGTACAAAACATCACGACATATATTAAGATCTTAGCTATTTTTATAAGTACCTAATTTGATATACATTTTACCTGTTCACTTTAATTTCTTTACTTGTCTTCTGATTTAATAGACATATTGCTACTTCGTATCATTATTTTATATCTTGGATAAAACTTGTAATTTGTACCAAATAAATAACTTCAGATGGTTAATTTAAATATTTTTATATGTGTTAGTCCAGTCAATAAAGGAAGTGAAGATTGCGTGAGCAGGAACCTAAGCAATTCCTTTAAAATCATGTTCAGGGTGCTTATACTAAAAGTCCCCACATCTACGAGTAGGAGGTGAGCCGAGGAGTTAAGTTAACAAGTGGCTTATTTTAAGAGAAAACTAATGTTTTAAGAAAAAGAATCGACAATTCACAAAAATTGTTTATATTTCGTGGCAGCGGATGCGCGGAAACTATAAGTGATATCGCTTTTGTATGTATTAAAGGTTTATAGTAAATTTATCATCGGTAATTTTTTTTCTACACGCTTTTCATGTACCGTATATGGTTTTCGTAAAAACTGGTAAAAACCGCTGTTCGGGAAACTTTCGGGAGTGCGGAACCTTTTTTTAAACGTAAGTTATTGAAATATCTTCCATCATCAGTCGTTCACGACGACGTCACACGAGTGTGCCCGATTTGCATTACACGCCTAAATAGTTGCATTGCAAGCCGCTCAACAATCCCGTGTGGCGACTGTCCGTCGTAAGTAAATTACCTGAAGGTGAGCCGGCGGGCCAGGGGGTCGTAGTCCCAGATCATGACGGTGTTGTCCTTGGAGCCCGAGGCGAGCTTGCTGCCGTCCGGCGACCAGCGGCAGTACCACACCTCGTCGCAGTGCTCGTTCAATACCTGCGCGCACGGTCACACGTCACCACAACGCACTTTATATAGATGGAATGCCAATGTTTTATCCATATTTATTCACAGCGATAAACGGGACCATAATTGGCCCGTTGAATACGAGCACCACAAAGAATCGATGCGCATCCATTGCGGCGTCGTTACCTGCAGCGGATGGATGGGGAAGGTGTCGGGCGAGCAGTGGTGGTCGGCCAGCAGCGAGAAGGGGATGTGCTCGGGCGGCGGCCGCGGCGCCGCGTGGAAGCGGCAGCGCGCCACCTGCGACGCCGCCGCCTGCAAATAATCAATCAATCAATTTAAACCATTTTTATATTTATTAACGGTTTGACCGCCCGTGACGGCTGGAAATAATTAAATAAATAAGTAAATAAATAGAGACCATTTTTGAATAAAACATCGCCGCGGACAGGAATGTGTTTTCATAAGTTTAAGTATTTTTATTATAATTTAATTATATGTTATTTCGGTGAGTGGAAGATATGGAATACATTAGTGCTTTGTAACTATTAATTATATGTCAAACCCTTGTGTAAAATGTGTGTGATGTAAAGTAATTTATTTGAGAAGTAATCTTACTATGTTCGCAATGTTGGCAGTGAAATGCACTTACCACTACCAGCTGTCCCACCACTAGTTGATTTGAACTGCCAGTCAATTAGCCTCAATCAGTTAGTTCCATTTTCAATGGTATAAAAGTACAGTCAGAGTTAATCATTGATTCTATCGCAAATACAGTGTAAACTCCACGTAACGCGTCGAAATCAATCGACTTTGGTTGGTGTAGCTTGTCTACCATACAATGATACACTTTACATTACTAAAGTACATAGCATCACACCCACTCTCAATAACGACAACAATTGAGAAATAAAAAGTACCTTTTAAGTTGCTAAAATTAGTAAAAACTGCGCAGCTGAGTACGTTTTTTTTGTTGCTTTGTTATCCTAGCCCGCAATAAACTCTACTGTCGGCATCATATAACCGAACTTTCAAAGAAATTCATTCTTTTGTTTACAAATTCGGATTGCTTGCACGTGTAGACTGTTTTTGACCATGACTAAAAAGAAAGGAGTCATGAATCATCTATAAGATTCTTTTTTATGTAGGTAGTACATAACCAATAACACTACTCTGAAATAAACTTTTTATTTTTCTAATTTTGATTTTTTTCTTCTCTCCATTTAACGACAACTCTCTATAACGCCATAAAATGCACGATCCCTTCAGTGTCGTTATATATTATAGAGTTTACACTGTAGTTAATATTTTTTATGTAATCTATTATCATAGCCTTGTTTGTCGTAACCAAATAACTAACAATAACTTGACCTGAAACAGCTGTTACCATATTTTATAAAGTAAGAACAGTAAAGTTATTTATTCGTTTAAACTAAACTGCTCTACTCTTCCGAGTTCTGCTATACCTACCCGCCGTATCTCCGTGCATGAACCATCATGATCACATTGGTCACTGGGTACTAAGGAAATCGGTAATTTAGGACGATGAATTAAACAAATACAATTGCTAAAACGACTTTCATTTCTTTCTTTCGACTTTCTTTTCATGGCTTACAGGTAAATAACCTACTCAAGGATTTTATTTGTTTATTCAATAATCGTATAATTAACACTAACAGTGGCTTGATCACACATGAAGAAACAATATTTACTAAAAAAATAAATTATAATATAAGTAAATACATAAATTTATTGAACGGAGCTAGGTGTAACAATAGATTCTAGATAACAATGAATGCGGTCTTAAAGTGTAGTAGTGTAAATCTATGCGTTGTCGGTAAGATATTAAATGTCAGTTCCTTCATTTGTAATTGCTTGCAAACTTCAAACATGTATGGAAACACAAACCCCAAGCGATTTTGATCTTCAAATAACCATGTCTAGATAGTTGATTTAATTTACTTTCTGTATTTTTTTACTATACATGGGCGAAAAGACGTCATCTTCGGATGCATCCGCCAAAGTATAGAGGGGGTAGTTTGAGCGTCTGTTGTAGTATGACACGTCTACCGATATGTGGACGGATCGCAAATTTACCTGCGGAAGCGTTTGCTGATCCGTCGGCTGATGCATCTGTCGACGTGTAGAGGAGGCATTAGAAACATGTTTACTTAAGTTACAGGCGTACCTGTGCGAGCAGGGCGCGCAGGCGCGCAGGCGGCATCATGAGCGCGGGAGGCAGCACGGCCTGCACGCGCTGCAGCACGCGCGCGCGCGACGCGGCGCCGGCGCCGGGCCAGCGCGCGCGCGCCTGCAGCTCCGCGGCGTCCGAGCACATCATGAGTGCGCTCAGCCGGTGCACGCGCGCCGTGTCGTGCCCGAGCGGCGTGAGCTCATTGCGCAGCACGTGCAGCGCGTCCAGCGCGCGCCCCGCCTCCAGGTGCTCTAAGAACTTCTGCTCCAGCACCACGAACTTCATCTCCTGGGGACCGTCATACATTAACACTACGCCTCTATTACAATTTGATTGAGCACATCTTGGTTTTTGTTATTAGACTTCTGTCCGTCTGTCTGTCTCTCACCAGGCTGTATCTCATAATCAGTGATAGCTAGACAATACTTTAAAAAAAGGTTATAATAAAGTGACTAATGTTGAATAAAGACGGACAGCATAGTTGACACAGGATTTTCAGAATTTGTTACCGAAGTAGATAGTGACTTACGGCGAGTGCATGCGGATCTAGCGCCTGGTCTGCCTGCAACAGAGCGTGCAGCGCGCGCAGCTCGTGGTCGGCCTTGCCCCAGTCGCCGGCCAGCACGTGCGCGCGGAACGTGGCCGCCGCCGGGTGCTCCAGATGCAGCCCCGACTCCTCCATGAGCAGCGCCGCGCTGCGCCTGCCACAACACCACAGTCAGACAATGCTCACAACTTATATTGTAATTTACATCACAGATGCTTGGAAAGGGTGTCATAACCAAAGAGCGGAATTCTTCATAGCAAAAATCAAACTGTCAGAGGGATTGACCTAACTGTTTTATCGACTTATCGATGTTACGGAATAATATCGCATTGGGTATCCAGAATCAACTTAAAAGATTATTCTGTAACATTTGACCTCTTTGATAAGCAACTTGCATCTCCTTATTAAAGTAAATCATGTCAGCGTCACATATGTCATTTATGTTTTCATGACTGATTTCCGTGCCGTGCTACTAAAACGGTTAGTCCTAAAAGAAAAACAATAAAAAAATAGATACAGAAAGATTCTTCTCTTAGTTTCAAAGAAGATTCTTCCACAATATATTGCTCTAAATGTGACGTTCATTAACATCAGCTAAAGAAACATTGTGTTGAAAGTCATTTAGTGAGTAAAACTCATTCATGACAATGCTCAAAAAGTACGAGTTCAGACACATTACTATATAGATTTAATCATATTTTTAGTTTTGTGCAATATTCCATGGAAAAAGATTAACAATCCACAGATTATAAAAAAAAAACAAAAAAAATATTTGTTGTTCCTGTACATCAAAATCACTTCCGGATGAATCATTGCTGAGAAAAGTATACTTAGATATAGTTTACCAACAAACAGTTCAAGACATACGCAAGAACCTGATAGGAAAATATATATGGCTAACAGTCGACGAAACATTAAATAGGATGGGCAAAAGTGTCACTAATTTGATTGTAAGAGAACTAAAGAAAAATTCTTGTAGCAAATCTTACTTAATCGGAAGTATTTTTTTTGAAAAAGTTGATGGTAACTCAATGGCCGAATACTTAAAAAAGCAATTGCAGTTTATTTGGCACAATTCATATAATGAGCATGTTAGAAATGTCCTTGTTTTGAGCACTGATAGTGCCGCGTACATGCTAAAGGCTGGTAAAATCTTAAAAGCTACATTTCCAAATCTACTACATGTTACATGTCTGGCACATGGATTACATAGAGTCTGCGAGCACATACGATCTCAATGTAAAAGTGTTGACGCCTTAATATACAACGTAAAAAAATATTTTTAAAGTCTTCACATAGAGTCCGCTTATTCAAACAAATTTGTCCATCCGTACCATTGCCTCCAAAACCTATTATAACTAGGTGGGGCACGTGGCTTATGCAGAAAATTTGGAATGTATTACAGAAGTAATTTCGACCTTAAATTCAAAAGAGTCTGCTGCAATAAGAGAAGCTAAAAGAGTACTTAAGCAGAATATTTTGAGAAATGATCTGTTGTACATAAAAGAAAGTTATGGCATTTTACGTCACGCAATAATCAAATTACAAACATCCTGTTTATCTTTATTAGACTCTCTTCTAATACTTGACCAGGTGAGAAGTATTCTAAATTGGTGTGGATCTCAGACAGTGCAAATAAAACTTGAAAAAGTACTAGATAGAATTCCGGACTACGACATGATACGCAAATATGCTGATTTTATAGAAAAAAGTGATTACAGCCAAAACACCGTTGTCGAGTACCTACTACAAATATGCTCCTGTTACTTCAACTGAGGTAGAACGCTCGTTTTCATCTTATAAATGGATCTACAATGAAAAAAGGAGTAATTTGAAAGGTGACAATGTTGAAAAAATAATGACTATTTTGTTTTACTACAGGGAAGATGAAGAAAACATATTTAGTACAGATTTAGATTTCAACTTCGTTATTTTGAATGAAGATTAGTTACCTACTCTTAGAAATATTTGTTTTTAATTTTTAATGATAAGTTTCATATAGAAAATTAAAAAAAAAGTATTTTCTCTTTTATTCTTTACTATACTTTTCATACTGAAAAGGTGGAATAATTTTTAATGTAACATCGATTACTAACCCTTTTTTTTGCAAATAAATCATTATGAATTATGAATGAATTATTATACTAAAGTACAGTGGCGGTCAGCTAATTAGGGACACCGTTAATTTTATTTGTTTGTATATTCAAAAGCCTGATTTCATTACTTTAACTTTGTTTCGTTAAGTGACAAATATTTATCGATAAGTCGATAAAACAGTTAGGTCAATCCCTCTGACAGTTTGATTTTTGCTATGAAGAATTCCGCTCTTTGGTCATAACATGCAGGCGTATAGGGCTATAATAGCCCTATACCTATAGAGGTAAATAGGCTATAATAATTATAGCCTATTTACCTCCCAAGGGAGTTATGGTTTTAGTTTAAAATATAGACCATCATTTTAGACTAAGGAGGTGTAAAATCAGCCAAGGTTTATTTCCTATATTCAAAACTTGGCTACAAACCAATTTTACTGTATATAAAACTTATACGGTACATTTAAATGCATTATATTTATACTTTACTATCATTTCAGAGTAATTTGCAATTATTTTTATTAAATTTTATGTTTATAATATATATCTGGTAGTATGGCCTGTCAAGTTTGAAAACTAATGGCAGTTCTGTGGAAGACTATATTGAAAAATGTTGAGTTGAAATCTCTTTTAGCGAGTCGAGTGTAATTCATTTTTTGATTGTTGTTTTCTTCAATAGTCTATTTTTTTTTGTTTCCTTGCAGATTCACATCTGAAAAACTTTTGTGTGTATCACGGGCAGTAAGGGGATAACAAACTCGAGTCATTAGAAGCTCTCCGCCTTAAGCGTCGGGCTTCTACTACTCACGTTAGTTATCCCTTCTTACTTCCCTCGATGCACAATTTAAGGGCCGTGTCGTATATAATTCATTACAAATCTACTAAGACTTCTAACCTCGATTTGCTAACCATCGAATCAACACCAAATGACTCAGTCAATTCTGTTAACAAGTGTTTTGCTGATGTGGGCAAGACTTTAGCTGAGGATATTCTCAAAAAATGCCCTAACAGAAGCGTAGACCAATTGCTGGACTATAACCAAACTGAACCTGACCGGACAGTCTCCTCATTTGTACTTTTAGATACAGACCCTCAGGAAGTATATAGCATTGTCATGGGCTTGAGATCGGACGGTGCCGCCGGATGGGACGGCATCACAACTAAATTCCTAAAAATGGTCGTGGCTCAAGCTGCTCCAGTAATTAGTCACTTGGCTAACCTCTGCTTTAAAGATGGTATCTTTCCAACGCAGTTTAAGCAATCCATAGTTACGCCAGTTCATAAGGTTGGGGAGAGAGATGATGTCAATAACTATAGGCCAATATCGGTCCTGCCTGCTGTTTCCAAAGTTATCGAAAAACTAATTAATAATCGCCTTATCTCATACCTTAACAAGTTTAATATTTTATCAGATAAACAGTATGGCTTCCGTCAGACTAAATCTACTGAAGATGCAATACTTGAACTAACTAAGTTGATAGCTGGTAGGACTGATAATGGTGACAAGTGTCTAGCAGTGTTTTTAGACTTAAAAAAGGCTTTTGACACGGTCTCTCTTTCCACTCTTACCCGCAAGATGGAGAGGATTGGTATAAGAGGAAACCCGCTAAATTTGCTAAGTGACTATTTGCAGGGGCGAACTCAAAAAGTTAAAATTGGTGATTTTATTAGCCAGGAAGCTGACGTAACATATGGCGTCCCCCAGGGCTCCGTTCTGGGGCCCACATTGTTTTTGATTTATATAAATGACTTGACAAACCTTAAACTGCAATGTGGGCACACCTTTTCTTACGCTGATGACACTGTCATAGTCTTTGAGGGGCAATCCTGGGAGTCTGTGTTTGAAAGTGCAGAAACAGGTATGACCAGAGTATTCTCCTGGTTAAAATGTAATCTTTTAACACTAAATATCAATAAAACGAATTATATGTGCTTCACTAAATATAATAGTTCACAACCAAATAACAGTAAAAATCTAAAAATTCATACCTGTATCAATTCTGACCATATTTCTTGTAACTGTATAGAAATTGTGAAAGTTAACTCTACAAAATACTTGGGTGTAATGCTGGACCAACGCATGTCATGGTATACTCATATTGAATACGTTAACACCAGAATACGTAAGCTAATTTGGATATTTAAAAAACTTAGACATATAACCACAAAAAAACTTTTAAATCAACTGTATTTAACTTTAGCACAATCTGTCATGTCCTACTGTATATCGGTATGGGGTGGTTCAGCAAAAACTAAATTTTTGGAGGTTGAAAGGGGACAACGCTGTCTTATAAAGGTAATGCACTCTAAACCTTATAGATTCCCAACGGATGAACTTTACCAGCTTAGTGACTTATTATCAATGAGGAAACTGTATATTCTTTCTGCAACGCTAAAAGTGCACAAAACCTTAAAATACAATCCTATTTCACAAACACGTAGACGTAAACACAGCGTTGCCCCCGTCCCAGCAACTAAGTCAGCATTTGCAAAAAGACAATTTACAGCACAATCAGCTCACTTGTATAATAAAATAAACGAAAAATTATGTGTATACCAGTTACAATTGTATAAATGCAAAAAAAGTATGTCTGAGTGGCTCAAAACACTTAGTTATAACGAGACTGAAGCACTGTTATATCGGGTCATAGCATAGTCTCTGGAGCTCTTGGCTGCAATGGTGTTAAATAAAATAAAATAAAATTTATGTAATGGTAATGTAATTTACTATAATAAGTGTATATTTGTGGTGTTAAAATCCATTGTAGCCTAGTAATGAACACACACACACACACACACACACACACACACACACACACACACACACACACACACACACACACACACACACACACACACACACACACACATACACACACACATTTATTTCTCTATATGAAAACTAGTTGCTATGGAGGAGCGGGGCTTCCTGATACAGGTATTGCATACTTAATAGGAAGTCTCCACCTAGTAATAATTTACACTTAAGCTTTAACGAAATAAATATATTTTTCATTTTCATTTTTCATGTCGTTAATTATGGAAACAAGTTTGAATTGCTCTAAAAAAAAGTTACATTATTTTATCTTTTCTGTCATATGTCAATCTGTTAAGCATACAGTTAAGTGTTAAAACTTACTATAAAAAATTGTATAATTCGTATACATTGCAAGATGAAGGGTCTCTCAGAGAAAAAACGACATTCAATTGTGACCAAATACTGTAAAGAATCAGGTATAACTATGAGAAAGATTGCTTCAGAAGAAGGGGTTAGCCTGAAAGCTGTTTACAATACGATAAAAAGGTTAAGTATATATAAAAGATTTACCTGGTCGAGGTAGAAAACGAGGCCCTTCATGTCCTAATTTGGACAAAAAGATATGCGAATAATTTCTCAAAAAAAAAAGAGATATCGATTCGGGATTGTGCGAAAAAATGTCGTACTTCTATTGCAAGGGTTCAGCGTGCCAAAGAACGTAACTTGCTTGTAACGTATAAAAAACAAAAACAACCTAAACGCAGCAAAATCCAGGAGTCTTCTGTCTCGGGCTCGGAAATTGTACGACCAAATTTTAACTAAAAATGAACAATGTATTATAATGGACGATGAAACCTATGTCAAACTTGACTATAAAACCCTACCCGGACCGCAGTTTTACACCGTAATAAAAGGTACGAAACTACGAAGGTCTCTAAAGACGACAAATCCATTTTTTGCGAGAAATTTGGGAAAAAAGTGATGGTTTGGCAAGTTATTTGTCAATGCGGCATGAAAACGTCTCCGTTTTTCGTAACGGGAAACTTAAAATCGGATGTGTACAAGAAGGAATGCCTTCAAAAGCGGGTACTACCACTCATTCGAAAGTACAGGGGTCGTACATTATTCTGGCCCGATTTAGCTGCGTTTCACTATGCTCGCCATGTGTTGAACTGGTGTCGAGAGCATAATGTAGAATTTGTCACGAAATCATTAAATCCCCCTAATTGCCCAGAGATCAGGCCCATCGAGAAATTTTGAGCTCTGATGAAGGCAAAGCTACAAAAACAAGCTAAACCAACAGATAACATGGACCAATTCAAAAAAGACTGGATCCGTACCCACAAAACTTTTAAAACAGTCGATGTCCAAGGGCTAATGAAGAGCATCAAAAG
Organism: Acleris holmiana; assembly: GCA_949316455.1. Taxonomy (NCBI): domain Eukaryota; kingdom Metazoa; phylum Arthropoda; class Insecta; order Lepidoptera; family Tortricidae; genus Acleris; species Acleris holmiana. The sequence goes on along the minus strand of OX438765.1, from coordinate 10,301,562 downwards.
CAAAGTGAGAAAACTGGCAAAGGGGATCAATAAATAACTAAAAGTATTTTTTATGGTTCACTTTGAAGATCTAAGAATCACGTAGTTTAAGTTTTTTTTTGTAATAAAAAGTATTTATACAGATTACACCATTTTATTTGTTTCCATAATTAACGATACGGTCCTTAGTACATTACATCTTCTATAGGCTGCGGTCCCATAGGGCGAACAGTTTGCAGCAGTTTCAGTAGCTTACTGTTTGAACTTTCATATATTCTAGATAAAGCGTTTATACAACGCGTAGGTACTTTACGCAGCTTGAGACGTTTCAAATGTCTTGTTTTTGGAGTCGGCTAATACCCGACGGTCAGCCGTAAGTTGTTTGCCTCATAAACAACAGCCTCAGGGCCATCGGTCACGACTAATATTGTAGGTTCTAAATTTTAAAACATACAAGGTGAGAAATCCAAATAGGTTATATTTAACCGCGTTGCCGATTTTACAAGAAAGATAAAAATCCTAAACTGTCATAGGTACGTGACCGGGAATCAAACCGGTTAGGTGTAGTATTTTCGCTAAATATGCACATGTACCTACCTATTTTTATTGTGATAATTGATTTTGTGAGTCTTAACTCATAATAAAGAACATAAAAATGCAACACAAGGGAGGGCTCGGATAGGCGGCCTATCTACTCTTTGTTGTAGATAGACAGCTCTTATCTGCTTTATTGGGACGCAATCAAAAGATAGATAAGTAGGTACTGGCGACCGGAGATAACCCCTTATCTGTAACTAGAGGTTTGATATTGGGTTCGGCCGTTAGTGTTCGCCAACCGGTGCAACGACAAAGTAACCTGGTTACTTATGTTAGCCAGGCAGTTTTGTTTTAGGTATGTTACTGCTTATTTTCGTCTAATTACCTACCATGGAATTTACTAGTTAGCTCAATAAAAAGATGTATTTTTAATTTAGTGTATAAACACTATGCTAATTAATATATTCCAATATTTTTAAATTAACATATGACATGCATTTTGATAATATGTCAATTAATGTTATGCAAAATAAGGGACACCCATTATATATCCATACTAATATTGTAGATGCAAAAGTGTTTGTTTGTTTGAATACTTTGAATTTCACAGTAAAACGGCCTTACAGATTTCCATAAAAATTGGCAAACCTACATGTGCAACAAAAATTACTTGTTAAATAAATATCAGCTGCAGTAGTGGTACGGAACATAATAGCTGTATGATGTGTGTGGTAAGAAAATAACATTATCTGGTTTCATTAAGGTAGAATTAAATTACATAAGTACGGATGTACAAAGTGTATAATCATATTTATCATACAACATAGTGTGGGATACATACATAGTATTCGTTTTGCTTTCTCAATCAGCTCATTGATGTTACGTACATAAGTAAGTTGACTGAAAAAGCAAGACATGTATGTTTTTTTCCAACCACAAACAATGTTGTATATTTGTTTACTACAACTGTACCTACAAAGCAGTAGTAATATCCCTCAGACCCAAAAACAAGTAGTTCAAGACAAGGCCTAAATTAAGACCAACCATGACCATAAAATAATACATGATATTAAATAAATAAATAAATAAATCACAGGACAATGTCACACAAATTGATCTAGTCCCAAACTAAGCTCTAGGCCTGTACTATGGGTACTAGACAACGATAAACTTACTTATATATAGAAATATATACTTAGATAGAAAACATCCAAGACCCAGGAACAAATACTCGTGCTCATCACACAAATATCTGCCCTTACCAGGATTTGAACCCAGGACCCCTAGCTTTGAAGGCTGGGTCACTACCAACTAGGCTAGCGTGTCGTCTCAGTGAATGAAAGTGACAAGGTACTAAAGTGTAAACATATTTATAAATTTGACTGTACACAGGCTGGAACTGCATTTTTTTATTAAAAGTCAGTACTCGGTGTTTATTTTTATCTATTTAATATTGCCACTAAATGGTAGAATTCTAGATTAAAGCATTGGTGGCCTAGTGGATTAGGGTTTCATGTCAGAGCCCCAGTGGTTTTCATGTGACAATATGTTATTCTAAGTAAAGTGCATTATTGATGCTCTCATGGTAAAGGAAACATATAGTTAAAACCTGCGCATTCAAACTGCTGAGCGTGTAAAAGGGGTACTACAGGGTCAAAGTGTAGTGGGAAGGGCCCCTCTGTATAAGAGATGATAAATAATATAGTGTCATTTCTACAAAAAAAAAAAAACAATCATTATTATATTTATATATATTTAAACAGTAATTTTAAAAAAGTACAGTTTCCTTCCAAAAATACAACATACATTCTACTAAGTAAATAGTAAGGTCACAAATTATTAATTAATGTTTGGGACCTTAGTAAGCTTATTTTTCACTTTCTACAAATAAGGTCATATTCATCCAGTAGGTAAATATGTTAATCAGTATAATAAAACCATTACTTACTAATAGTAAAATTTTGATAACAGTTGGAATGCAATTGTAATTGGGAAACAAATACTTTTTTTAGTTGGGTAATGTAAAAACACATCAATTGATTAACCTTAGAAATTGTAATAAGTTAAATTAAAATGGTTGTAATAATACAGATGTAACTTTATAATTAACGTACCTGGATAACCAAGTTGCTGTACACCGAGGCTGCGAAGTAAGTGAATGCTGGACGAGTTTGGGGTAGACGGATAAAACAAGTCCTGCAATCCCTGTTCCGGCAGAGGATTGTACAGTGCTTTTCCCTTTTGTTTTTTAAACATGCCATTTGAACAAGCTATTTGAGCACCATGTTTAACTGCACATACCATAGATTTATATTTTAAGTCAGTGACTGGTGGTCAGCAGTATATAATTTTTCCAATCAGTTTAATGTGAGTAAGCAAATTTGAAAAGTTAAAGCAGAAGCCAATAATGGTTTAACTTAAGTTTTTCATACATAAAAATCTTAGGACAAGAAGTAATGTAGGAAGCCATAAACATGAACCTTCATGTCTTCATTTCAAGACATTAACACATAGGTACACTACCGAGCATGTTAGACAAAATTATCAATGTTTCACCTCTGTCAACTTCTATATTGCAAATATCATCAAAATTGTTGAAGCTGTTTTCAAAAAGGTGGTATATTTATACAATATAGCTTGTTTATTATCTAGAATAAACACTTGATGATGATAATAAATAACCTATTAAAATATAAGAGTATCTATCATTTATAAGAGTTTCTTGCAGTAATTTCTAGCATCGTTTTTTTATCTTATGAAAAATATCATATTGCTATAGCAGATAATCTTAGAGTATGTGAGACGGACAGTCAAAAATGCATCATCTGGATCAGGAAATCAACAAACATGCAGATATTTATCTAAATTCAAGTTTTCATTTATGTATGGTTTCCTCACCATAGGAATAATTTTAATTATTACTTTTGTTGTAATCTAAAAATATAAGTTTCTACAAGGATCAATAACAATACAGTGATGAGTAATGAGTGATGCTGTGGCACTTGCAATGTTAATTGAACTCAAAATTCATGTTATTACATTAGTATTCAATAACCAAACAACACAAAACAAAATAGTAAATAAGGCCTTTGCTTTGGTTTCTGCCATAATTATGTATAATGATTGTATGCAACATTGCAAATATTTCACATTAATTCTTACTCACATTTTCAGTCTCACTGGAAGCTAACTAACACTTTATGTGAAAACCAATTTCCTTTTGTGGAATTGTTAAATCATATTAGGTAGTATGTTGGGATATGTGTGAAGTCACAGGCAATAATAGGTAGGCTATGTGGTCCATTTAAACAGCATAACATACTTCAAAATGCCTATTATACAGGGCATGCATAGTGAACATCTTGAGTAAATCAAATTAATGTACCTGCCGAATTATTATTTTATTCAGACCCCATACAAGAATGGGATACTTCAACAGAAGTGGGTACGCAATAGAGATAAGGTTGATTTAGGAACAAAAGTTCATACTGGAGTCAGAGTGGAGTTTTATTTAACTGTATTGCACAGCTAAGCTAGGTGTAACCGGTAAGGGTTGAAAGGAAACAGGAAGCCAGCATAGCTACAACAATATAATCATACTCACTCAAGACCAATGGAGAGCAGGTGCTGCCCAATTAGACGCACAATCTCCTGGTCAGTCTGTGCCATGCCAAGGGCGGACGCGGGCAGGGCGCCATTGCGGTCCGCGTCGCCGTTAAGGTGCGGCGCAGAGCCGTTGGCGTGGGGCTGGGTCATGGCGCCGGCGGGCGCTGGCAACGCGGGCGGCGACAGCCTGCGGGACCGCTTGCGCGGCGGCCGGTGCCCAGCGCCCTCGTCGCCCGAGTCAGTGGAGGCCAGGCTGGCGGAGCGTGCGCGCCGCGCTGCCCCGAGCGCCGAGCTCACTGTCGCGCGCGCCTCATCGGCCTCCGCTTGCGCTGTCGACCGCTCGACACCGCGACGGCGACTCTGACACTCTGACGTCACGATAGACTGCTACGCACCACCCGCACTCAATGGACCATCTCCCTTTGTTCGTCACGGCGTACTATGCTTCTCGATTGTTCCCACTAAATGCCCTTTGTCTGCAACGCACAAATGGAATTACGATCAAGGAACCCGCGATCGTTTGGAAATCCGTGAATCGCTATCGGATTTCAGAGCGTACACAAAAATCAGCTGAAAATGAAGCGACAGCTGTCTTTCTTCGATGAGTACAACATCACCCTTCTCTCCGTTTCGAACGACGTTCGTGTCTAGTTAGAGGCGTTCGGACGCGCATCGGGTGCTATCGTGTCGTAATGTAATGACCTCAAAAATATAATTATCATGTCATAGAAAAATGGCGCAAGCTTCAATACTATTTCTAGTTGCACATGCACAAAGTTTATAGATATTTTTATAATTCACCCGTTTGGCTATTTTCAGACAGCCAACATTTCACTTATCCACAAACAAAGCTAAAGCAAATTGGAAGACGAAAAAGTTTGCATTCTTAGACATATATAAAAAGAATATTTTATTATTGCCTAAAAAACTGTTGCAATATTTACCCTATTATAAAAAGTAGGAAATAATCTTGATTATGTATTAATACTTCCTGGCTTTCTTCTGTTATTAGGAAAATCATATTTATAGTAAAAAGTAATTTTCGTGAAATGGAACATGTCTAAAACATTTCTAAAGCGTTTTTCAAAATAAATGTTAATGTGATTCATCCTTGATAGAACATTATTGGTTTTATTTAAATATTATTCAACAGCATAATATTGAGATACATTATGTATTAATTGATTTTTTGAAATGATCTGTAGAAGGGGCTTATTCACTAGATGAACAGAGCTGGCTTAACGTTTGACTTTAGTTTCGTTTACTTTGTGTAATTTTTGTTTTAACATTATTTGCACTTATACGTTGTTATGAATACATTTATTTTCTCTTTTTAATCTCCTCATAGCGGCTCGTCTTGCCGTTCGTCGTTTAATGCAGCATAACAAAAATTGTCGTTAATGACTTCTGGCAACATGGACTTGCAAGCTCCGCCGACCGCTTAGGCAGTTCAACACGATTAATAGTGTGTGGGCCCTATAATTCATAAAAAACGTATTGAAAAATACTGGAAAATGTAAAACTCTGTTGGCTATACCCTTATAATTTGTGGTTTTGTCCTAGATATATCCTTCTAATCTGTGGTTCTGTCTCCGAAAATGTCAAAAATGACATATAAATATAATTTTATGAAATTTGTAAAGTAAATAGAAAATGGGGCTCTTGACGTTCATTTTTGTACTATATTTCATTATTTCTCCTACGAATTTGCAACTCCTTATTAATGTAAAAAATCAGGTAAATGTTTGCACCCGGCAATGTAAGGAATATTTTGACTAGTCGGTACATAATGGTTTTAAATTTTCATTAATTAAAATGTGAAATTCTTTAGCTTATTATTTTATTAAATCAGGTCTTATTGGTGTTAATCATATTATGTAATGTATTAATATGAATGTGATGCAGGGCGGCGACGTGATGCAGGAAACCATCACGGCGAACGTTTCCGAGGACACCGTGACGCTGGAGTTCCTGCGTCTGGACGGTGTTTTTGTTTCACAGCTCGTGGACTTTGCCAATGTAAGCCAAAATTAGTTAGACAAAGTAAACTAACTAAGATACCAAAGCCAAGTTGTATAATAATAATAATGACTAGAGGCGAGAACTGGAATAGGTTTTTACTTACACATCCAAAGACACGATCCCTTCGTGGTGCGTCATCGCGTATTGAGTATATTTAGGTGCATCGGGATGCGGATAGATAATTTTATAAGATAACTCAAATTATGCCTGCATCTAGACAATACATTAATTATTTATATACATAGTCTCGAACTCAACACTCGCAAAATCCAGGGGCGGACATCAACATATTCGTACGGAGACAAAACTCTTAATTCTTAGAGACTTGCAACACAGAAATACTCAACAAGCCATGTACTTCTAAATGCTTGTGGAACTAATCTTTGGATCTAGTCTTATTGAGGATGGGTACTTAGAAGACTCCATACGTGATTTGCCTACAATATCTCACCTCTAATAATGAAATAACTATTTCAATTAGTATTTAACCACTCTTAGCCAGCCCTAACCCATAACATGAAAAGATTACAAGATGGTGTTTCAGAATACCTTGCTTGATGCTTTCACAACACCTAAATAGCATTTATGGCACTTTGTACCTTTGACCAATACTCACTCAACTATAATAAAAAAGTAAGCATACACAACAGAACCCTGACTAAATAATATTTTAAAGAAACATGACTGTAGTTAATTATGTATAAAGTGACAGTCTTAGCTAGATTGAATGAAGGAGAATCAATTTCTCAAGATAAAAGATGTTTATTCAGTAAGTAGACTGTACGGTCACATTTACATGTCAAAATTCTACCAGCTCTTCCCAAAAGGGACCACTGCAGAGGAGAAATGCCGCAAGAAACTCAAGTCTAGTCTTTTTTTAAATATTGCTTATGATGCAATGGGAGACTAACATGGAAAAGGATGGCTAGGCTTCAGAGTCAAATGGAAGAATCTAGGGGAGACCTATGCCAAAAGGCAAATTAATAGAAAATAATAATCATTTAATTTTAATTTTACTATTCATTAATGAAGTGAATATACAACTACATATTCTGTGAATATTTCAAGCATCTACCTGTTGCAGTTATTAATATCGAGCAAAAACAGCTAAAAATCACGTTTGTCCTATGTGACCCCCCTAAATATTTATTTTATTTTAACTATTTATTTTTAAAACAAAAATGTTTGTACATTTACTTTAAAAAAAAATATTCCGTGAATATTCCAAGCATCTACATGTTGCCATTATTAATATCGAGCAAAAAAGAGCAAAAAATCACGCTTGATGTATGGGAGCCCAACTTGAATATTTATTTTATTCTGTTTTTAGTATTTGTTGTTAAAGCGGCAACATAAATACATACATACATAACATCACGCCTATACTCTAAATAGACTTGTTGATAATTCTGTAACCACATTTTGCACAATCAGGCCAGGAAGTTTACTAGTGTATTAGTGACAGGTTGCAAGCCCATCGCCTAACAGTAATACAAGCCCTTATTTCCTTAGTCACCTCTTACAACCTCCACGGGAAGACATGGAGTGGCACTATTCTAACCCGGCAACCACACGGAATAAGTCTAAAGTCGTACATCTCGAAATATGAGATACAATGTTTTATCAAAGTAGTGACGATATTTTAAATTAATATTACACCTCATTTGCTCTGGCACTCTGTGTATGAGGGGTATTTTTTTTATTTATCAAATCAGATTCAAGGCAAAATACAATTAAATTTTGAGTAGTTTTGTTAGGGACAAATGTATGACATATATATATAAACAAAACACTAATAAGGCTATCCTTAATATTATTGTGGTCCAACAGGAGGTGGAGGCCATGAAGTTTGTAATACCTGGTGAAGAGGAACTAGGGCAATCTGGGTCTCAGACCTTGTGCTTCCTCACACATGCTGCACAGGCTGATTTTATTACTCCAGACGCAATGGCCAAACTCAGACAGGTAAATGTTGCAGAAGCAAATTATGGTAAGAATGATGAATGATGATGATCATTTAAGTTTTTGGCAATAAAGATTATTCTTATTCTTATCTTTTCATAGGGTCGATAATAAAAAGGTTCTAATATGATATTATTTCAATGATGAGTTAGTGTTTAAGATTAATTGAGCCGGAAAATCTGTAAAAAATGAGTGAACGATTGTGCGTAATGTAGCTTGTGCATGTAATGTTAAGTGATAACAATAGTAAACAGAACTGGTCTGTGTCCTGTCTATCATTGACCATTGTCTGCTTAATTCAGAAAAACCCCGGAACCGTGCGCATCGCGGAAGAGGCTCGCGGCTGGCGTCAGACAACAGCTACAGCGTGGGGCGCGCGGGTGGCGCAACGTTTGTCGGCGGCGGCGGCGCGCCACTGTGAGAGTGCGCGGGACCGCGTCTACCTGCGCGCCGCTGACCTAGCACGGTGGGCCCCCCGTCCTGGTAAGTTCTGTAGTGGTGTCCAGAAGGTGAAATTATCACAATTTATCTAATAAGGGCCCATACACCAAACAATCCATATTTCGATGGAAATTTGGAATGTCCATCGTAATATGGATCGTCACGATATCCTTTCAGATTGATCGTAACGACGGATCGTTCCGTACATGGCGCCCTTGAACCCTGTCACTCCGGTTTTGTGTGATGAACCGGACACTTGCGTCCTATACTCTTGGCCCGAGTCCCAACTGCTTGCCATAGTAACCAACGAGTTTGAGAGTGAAAAGTGTATAATCATATTACCTGCTGAATATTCATTACGTATTTGTATCTAAGTTTTTCTTTTATCACAAATGAATAATTTTGACAATATTAGCTAATGTGTTATCTCGTCTACTGGCTCTGAAAAGTGTTTTACCACTTTTACCTAGCTGAGATAATTATGTCTTTCGTACGTAAGAGCATCATTTCATTCAACCAGTATGTCACTGGGTACATTTTGTGTAACACTTTTCTGGAACGAAAGGGTTAAATGCACAATTACCTCCCTTACAAGCAATTGGAGGAATTGTACTTGACATATCAGTCCAGCAGTGTTTGAAAATAAAATTGGAAATGCAAGTATAATAAGGGATTTGGGGATTGAGAAGAGGGAGGCAATACCACAATGATAAGTTTCTTGTTGCACTTTAATTGCATAAAATTTATATGAAAGTACACCTGTCTCATTGGACACTAGCATGCTAGATTCAGAATTATTGACCAAAGTAACTGTATAAAGTGTTCCAGGCTTGGACCAATCATCATATGGTTCGGGTGTGACTCCATTCCCGGCGCGTGCGCTGGCAGATGCCGCAGATGGGGCCGCACTGGCACCGTGCATCACTGAGACTGACCGCACTAAGGAATGCATCTGTCACATAGAGGTTACTACCCATTTTTTATTAATTATGAAGTATTGAATAATATTTGTTGTTTACCTAATTTAAAATCAACCAGTCTCTTATGAAATACCTACACTGTGGTGTATTTTGCTTTTTTGTTTTTTATTAACCCCACATTATGCAGCAGGTAAAAAAGGTTGTAGTCTCTTCAGATTGTGATACAGTCCAAATAAACAGCTAGATGAAATTACAAAAATATCCTAAATTGAGCATGGATTGATTAATTCATTAGAAAATAACTTCTGCAGGAATTTATTATTATATTATGCTTGAAATATAAATATTTGCTACAGGTTTGTGTAAACTGGTACCCATGCGGCCTGAAGTACTGCAAAGGCAAGCCACAGGGAGGATTGAGCTACCGCTGCGGCATAAAGACTTGCCATCGTTGCTACCGTTACCATTTCTATGTTAAGTGGCATGATTCCTGCTACAACTACACGTGACACCACGCCTGGCCATCTGCCAACCAGTACCAAATGTATCTAGTCGCTTCTACTGTAATAGCTCTTAGTACGTATATTTTTATAAAAGCCTCTGTTTTATAATATGACAATACTTGCAAATATTTTGCTATGATTGTGTACTTTTTAAGCATAAATGAATGACTGTCTTTTTCAATTAGTGTTTTATTAATATATTTATATCTATATTTAAGAATCTAATTACACTAAGGATTCCAGTATTAACACTTTCCATGAGCTCTTGTCCATGTTTATGAAAAATCATTTTTGAAGTGACACTCAAAAGATTTAATTACAACCTGGGAAAGGCTCATGTCTGTTCTTTCGGAGTACAAATTGAATTTTCCTCTCCATATCTTCATTATATATAGCTTTACATTTCTCGTGGTTAATACGCCGCCTAGTCTGTAACAACAAATTCAATGTAAACAAGTGCCTACATTTTTTTTAATGTCTGACTGCAAATGGAATGGCATGGGTAAGATTTACTTTGAGAGTTAAGTTAGCATTCACGCAGGTATTATCAGTACTGTAGATGTAGACCCTTACCTGAAAGGGTTTCTCGTAATATCGGGTAAGCCTGAACTGTTCCAAGATACCTTCTTTACCCAGTATACGGTTCACCAGCCTGCACGCGTCATCCACGTTATTGTTCTTTACGAACACTGTGCGAGCAATGAACGAAGGGTGCCTATTGCCTAATAACTTCAACGTTAAGAACATTTTGTAATTATCGTATATGACTGGGAATAAACGCAAATTTAAGGTTATGTTATCGACTGACATCCAAATTGACAGGTTTGAGGCGTTTTCAAATGAACGACCTAAAATCTTACGGGTCCCACAGATAATTAAAACACGCGGCCCGAAAGTAGCTGACATGCGTTACACCAACGGGTTGAATAAAAAAAAACGCTGAATCTTTGTATCCTTAATTCCAATTCTGCGCGTCATTTAAAGAATGCCTCATAAATCCCACAATTGCCACAGTGAAGTTACGACAAACAATAAAATTAGACATACCTTCTAATCTGTGCTTCTAATCTGTGAAACAATTTCGAATTGGAGTCAACAAACAAGCAACCAAATTATTTTTTGAATATACTTTATTATTACTTAAAAAATGGCGAATGAAAGCGAAATAAAGTCGCTAATGTCGTTGTCGTCAAAGTCGGAAGTAAGCACGACGGCGGTGACGCGGTCGCGTTGGCGGAACGCGCCTTTGCACGAGCGTTGCTCCGCCGCCGACATGCTTAAACTTAAAGAGGCCTTCGATACTGCCTACCTGAACAAGTTACTGCCCTCAGAGTTTAGAGAACTGCTGCGGACTTTACTCAACGTTGAGTATGACGACGAAGAATACAAAATATTGTTTATGAAGGTACCAATCGTCGGCCTAATTCGTTAACCTGCTGACTACATTTTAAGGATTTGGCAGGAATGCACTCTAAACAGATAAAATGGAGTGCCAATCAGCTAATTCTTACAAGTGGACTTGGCAGGTTAACGAATTAGGCCGACGAAATGTAAATGTAACGAAACAGTAGGTAACTATGTAGGTAGGTGGTACCTACATAGCTAATTACCTACTAGGTACTCATGGAATTTTAAGGCATTGTTGCTATAAAGTCGTTAGTTTCGTTACAGAATAAATAATGTTTTGTTATACTAGGTGCGCCAAGCTTATTATAGCTGTATGTACCTACTAATCAACTGTATTTTTTAGTCATCTACACTTTTTTTCATTTCATGTTCGAAATGTATCGCAATTTATACAGATTCAAATCTAACCCAACTAGGTACACCTAATGTTGAAATCGAAACGTCGGCGTCGAGGCAATTATGAATAATTATTATATTACTCGATTATGTACCGTTTATCTACAAAAAAAAATCCTCTGTCACGTCTCGGATCCAACGATTCCCCACACTTTCAGGAAGTACGAAAAAACCAGGCACTCGAAAGATTTTCGAAATGTATTCAAATTAAGTAGAGTAAGAGTGCGATCCGAAGGTGGTTCTATTTTAAGAATAGTTTACTTTCGCTTAAGATAAACACAAACCGGAACGGGGAGATCGAGTGGGACGAGCTAGTGTCGCACCTGTTGTTGGGCTACTTCGCCAACGACCCGGAGAATCAGCGCGCGTCGCTGCAGCTGCCCATCATGGGCCGGCCCAACGTCATGCGCTCGCAGCACCGCCATCCCATCTCCAAGATCTGTTTCTGCCCTGACGTGGACAAGGTGTGAAAACTTTAACCTTTTCACAGCCATGTCAAATAAAAATGTCGTCATTCAACTCGCACGCCAATGGTAGATAAAATTAAAAGCAAATTTCAACCTTACGGCATAGAGGCGGTCCTTTAGCGCCGTTAACCGTGACTGAAAGGTATATTAATTCCGTCAATGGCGTTGAAAAGGTTAACACAATAAAAAGCCTACAACTAAATTTAATTTGTACAATTCGTTAAGGAATTTTAGGTGATCAAATAAATAAATAGCGTGTATAACCTTCTTGATCAACAGAAACAGCTAATGGTTTAACTTGCGAAGAGACCTGCCCCTATTTCACCACCCTGATAATGACTGGTGACAGTTGGCATTTCAGTGTACATGGCGCAGCTTATATGAATCCCACTTACGTAAAAGCTTGTTAACTTTGCAATGTAGGTACCTATAGGGAGTTATCACCTGTCACCTATCTAATAATATCAATGACACGGGGTATGGGTACCTATACTTAGGTATACATTGCAAAGGTAACACGCTGATACATCACTGGGTTTCATATAAGCTACTTCATTGCCTGTCTTTGTTAGGATCGTGAAATAGGAGGGACGTAGATGTCATCTCATCAACGTGAAGTTGAAAGTTAATTCTAACTCGTATACTCTGACAAGCTGCCGTAATACCAAAGAACGTGGCTAACTATAGTAGTCGAAGCATTCTACTTTTACTCTATTGGTAACTACATTAACACGTTGATGGACAGAACGCTGTCCTTGGAAAAAGTGATAGGTACGACAGTACGCCTCTCGACGTACCTACTTTAGTGTCACGTCGAGAGGCGTACCTACTGTCGTATCACTTTTCCCAAGCGCAGGGGGTGTAGACGTTCTGTCCATCAACGTGTTAATGTAGTTACCAATAGAGTATAAGTAAAATGTTTTAACAACTTTCGGGATCTTTAAAGCCTTATTGTTTTTAAAACGGGCATTAAGCATGTGCCCACTTGTAACGTTGCACTTACATGTTATTTAATAATTAAAAAAAAAAAAAAGAAAAGTAATCATATAAAAATAATTAATAATATAATATTTAATCAGCCATGGAGTCAGCGTTCTACACTTTACGCGTCGCTCTTTGTTCTTAAAAATTCGTGGTTGCGCCGGCGCAGCGACTCAATCGCCTTTCACTCGCCAGCGACCGCACACATGTATGTCGGAGCGTTCACGACTTAAATTCGTGTCTTCTTACGCGCCGCCGTATTTTCTCATTTAAATAATATATAAATAAGAATATTTATTTGTGCTTCGCAGCGATATAACATTGTTATTTCCAACGTTTTTGGTTACACATAATTGAGTAAGTGACATCTTGGACCCCGATAAGGGTGAGTTGAACAAGGTTTTATTTTTAAGCAGTGTTTTAGTTTTAGGTTAGTGCTTCTGTAAAACCTACAATACTTATCACCTGGCTTATGTCCGCTATGCACGTTTCTACGAAAATGATGATGCTGATGATTATTATAATACATGTATAATTTCATACAAATTATACAGAATGATTATTTTTTGTAATTAGTCGTCGGTGCGCTTCTTTGCCTAGAATAATAATAGTTTGGAATAATGTTGTTTATGCAATTCTAGTTTACTACATTATTAGTGCTTTTAGTATTAATTCATCGCCATGCTCCTTTATATTTATTTACCACCGTTCTGATAGTGAACACTTACACCAACTGCTTCCGGTTTCTCCCTTTTAAACTAGATTTACCACAAACAGAGGTTCACTATCAGCGGAGGGTTCCAGAATAAACTCTTACTGTGCACTTCTATTCACAGGGTGTCACTTTTACCCTACAAGTTGGGAATTGTTTTATATACACTACTCCGACTCCAACCGGCGCTTCCCGGTCCTGGTGCATCTCCCATTGCTGCCTTCCCGAAGACCTAGCAGCCACCGCCACCGATCAGGGGAGTACCGTCCTACGACGGCATAACCAGACCTAGGTTTTAAAACTTCACGACCCATATTAGTTAAATAAATATTTGTTGATGACTCTGTTGTTCTGATTTAAACAACTCCACATCCTGGAGAGGAGAAACGTCACACTGGCGCCCTTTACGTGGTCTTAAGGTTCTGGTTTTGCTTCGTAGAAGTAGTTGTGTGTCTAGTGCTTTTTATTTTATTTTATTGTAAAACGTTTTATTTTTTGGTTGCTCGTAGCTAAGGTGTACACCCTGTATATTACAACCTTATATTGTTACAAATATCTACTTTTCCAAATTACAAACATTTAATTAATTCAATTGTAACCATAATTTAACTAGAACAGCCTGTATGCGTAAACTGCATCATTAGCAGTTTTGTTCTAAGTTGCCGCGGCGTTGTAGTCCGACGAGTTAGTATAAGAATAACAATTTATTTTTTTTTGCTCTTATATTGTTAGACTTACAAGGGTGTAGACATTGGTTGCAATTTTTAATGCTTTGTTTTTTTTTGTTTTCTTTAGTCATGCTTTATTAATTTATTATTTGCCAACCATAACGTTGTTTTTTAATATAGTTTTGTGATAGAACGGTGTTCGTTTAAACCTTGTTCAACACTTCCTTGTTGCGGTGCTTATTTTTTTTGCGTTGTTTTGAAATACTGTAGTTTGGTATTGTCTTATTTACAACAATTGCAATGGCATACCGCGTTAAGTTTTTAACGTTACAAAAAGCAGAATTAGAATACGAGGTGCTTATTAGAGGCGCTAACCCAGCTTCTACGGTCACAGAATTGCGTAAACAGATCTCAAAGTTAGGACCTCAATTTCCTTCGGAGGACATTCTGGAAAGTACTCTCACGATAGTAGAAGATCTGAAAGGCGTTAATGACGTCATCACTAAAGCAAACTCTCTTCTTGACTCCCAACCAGATAAAAACGATTTATTACGCATTCAAAATTATATTCATCACCTTTACCACCGACTTAATCGGATAGTAGTTGATGACGTGACCAAACTTTTACATGAGACTAGCATAGCAGATTTCAAAAAATTGTTTCAAAAATGTAATGCAGTCAAAGACAATGTTGTGGATCCATTACTTCCTTCGGTCCCTACCTCTTCTATGGACCAGCCAGCATGTCCACCATTAAATATTAATGTTTCATGCGATCGCAGCATAGCCAGTGAGCTAACCAAATTAAGGTTCGACGGGAAGTCTTGCGCGCGTTCTTTTATTCAGCGCATCACAGAATTTAGAGTAGCCAGGAATATCTCCTCATCAAAGTTACTGTCATACTGTACCGAAATCTTCACGGGGGACGCATTGCATTGGTTCCGTAGTATACAAGATCGAGTGTCTGATTGGGATGAGCTTGTTAGTCTTCTTAAGAAGGATTTTGATCAGGCAGATTACGACTACAGGTTGCTCTCAGAAATACGATCCAGGACACAAGGTGAATCGGAAAACATAACAATTTATTTGTCAATTATGTCGGGTTTATTTTCCCGTCTTACGAAAACCCTGGCAAATGACGATAAGCTAGAGATACTTTTGCATAATATCAGACCTTGTTATGCGAGCACTCTTGCCTCAGTTTCAGGAATTACCGACATTGATACCTTGCGGTCCTTATGCCGTAATTACGAAGGCATCCAAGCACGACTTTCTGGGTTTCGTGAGCCTCCGAAGAGGACAACGGACACCATGGCACCAGAATTCGCGTATAGTGGTCATTCATCACAAAAATCTTTTAATAATGACAATCCCAATTCTTGGCAAGGTACTTTTAATCAAAATTACAATAAAAACAGGACTTATCCTAGTAATAATAATAAATTTAATAAAAATAATCTACAAAACAACAAGAGTTATTCTAACAATAATAATAAATATGTTCATGCAATGCAAACCTCTGCCACCAAAACATTTTATTGTCCGCGGTGTCGTGACACCCACAACTTGCGTCAGTGTAGTGCAAATAAGGATAAGGTTTTGTGTTTTGTTTGTGGGCATGAGGGTGTTAAAACTCCGAACTGCCCTAACTGCGGTAAAAATAAGTCGGGTCCTTCAAAAAACTAATTACCTCGCGGAATAGTGAACCACCCAATAATCAAAGTAATTTTGACAATAAAGATTGGGCTAATTGGCTTCAAACAATTAAGTTTTATTTCAATTCTTACAAAATAGACACTATTCTGCGGAACCAGTCCTTTGAGGACCCTAGGCCTTATGCCAAAATAAAAGTGAATGATTTAGAATTGTTTGGACTTCTGGATTCAGGCTCTGCAGTCTCAATACTAGGCAACACTATTTTTAACAAACTAGAACAGCAGGGGTCAGTGATCCATAAGGACCATATTATTACAATCACAGCTGCAGGGGGTCAGTTGATGAATAGCATAGGTTACGTGAATCTACCGATCCAATTTGAAAACAATTTTCATTTGATTAAAACTTTTGTAGTGCCCGACATTAATGTCGATCTCATACTAGGTATCGACTTCTGGCACAAGTTCGACATTTTTCCCAAACACCTGAACAGCGTAACATTTTCTAAAACTATAATAGGAAACGCTAGCCTGGAAACAAGTCGCTCATCTCACATTCAGGCCTACGATCGGTTGTCCTCGTCTGAAAAGTCATTAGCAGACGACGTTATAGCTCAGTTTAATGATATCTCTGCCGAAATCAAAGGTTTAGGGGAAACAAAGTTGATAATTCACCGTATTGATACTGGAGATGCGCAGCCTATCCGACAGTGTTATTATCGGATGTCCCCGGAAAGACAGCGCATATTAGTTGACCAAGTAGACGAAATGTTAGGTCTCGACATTATCGAACCATGTATGAGCGCTTGGTCTTCACCAGTCCTCATAGTTACGAAAAAGAATGGCCAGCCTCGTTTCTGTCTCGACAGTCGTAAGTTGAATTCGGTGACAAAACGTGACGCGTACAACTTGCCGTACGTGTCAGAAATATTGGACAATTTGCGTGATGCGCGCTACCTTACTAGCATAGACCTGTCAAAAGCGTTTTGGCAAATTCCAATAGCTTCCGAAGATCGCGACAAGACGGCATTCTATGTTCCTGGCCGTGGCACCTTTCGTTTCAAACGTACCGCGTTTGGACTTACGAATGCACCGGCAACTCAACAGAGATTGGTTGACATGCTTTTCAGGGAATTCGACCTCAAAGTCTTCGCCTACCTCGATGATATCATTATCGTGTCGAACGACTTCAATTCCCATGTCTCCCTTTTGCTACGTGTGTTGGAGAAGTTAAAGCAGGCCAATCTCACTATCAACCCAGACAAATGTAAGTTTTTTCGGAGTCAGCTCAAGTACCTGGGCTATGTTGTTGACAGTTGTGGACTACGTACCGATCCAGAGAAAGTGGAAGCTATCCTTAATTACCCGATACCTTCTTGTCGGAAGGACATTAAGCGCTTTCTCGGGACCGCTACCTGGTATCGTCGTTTTGTCCCCAACTTCAGCACTATAGCTGGCCCTCTTAATAAGCTGACTTCAAACAAAAAGGGTGGACCACCGTTTGTCTGGTCTACCGAAGCTGACACTGCTTTTCAAAGGCTCAAGGAGTGCTTAATTTCTGCTCCTGTTCTTTCCTGCCCTGACTACGAAAAGCCTTTCGAGGTGCATACCGATGCCAGCAACTACGGTCTGGGAGCAATGCTCACCCAGATTGTGGATGGTAAAGAGCACCCAATTGCTTATATGAGTAAGTCGTTGACAGCTGCAGAAAAGAACTACAGTATTACCGAACGCGAAACTTTGGCAGTTGTCATTGCTTTGGAGCACTGGAGGTGTTACTTAGAGAACGGAAAACCGTTCACTGTCTATACCGATCACAGCGCTTTAAAGTGGTTCCTTTCTCTAAGTAACCCAACGGGTAGATTGGCTCGCTGGGGTGTTCGTTTGTCTGCTTTTCACTTTGATCTGAAACATAGACGCGGCGTTGATAACGTCATTCCAGATGCCCTTTCAAGAGCTGTACCTACTAACGCAATCAGTACTTCAGGTTTTGTCTCTAAAACTACTGATTCATGGTATAAGAATATTTACAACTCTTGCCTTACGAAACCACAAGTTTTTTCCAATTTTACTATTAGAAACAACTCTCTCTTCAGGCTAACAAAAAACAAACAAGAGTTAACTGAATTAAATACCGAATTTTCCTGGAAGGAGGTTGTTCCGAGTGAGATACGCGAGCAGGTTATTCGTGAAAATCACTCTGTACCTACAGCCGGTCACCTTGGCGTCTTCAAAACGTATCATCGGTTAGCGTTACGTTATTACTGGCCAGGCATGCATCAGGACGTAGTGGATTTTGTGGGCTCTTGTGATAAGTGTCTAGCTTACAAATTCCAAAACCACCAAGTTTTAGGAGAAATGGGTCGACCGAAACAGTGCTCTCGTCCCTTTCAAGCTATCTCAGTTGACTTAATGGGCCCTCTGCCTGTCACTCGTAAACAAAACACCTACATCATAGTTGTTACCTGTTGTTTTTCAAAATTTTGTCTAATTGCCCCCTTGCGAGCGGCAACCTCTACTGCTGTCTGTAAGTTTTTAGAAGAGTCGGTTTTTTTGATACATGGTTCCCCTCAATCAATATTTTTGGATAACGGTAGCCAATTCACCAGTAAAATGACAAAGTCCCTTTTTAAAGAATTTAACATTCCAAATATATATTTTTCGCCAAAACTTACACCTCAAGTTAACACTGTCGAACGTTACAACCGCACTATAGTCACCTGCTTGTCAACTTTTGTGGAGGATGACCATCGGACGTGGGATACCTTTATACCCAAAGTACAATTCGCCATTAACAATTCGGTGAATGAGGCAACTGGTTTCACTCCTTCATTTTTGGTATTCGGCAGAGAATTGGCAATTTGTGGCACTCACTATTTAGATAATGATATAGGCGATGAGATGTTTTTTCTTCCGCGAGAGGTTTATGCCGAGAACCGCGGTGGTTTATCTAAATTATTTGACAAAGTCCAAGCTAAACTCTGGCATGCGCACGTTAAGAATACTTCGCACTATAACCTGCGGCGAAAGTCATCAGAATTTAACGTCGGGGACACCGTCATGAAACGTACTTATGTCCTGAGTGAGAAAGACAAGTATTTTAGTAAAAAACTTGCACCAAAATTCATAAAATGCCGAGTAATAGAAAAAAAGTCCCCTTTGGTGTATGTCTTAGCCGACATGACAGGGAAAAATCTAGGTACTTGGCACATCAAAGATTTGAAATTGATAGGTCTTAATACCTAAATATAGACCTTACATGTCATGTAAGCTGCATTACTCATTTCTATTCCAGTCATATTTATCCATCTTGTGCTGTTATGTGCGTACGGGTCAACAGTGTCAGTTGTTAACCTTATTAAATGATAGGATGCGTTACTGACCAAATAAATGGTCATTATAGCTTGTTTGAATGAGGAAGAATGAAAGATAGAATTTCTGAAAGTTAAATACGTTACCTACTTAAGTGCGGATTTCATTTCTTTTAATAGTAATAAAATCCTTTTGTGGCGCGCGGAGTAATGTAACGTTGCACTTACATGTTATTTAATAATTAAAAAAAAAAAAAGTAATCATATAAAAATAATTAATAATATAATATTTAATCAGCCATGGAGTCAGCGTTCTACACTTTACGCGTCGCTCTTTGTTCTTAAAAATTCGTGGTTGCGCCGGCGCAGCGACTCAATCGCCTTTCACTCGCCAGCGACCGCACACATGTATGTCGGAGCGTTCACGACTTAAATTCGTGTCTTCTTACGCGCCGCCGTATTTTCTCATTTAAATAATATATAAATAAGAATATTTATTTGTGCTTCGCAGCGATATAACATTGTTATTTCCAACGTTTTTGGTTACACATAATTGAGTAAGTGACATCTTGGACCCCGATAAGGGTGAGTTGAACAAGGTTTTATTTTTAAGCAGTGTTTTAGTTTTAGGTTAGTGCTTCTGTAAAACCTACAATACTTATCACCTGGCTTATGTCCGCTATGCACGTTTCTACGAAAATGATGATGCTGATGATTATTATAATACATGTATAATTTCATACAAATTATACAGAATGATTATTTTTTGTAATTAGTCGTCGGTGCGCTTCTTTGCCTAGAATAATAATAGTTTGGAATAATGTTGTTTATGCAATTCTAGTTTACTACATTATTAGTGCTTTTAGTATTAATTCATCGCCATGCTCCTTTATATTTATTTACCACCGTTCTGATAGTGAACACTTACACCAACTGCTTCCGGTTTCTCCCTTTTAAACTAGATTTACCACAAACAGAGGTTCACTATCAGCGGAGGGTTCCAGAATAAACTCTTACTGTGCACTTCTATTCACAGGGTGTCACTTTTACCCTACAAGTTGGGAATTGTTTTATATACACTACTCCGACTCCAACCGGCGCTTCCCGGTCCTGGTGCATCTCCCATTGCTGCCTTCCCGAAGACCTAGCAGCCACCGCCACCGATCAGGGGAGTACCGTCCTACGACGGCATAACCAGACCTAGGTTTTAAAACTTCACGACCCATATTAGTTAAATAAATATTTGTTGATGACTCTGTTGTTCTGATTTAAACAACTCCACATCCTGGAGAGGAGAAACGTCACACACTCTTTTTAGGGTTCCGTAGCCAAATGGCAAAAAACGGAACCCTTATAGATTCGTCATGTCTGTCTGTCTGTCCGTCCATATGTCACAGTCACTTTTTTCCGAAACTATAAGAACCACACTGTTGAAACTTGGTAAGTAGATGTATTCTGTGAACCGCATTAAGATTTTCACACAAAAATAGAAAAAAAAACATAAATTTTGGGGGTTCCCCATACTTAGAACTGAAACTCAATTTTTTTTTTCATTAAACCCATACGTGTGAGGTATCCATAGGTGTGGATAGGTCTTCAAAAATGATATTGAGGTTACTAACATCATTTTTTTCTAAACTGTACAGTTTGCGCGAGAGACACTTCCAAAGTGTTGAAATGTGTGTCCCCCCCCTGTAACTTCTCAAATAAGAGAATGATAGAACTAAAAAAAATATATGATGTACATTACCATGCAAACTTCCACCGAAAATTGGTTTGAACGAGATCAAGTAAGTAGTTTTTTTGAATACGTCATAAAAACATTGATCAAAGCTACAACGAACTTTTATATTATGTTACTTGCTGCTACGGAACCCTTCATGGGCGAGTCCGACTCGCACTTGGCCGCTTTTTTTTGTATTCCAATTGACACCCATCTGCAAAGCCATCAACTTCTGTTTTCGGACAGGATTTCTTGCTATACGGGCCTTGATCGCTTTGATCACTGCTTGTGTTCTTACGGAGCGTGGACGGCCAGTTCTTTTTTTGTCCTCAACACTAGAGACTTCATTGTACCTATCAATACTTAGTACGGTACACAAACTTAAGCGTTATATTTAAGTTTTTGAGCAACTTGAAAACGGCACTTGGCGAGTGCCCACAGCGGTAACGCTAAAAACAGCTATTCGGTTTTCTTTCAATGTCTACTCCATCGTGAGAAATCGCAGCAAATGACTGTTTTTTGTTTTAACATAATTGTCAAACATTCAAAAATGGAATACTACACCCCCTGTGCTGGGAAAAGTGTTACGACAGTAGTCGACGCCACTCGACGTGACACTAAAGTACGTCAAGAGGCGTACTGTCGTACCTATCGCTTTTTCCGAGGACAGCGTTCTGTCCATCAACGTGTATTTAAAAAGCTTCGACTACTTAATTGCAGTTAGCCGCCTTCTTTGGAATTACAACTAATTTATCAACCAGATACGAGCCACACAGATCAATCCGATAGCGCAACAAATTATCAGAACAAGCTTAGGTAAGGGAATAAGGGTACGCGTTACCCTGGACTTGTTCGCGGTCGCTTGGGTATCCTTTTCAGACCTTTTCTAACTAGTCACTATCGTATAACTTTAATTAACTCCATAACCGTAACCTAGCTAATTCTTTTGATATTATTTAGATTAGATATGTTTTAGTCTGTATTTATCTGCTAAGGCTAAGTTCCATTTGTTAGTCCTTTACCTCAAAAGCATGAATTCCTTGTAGCGATTCACCGAATCGCATTTCACCTCGGATGAACAAAACTTCAATAGAATCTTTTACTTGAAGCAATTTCTCGCGTGGCTTTTTACATCAGTACGAGGGGCGGCTGAAAAGTTCTAAGCCTAAGGTATGTTGAGGTTGCATATGCGTTAGCGATACTGGCCACTAAAAAGACCATTTAAAAAGTTAATAAATAAAAGAAAAAAATGTCGTCTTTTGTCGTCTACATCTCGAGATATCCGACGCTAAAGGTCATCATGTGTGAATTATCAACGCATATCACGAAAATTGAGCACCGTGCAGTCATTAAGTTCCTCACAAAAAGTGACAAATCGCCGAAAATAATTTTTGAAGAAATGTCTAGTATTTACGGTGAATCTGGCCCTTCTCATGCCACTGTTAAAAAATGGAGTCGACTTTTTAAACTTGGACGGGAGTCGATCGAAGACGATCCTCGCTCAGGAAGGCCAATATCGGTTGGGACTGAAGAAAATACTGAAAAAGTCAAAAAGTTAGTATTAGAGGATCGGAGAATTAAGGTTTGGCAAATAGCTGAAGCCTTAGGTATTAGTAAGGAAAGAGTTGGAGAGATTTTGCATCAACATTTGCATATGACAAAAGTAAGTGCTCGTTGGGTGCCGAAAATGCTCACAGCTTTCGATAGAGAATGTCGTGTTCAAACTTCTCAGGCATTTTTAGAATTATGTGAAGAAGGTTTAGATGAAGTTTGTTCCCGCATAGTAACTGTTGATGAAACATGGATCAGACAGTATGATCCAGAGTCGAAGTCTGAATCTATGCAGTGGATCGAAAAGGGTGAAAGGCCGCCAAAGAAATTCAAGGTTCAAAGATCGGCGTCTAAGCTAATGGCCACCGTGTTCTGGGATTGCGATGGCATTCTTTTAATAGACTATTTGGCGAAAGGCTCTACAATAAATGCAGTTTATTATGCTGAGCTATTAAGAAAAGTGCGACAAGCCATAGTCGAGAAACGAAGGGGCAAACTGAGCAAAGGCATTTTGTTTTTGCAAGACAACGCCCCCGTTCACACCGCTCGTGTTGCCAAGCTTGCTCTGAAGGAAACTGGCTTCGAGGAAATTGATCATCCACCTTACAGTCCAGATCTGGCCCCTAGTGATTATTTTCTATTCAGCAATTTGAAGAAAGATTTAAGGGGAAAGCGATTTGGCAGTGATGAAGAGATGAAGGCGGCTGTACAGGAACATTTCGACAGCCAAAATAAAACTTATTTTTTTAACGGTCTAAAAGCATTATTTAAAAAATGTAATAAATGCATTGAATTAGAGGGAGATTATATTGAAAAATAAAAATAGTAAAAAAAATCTGAACCTTTTTTTTCTACCTTAGGCTTAGAACTTTTCAGCCGCCCCTCGTATAATTATTTTGTAGCATTTCATTTTTCGTGTAGTATTTTACCCTAGACGCATTTCGTCGCGATCGATGTTTTTTTGGGACTCTATTTAATTTGACGCATTAATTGATATTCGCACTAAATTTCTGTATCATTTTTTATAAAACGTGTTTTGTGCTTGTAGTTTCATGTCTTAAATGCTATCAAATTCATTGAAATATTATCATAATCGTGTTGTAACCACGACGCGACCGTCTCCTGCAGCAGGACCGTCGCGCCGCGCCATAATAAGCGCGCGAAGACTTTGACAAAATAAAACAATTAGATTTTTTATAGAGGTAATTATAGTAGATTGGCGAACTATGATATTAAGCGATCGCAGCGAAATACTATTACAAAATATGCGATTGAGGTATACTGTGATTTATAATATTTGCTAATAATAAAATTGACGATCGATACCAAATGAAACAGTAAAATAAGCGCTCGAGGTGAAATGCGAGTAAAGCTATTAACGAACAAAAAAAATGACGACCTTGACACAAAGCGAAAATTAAATACACGATCGAGGTGAAATGCGAATCGGTGAACCGCTACAAGAAAATTATGCTTTTGAGGTAAAGGACTAACAAACGCTAAGTTCACATGGAAACGCGTCAACGCGCGGTTGGCTCGGCGCGCAGTACAAAATTGTAACAAATCAATGTTGTTGTGTAGGTACATGACCGCGCTTTACCGCACGTGAATGCGCGTACCGCCATGTACCGCGGTTTAAGAGGTCACTAGTAGAATGACTCGGTCGCAAAATTACCGACTCGCAAAATGACCCCATCGCTTGTAGCCCACATCTCAAAATGTCTGAGTCGTAAAATGACCACATCGCTTGTAGCCTACTTCTCAAAACGTCCGAGTCGCAAAATGACCACATCGCTTGTAGCCTACTTCTCAAAATGTCTGAGTCGCAAAATGACCACTTCGTTTGCGTTACTAGGTAGGTTAGGTTCGTTAGGTAACTTCAAATGCCCGAAGGGCAAATTTCCCAAGAATAGCAGCCCCGCCATGCGGGGCTGCGTCGACTTTGCTAAGACAGGCATAAAATGAAAAAAGCAAAGTGGTCATTTTGCGGCTCAGTCATTTTGAGATGTGGGCTACAAGCGATATGGTCATTTTGCGACTCGGGCGTTTTGAGAAGTAGGCTACAAGCGATGTGGTCATTTTACGACTCAGTCATTTTGAGATGTTGGCTACAAGCGATGTGGTCATTTTGCGATGTGGTAATGTTTCGATCTAGTCACTCTACTAGTGACCCGGTTTAAGATCTACAATCTTGTATCGACTTATTCTATCTGTTCAGTTGATCCGCGCGGTTTAAGGCAGGCGAACGCAGTGAGTCACGAAAAATGGTGATGGAGAAATCTATTGATTAGGTACAAGCAAATTGCCACCTTCACGTCTATTCTCACTGAATGTTCACGCTAGACTCGTAAACTGCCGCGAGCAAGCCGCCGTGTCATCTGAACAGCTGAATCGCGCGTTCACGTGAACTTAGCCTAAACCTGAAAGGGCCCGTCTATAATACAAACGTTGCAAAGAATATTGTAAATGAATGGCATGTTGTGGCAGGATCGCACTACGAACCCGCTGCAGGGCTCGTATGTGACGGCGAGCCGCGACGGCCAGCTCAACTGGTGGACGCTTGATATGTCGCTGCTGCGCACTGCTTTCTCTTCAAGTCGTTAGTATCACTCTAAAATTCTACGTCCTACTTTTCGTAGATGATCTCTACTGCTGATTAAAATGGGTCGTGAAACCTATATGGTTTCGATGCGGTTTAGGAACTTTGTTCTGGTTTTAGTATCATCCAACGGTCGGAAAAACACTTTGGCAGGGCAAGGACTGTCCGCGTCGCTATCACTATCATATCATACGCGCTTTGCCGCAAAACAGCAAAGTTCGCACTGTTGTGTTCCGATGTGTGGGTAAGCCAGCCGGGGACTTCTCTTATTTTTATTTCAAATATTTACGCTTACTTAATTACCATGAGGTCCATGACCTGTTAGCGTAATTGGCTAATTGCCTTCCTCATGGCGTGGACAAAAAATACCGGTTTAGGACGAGTCTGACTCACACACCGAGGGTTCCTTATTTAAGCGGATTTGAGTGTAACAAAAACTGAAATCAATATCAAATTAATTTATTTCATTACATTTAGAAAATTCGCTATACTGATAGTACATAGATTGTGGTAATGAAAAGGGCGTGAGCACAGCTATAAAACATATTATTTCATAAACAGATCCCTTAATCAAAAAATTGATTTCACAAACACGCAATATTTTGAAAGAACTTTCTAACGAAACCCGACGCTATGGGGTAGACGAGAAAAAAAAAATACGTCCCCAAATTACGTGTAGGGGAGGTTAGGTTAGGTTAGGTTAGGTTAGGTTACACTAAAAGAATATATATTTCAAGATTTTATTGCACCACTTAGTTGGCGTGACTAATATGTATATTCATGCCAAATTACAGCTTTCTAGTACCAAGAGTCTCTGAGCTAGGCTGCGGACGGACATGGCGTTATAAGGGTTCCTAATTTGACTACGGAACCCTAAAAACGGAGTGCGTTCAAAATTACTACTACGCATCGATAGAGTAATCATTTGACAAACTCCAATTTCTAGATAATAATTCATGGGAAACAGAAACGGACATTATGTACGTTCATTTAATTGCTATGTCCGCAGCGCTAGTAGATTCACACCACATTAGCGAACATTTTTAATTTTGAAATTAGAATTTATTCTAACTAAAAACAATAATAAATTAAATACGATCAATGCTCCTCTAAATATCAACGGACACACACATACACACACACACACACACACGCGCGCGCGTTCTTTTATTATACATGAATTATTAAATATTATAATTGACGACCCTGACGCTCCGATTAAGCGTAGTTATTGAACTTTTTGTTGTTGTTATTCTGTCCCGTAACCCAGGAGACAACTGAACAGTGATAGAGTTTCTTAGAGATAAGTATGGTTTAATTAATATACACCACTAAATATGCTTGAAAGAAAACCCATAAAAATGGGCTTGTTCATTGCAACTAAACCCGATGTTTGGTAGATTTGTACTTTTAAATCATGTTTTTAAAGTGTAACTTATGGGATGTTACCATGGCAACGAGGTACAACGGAACCCATTTGACCCATTTGTTATTTGAGCTACTGCTTTTGCTACGGATGCCTATTTCAAAACCAATATCAAATTAGGAATTTAAGATGGCGGCCGTGATGTTGATTGAATATAACTATACAGAGTGGAAAAAACGAACGCTACATTGACGGCCGTATTTTTGAATATTATAAATACTATATTCATAGATTTTTTTATTTATATCTGTAACCGAGAATCGACCTGGTCAATGATAAAACAGTAAAGTGTTTTAAGATAATTATGATAGAGATCGAAAGGGTCATTGATATAAGGATCATTACGAGTACCTATAATATATTGAATGCATACACCTTTCAAAAAACCTTTCATATTATATATCAATGGAAAGGTGCCTATTTTATGCAGAGCAAAGATAACCAGGGCGCTTATTTCTATTTGCTGTTCGTGTTTCTATGACCTATTCAACGACACCACCATCATTGCTATTAAGTGGGTACCAAAAGGTCCATTGGCCTTTGTTGTAACTGTAGTCTGTACCGCATGAAGCGAAAACGAAAGATGCTTTATTCCGGTTTGGTGTAATCTCCATTCTCCACTCATCTTTTTTGTACGGCGTTGCAGCTTGCTTGAAGGTCCGCACGACGTGGGTGACGGACCTCGTGAGCATGCCCGACGTGAACATCGTGGTGACGAGCTCGACGGAGCGCGACCTGCGCTTCTACGACACCACCGCCAAGACCTTCACGCTTAAAATCATCATCACCAGCTGGGAATACATGGCGAGTATCCCATTAGACACCTTTTTAAAAGTTCTGGGTAGGGTTTTACATTTAACTAAGTAATTTTATTTCTCATGATTCCAGCAGATGCCGTTTCCCACTGCCGAGGAATGTTATGTAGTAAAGCTATTTTGTATTAGAGTGCATATTATGTATAGTGACTCGCATTGGCTTCGCCCGGGTGTGATCTATCTAGATATTAAAATTATAATTAATCCTGACGGAAGACATTCTCTAAATTATTATTGTACCTACCTAGTAACCGCATAATACTTAGTAGATTGTTCAATAAGGGACCAAAGTAGGTAAGCCATTATGACATGTTTGCTCGGGTGGATAAAGTTCGAGTGTCATTATGGCTTTTTAGACTCGAGTTAAACACTACTTTTACTTTGATTGCGAGAAAAATAATCTTGAATTATAATCGTTTTAACATAGACACGTTAAAAATAACAACTAAAAGCACTATTATTGAATGCAGAAAGAGACGGTAAGAAGGTTGTTTTTGGGGTTAGAATATAACAAATAGTCCATAGACAACATTTCCGAAAAGAAGACTGAGTCGGTTGAGGTTACATGCTCAGCCCCAGTCTGCCCTCCACCCTTCACCGGATCCACCGCGCATTCCGACGACAAGGGCAACATCATCAAATGGCAAGATGTATCTGGGCATTTTCAAAATAAAGTGTAGGTATACCGAAACGTTAACTTTCGGCAGTTTTGTGACTTAATTAGCCATGGCTAATTTTGTAACAAAACTGACAAAAGTTAACGTTTTTTTAACTTTCCTTTACTAGGGTACACTTCATAATGAAAATGCCCATCTGGCTGTTTGTTTGTTGTGGTTTTCCAAGGCTTTTACTTAGAAGAAAATTAAAAGTACTTTAGTCACTAGGGAGTAACATGTCACTTTAGTCCCTAGGGATTAAATGCATCACTTTATAAGCCATTTTCGAGCGTGATAAGTTTGAAAAATATTGCGTACTTAGTAGAAAAACAAAAATAATCTGTGTCAATGTGTAAGACCGCCTGTTGTATACCTATGATTTAAATGTACTGTTCCGTGTTCTGTTTTTTTTTATGTTCAGTAAAGAGTATTTGTATTGTATTATATTGTATCTTATATTATTTAAGGATTTCTCAACAGGGGAAATCAGTGTCGTCTAGAATTAATAGGAACAGTCCAGTTCATAAATGTGTACACTTTAGTACTTTGTCTATTGAAATTAATGTCATGTTTAAACTTACACAGCGATTAAAGTGACAAGGTACTAAAGTGTACACATATTTATGAACTCGACTGTTCCTATTAATTCTAGACGACACTGATTTCCCCTGTTGACTTACTTAGTTTGTACACTTACTTAGTTCTCGAAAATGTCAGAATTATGCATTGCAAGAGGTAATGGTTATATGGGTTAGGTATTTGACACGAAGAACAAATGGTCGATAGAAGATAGGAAGACAGCATTAATAAGCATTCTAAAGACTTGATTGACACGTCATTGTGAGTGAGACTTAATTTGTGTCACTTTGAACTTTGTTCATCAGCATTTGCTGCATTATAATGCAGCAAAACTGTGAGGGTGATATAATAGTGGTAACAGATGGGAAGAATCCCATTTCGAGAGTCATAAAGCAATCTGTTGCAAGTACCGCCTGTACCTGTTTCAGATATGTACAATGAGCTACCATTTTGAGAAGGATATCCACGAGAACTGCATCCTGATTCTCGGCGACGTGGGCGGGTTCGTGCGCGTGCTGACCTTCTCGCCGGTGGCGCGCGGGCCCTTCCGCAACCAGGCGGGCCGCGCGCTCGTGCAGCTGCGACACGTCGACCTGCAGCGCCGCGTGAGCCCCCTAGCCGCACCAAGAGCAGAATTCGATTTCAGCGTTTCGGAATAATCCTCCGAAGCTCTACTATCGCCCTCTTCTTTTGAACATGCTTTGATTCCAAATTATCGTATCGGTCACTAAAACTATTTCATTTGTGGTTTATTTGCTTTATTTTGCGTATAAGAAACAGTTTCAAAGTTGTGGGTATAATGCACATTTTTTTTTTTACAAATAGTATTAAATTCTTCACTGACGCGACGTCATCATATTTAATCATCTAGGACTAGCATACTAGGACATCCTTTTTAACCGACTTCAAAAAGGAGGAGATTATCTATTCGACTGTACTTTTTTTGTGTGTTTTTTATGCGATTACTCTTTCAATTTTAGATCTTTTTTTTTTGTGTTTGATAGGGTGTACTCCCGAGGTGGTCCCATGGCCACCAAGTTGGTATCTGATGAGGGGATCCTTGAGCAATTGAGATAACTCTTCAAATATTATAGGAATAAATATACGTGGACTGTCGTCCACGTCTTCGTTTGAGTTACTGTTATGTCTAACAGTAGGTATTATTATGATGATCAATTGATCAATAAAAAATATGAAATAAAATAAATGTTTTAAAAACTTAAAACCGTCAACAAAAAGCAAGAAATAACTTCTTTAAAATGATAAAATGATAGTTAATAGGTCAGTCCAACTGAAGCCGGCGTCCCACTATATTTTTAACCAAAAGCCGAATTCAGACTTAGGTATATTTATTAAAATGTTTGTTTGCGCAGCCCCACCTCCTACCGGAGATGCGGCTGATCGAGCGGGCGCGCGCGCACACCGACTGGGTGCGTCAGGTCGCGTTCTACGCGCCGCTGCATTGTCTAGTCTCCTGCTCTACCTGCCCGGACGCCCTGCTCATGTGCGACCTGCAGGGCTCCAAGACGCACAACATGTTTAGAGTTGACAAGGTACAGAGTCGTATGCGCTGCGGATATTTATGGTTCTTTGATACGGTTTGCTCTTACAAACGTAACGTAACAAACTTACCTAAGTGTTCCTAATTCACGAAGTCGAGCCCCAATAGGTACTTACTTAATATTACGTAAATACACTGACGCGATTAAAAACGTCGAATGGCGCCGCACTCCACTCCACGCCGTTGCCCTCTATCCTGTCAAGCTAGATTAATCCATATTGGAGATCGTTACTAGATTTATCGTGACCTCCTGTAATATGAAGCCATATCAAACAAACAAACCGCATTTTTCATATTACATAGCAATGAAGTTGTAAGGATTTGATTGCAGGGCATCCAGTGCTTCGCGTTCGACGACGAGATGCACGTGCTAGTGACGGGTGGGCCGGACTGCACGGTGCGCGTGTGGAGCCCCTTCGTGACGGCTACGCCCAACGTTGTGTTTTGCGGACACCACGCCGGCATCACGGCTATCGTGCTGCAGAATGGCGGCCAGACCGTCTACTCGCTCGCGCGCGACCGCGTCATCAAAGTCTGGGACGTGCAGGGGCAGACTTGCGTCCAGGTAGGCCCCGAATTCCGAAGACCTATTTTTTTATGAGTACCTATACACCTTGTCCACAAGTAAATTATAATATTTGAGGAGTCTCTCAATTCTTCAAAGATTCCGTCAACTGAGCTGGATTGTAATAAAAAATAGACCCATCTGGAAGGTTATCTTTTCAAATAAAGAAATGTTTTTCAAATCGGTTCATAAATTAGGTACTGAGACCCAAACAACCAATTTGGGAATATCCTCATTTTTTGAATTCAGTTAAACAAACTATAAAAACAGTTGGTACCTATCTTACAGTACTTAGTCAATGCGCGCTAGTCGAACCGACACGTCCACAGACATTCATCGACATTCCGTCGCAAATCGGCGAGCGCACGCCGATCTCAGCGGTGTACAATTCAGCGACGCGTGAGTTGATCCTGGCCGCCATCAAGATCGCCGTACTGGTGCTGGATGAGCAGCTCAACGCGCAACACACCGACGGGTTCACACACTCCCGCGCCGTCGCGCGCGTGCTCTACAACCCCCTCTTCAAAATCGTCATCACCTGCGGCATGGACAGCATTATCATCAACTGGGACCCGGTCACAGGTCACTGTCGAAGTCGAACGACACAAGCCTCGTGCGCGACTGTCCCTCGTAACTTTACGCTTTCTTATAAACAAACGTAGAAGTTTTTGTGGCAAGAATAAAATTGTCCTAGGGAAAGATATTAATTTATCGATAATTTGTACTTTCTTACGACAGTTATGACTATGAGATAACGTAGGTAGGCATATATGAACATGAAACTTACTATTATGAATATTATGATACACAACGTCATACAATTTACTTAAATATATGTATAGGCCTTTGTTGCAAGGCACTTTTAGTTTCAGTTTACTTTGTATGGAAATCGATTGAATAGTATTAAAGGAAGTTTTTGTGTAAAAAACACGTTAATACGTAATAAAAAAATATTAATTAAAATAAATGTTTTTTTCGAATTTTAAAATCTGTAAAAAGTATGCCCGTCAATTACTTAAATTAAATATTAAGTACCTATTATTATAATAGCATGGATGAGCAGTGATCTGCATTTTAGTTAATTTAGATTTTATCCGGTGAACCTGTGTACTATGAAATGTCACTTTGAAATAAGTATTTGAAACAGTTATCGATAAATTGAATATCGGAAGGAAGTCCCTAGTTAATTGACGTTTTTGCCACGAAATATTCTATGTCTGCCTGTGATGTCTGCTTATAACACTTCCCTCCCCCGCTAGCACCTCGTCACTCCGCGGGCGGCCGCGCTCGAACTTGTTCGGCTTTTGTTTTCATGGCTGCTGTTTATTTTATGACATACAGAAAGCAAACGAGCAAACAGGCTATCTGATAAGTGGGATATATAAGGAGAAAACTAAACGTAAGGGTACTTTTTACCAGTGAAGTGGATTTGTAGTAGGTTTACCTAGTAGTATCTCAAGGAATATATAAATCTAACAAATTAAAAAACTACACGAATTATTTCGGGTGATTGCACCATTGTACCAGGGATGTTGCGGCTATTCGCATCCACAACTGCGGAACTTCCGCAATCATTTGAGAATCCTCATACACTAAAATTGAGGCGGACCATAAGATCGTATAAACGTAGACTAGACACGGCTGAGGATAGTGCAAGGTGCAAGTTTCTGCAAGAGGGAGGCCCAGCCGGAGCGCATACTAATTGTGTGTGCGTGTTAGTTTAATACTTTCACCGAGTTATATTTTTTTGTACCATCAACAAGACAGTTGACTGACTATTAGTAAATCTTATCACCTTTCAGTAAGGCTAGTGGTCAGTTAACAGTATGCCTATTTGTACTAAAATGTTCATGAATACTGATAAATTAACTTTTTTTTTCTTTTATTTATTTAAGTGATTTCTCTAAATTATCTCTTTAAAAATATATTTTTGAAGAGTTTCGCATCTGCGTACGCGGATGTCAAAAATATGTATCCGTACCTTTCCTGAATACATATACGTACCTACATAATAATATTATATAGATGATCTACTAAAGTAGACGCCCCATTCGCGTCAGTGACGTACAAATCAAAGCAGATTTTTTGTATGAATACTGCTTCAACTACTTCAACGACTACTTTTTCTGTATGAGGGTAGGCAAGCGCAACGCCATGGTTCGCGACGCGCACACAAGGCTCCTGCACGGCGAGCTGATCCCGGTGGAGATTACGGCCGCGTGTTTCGACCCCGGCTACCAGCTGCTGCTCACTGGCGCCAGGAACGGTACTCTTAGGGTAAATAACACTCAATCCCTCATTGACCATTAAGTCCATTAACTAAAAAAAGATAATGAATCAGTTTTTAAGCTATCAACAGCAGCGCACGATTAGGCTATAGGTATGCAATACACGTAGACGTTATTCGCTTTCTATCAAAATGTACTCTCACAGCAGCGGCACGCAAAGAACAGCATTCATTACTTACCATTTCTACGCAGGTGTATCTCGCTCCGATCATGTCTTTTAATGCATGCGAGCGTAATTTCAGCCTGCAGCGCAATGAAAAGTAACCCGGATGCCGTTTAATTTGAATAAAAAGATTTAGCATAATTTCATTTAACTACGTTCGAAAAGCATAATAAACGTTTAGCATAAAAACGAAGTGTATAAGTAATTTTATGAGGCATACGGTAAAATAACATAGGTAACACTAATTTATCAATGAATCATTTTGTTATTGTTATGCATTTTAAATCAATTTATTCTTACTAAGTTAGGTAAAATTGAACCTGAAAGCAAAAATGCAATCGGTTTTATGCAAATAATTATTACACAACCTAGTAGGTTGGTATGTAACCCAAGCACACACCGACCTAAAGTGACATGGATCCGTCAATGACGTCATAGAGCCGCCTATCTTCGCTTAGTTAGTAGGTGCGACACTGAAAACAGGCAGACAGGACAGGTGTCATGATTGTGGCATTTATAATTTGAATTTTCACCTTTATGAGGCCTTAGAATTGCTTAAATTTACCCGATTCAACAAAACCTTATTACCTACATAGATGGCGTTAGCGCTAACTAAAGGTGCGACACTGGAAACAGGCAGACAGGACAGGTGTCATGATTGTGGCATTTATAATTTGAATTTTCTCCTTTAAAATTTTGTAATTTTTATAATTATATTTACCCGATTTAACAAAACCTTGCTCCATAGATGGCTTTAGCGCTTTCCGTGTGAGCACGTTTACCTGGAGTGTGGATGTAGGCATATCGAGCGGGGCGAACACAAACTTGTTTTTTTTTTAGGTTTTCCTTCTTAGTTCTTGTTACCAATATTAAATAGTACAGATGATGAACAAAGACTAAACAAAATGCTCAGATGAAGAGAATAATCCAACGAACGTAGCTCAGAATATTATTTAAATAATGAAAATATGATGGTTCAGTAACAGTAATCGTTTCTTTGCATTTTCTGAGAACATTTACCATAGTAATGTTTTTTTTAAAACCATCAGAAAGTAGAGATTTCAACGAACAAAAAGCCCACCGACTTTAAAAAGAAACAGATAAGTATAATTTATATTTAAAATAAATAAAAATACAGTGTATTTGGGACATAAAAAGGTAAGTTTTCACCAAATTTCGTGAAGAAACCTTTTATGTAAAGCATACAATAAAAAACCAAAATCATGGTTATTTGAATTTTTTCACATACATTTTGAGGTTATTTCAAAAAGTGTATTTGCAAAAGTTGTAGATCATTTTATTACCTACAACTCTGCGTTTTAACTTTTTTCCATAGGACTTTCAGTTTTGCCGAAAATCGAGAAAACTGTTTTTTACCCTTTTCCACTTCCCGACCTCAGATCGACCGTAAATTATTTTTCCTTTTATTTTTGTCACATTCTCTTTTTTTTTCTATGGGTTACATACTATTTTAATTCCCTTTTTACCAATTTTAAAGTCTTCCACCCTGGTCTATTAAATTTAATTTCAAATTGACTTTTAGTTAATATAAATTTTGACGTATTCTTTGAAGACCATTACAGAAAAGAAAGTCCTGTAACCCTATCTGAAATATAAGGAGAAACCGAGCAAGAGCATGTCGGACCATGCTCAGTGTAGGGTTCCGAAGCCGTTAAGTACTACAAACATAAAAATCAACAAGGTAATAACTAATTTTCTATTTAAAGTCAATTGGTGCCGTCTCAGATGATTTTAGTAGGTATAAACACTTTGATCGCCTCTATCTCAAGAACTAATGATGTCTACTAAGTCGTCATAGTATTCCATAAAAAATCTTTATATGCTCTTTCATTTTATATTTTTTTTATTTTTAGTATTTGTAGTTTTGGCTGTA
Organism: Acleris holmiana; assembly: GCA_949316455.1. Taxonomy (NCBI): domain Eukaryota; kingdom Metazoa; phylum Arthropoda; class Insecta; order Lepidoptera; family Tortricidae; genus Acleris; species Acleris holmiana. The sequence goes on along the minus strand of OX438765.1, from coordinate 10,266,175 downwards.
GGGGGGAAGGGGGGGGGGGGCGCACTTGAGTCTAACAAAAATTAGCGCTGTGAAGCTTAATATTTCATAAACGGATTACTTTATCGAAAAACTGTTTTCACAGACCCGTAATGTATTTGAAATACCTATCCAACGACACCCAACACAATAGGATAGACGACAAAAAAAAACATCCCCACTTTACGTGTAGGGGATGTACCCTAAAAAAGTTTTTTTTTACATATTGGCTGCGCCATAATTACATACACCTTTAATAAAATATATTTCTTATTTAATTCAAATCAAACATTATATATTTTCACACGCACCTCAAACGCATCCATTACATGTGGCAACACTTCCTCCCTCTCCCCTCCCCCCGCTACCTCTCGTCAGTCAAAAAATGTTAAAAAACCAACTCACGCGCGCGGGAATGACTTATTCCAAATCAATCTCAAAACATTAAGAAAATCGCTTCAACAAGACTATATCTAATAAACATTACATGCAGTGAAGTGTTGTGGTCCGAAGTGCTGTGTGTTTTGAACTCAAATTGGAGAAGGGTTATCGTCTTCAAGAGGTATGTTCCTACCCCCTCCAAGTGTGGTCCTTACGAACCTGGATTCCTCCTAATCTTACTCCTCACAGTTTACACATACTCCTCACTTATTTTTATTTACTTACTTATATAAACGCATTTATAACGCTAACGCAAATATTTATTTTAATACCGCACCGCGTGTCAACCAACTCAAATTTATTCGCCTCGCTCATATAGTTTTCTCTTTCATAGGAGATTATAGTCTAAACTCATGTATTTCATCTATATTTAAAGTTTATAATCTTATTTCCAGTTAAACGTTAATATTTCTAGTAAATATCATTAATTTGTTCGCCGCTTGCGGTATACGTAGGTACCTACCGCCGTCATCCGCCATATTTGTTACTCGCCGCGCGCCGCTTCCCACCTATTGACTCGTCACATTCATTGCAAGTATTTAAACTTTCACAGTTTCATTACGCATCTTTATAAATATTTTGCCTACCACAATGGGAGGCAATGAAAAAAATATTACTGAAAGTTCAAGTAACGGCAATGTCATGATTAACTTTCTCGAACATAAAAAACAAAGTTTGTTCCACATTATTCAAGAAGTATATAACCTAAGTCTAAAGGTTTCCAATGATATTGAACGCATTCAGTTTCTTGCTAGGGCTCAATCTGTAGATAAAACCCGCTCGGACTACATAGATACCATTGATAAACTTATTATTGAGCAACTTCAACAAAACCCAAAGGTACAACCAAGTTATAGTATCCTCAACACATTTGATGAGCTATATTGTTATATCAAACAAACGGAAACCACTCTGAGGCAAGAGCTCGATGACAAAAAGAAAAATGATAATTTTAATATTAAATTGCCTCCGCTTCAGCTCACAAGTTTTGATGGCACTCCTAGTAAATGGCCAGTGTTCTATGAAAATTTCTGCAGTGTTATACACACTAATACTCGTCTCACAAATGCTGAAAAGGTCCAATATCTAATTGGCTGTCTCTCCGGCAAAGCACTCAATGTTTGTGCTGGAATAACCGCTACCTCACAAAATTATGACATCTTATGGCAAGCTCTTCTAGCTAAATACCAGGATACCAGGGTACAGGCTTCTATCTATTTAGAACAAATGCTACAGCAAAAACCTGGCCAATCAGCTGATAATATACTTGACAACTTTTGCTCCGCTGAAGCAGCTTTGCAGCGCTTACAGATTGACAATTTGTCAGATTTCATGATAACTCATATTGCATTAAGCAAGCTTGATAAGTCTATGCTAGACTTATTTGAACAATCTCACAGACACCTAGAAAACCCTACATTTTGTAATTTAAAAAAGTTCTTGATTGAACAAAGTAAACTCCAAGCCCTCCATGCGCCTTCATATTCGAAGTTTAATAATAAACCTTTTAGTAAACCCGCACCGGTTAATAAAACAAAATCGTTTTGCACTCAAATTGATATTCCTCAGACTGCCTACAAATCTGACATTAATTCTCAATCGCAACTGTGCTAAGTATGTAACTCTGCTAATTCTCACCCTTTATTCAAGTGTGAACATTTCTTAAAACAAAATACGCAAACACGCAACGACATTGTTCGTCAACACACATTCTGTATAAACTGCTTAGGCTTTCATCATGTCAATTCTTGTAAATCATCTAACAGATGTTCATTTTGCAGTCGCAAACATCACTCGTTACTTCACTACGACAATAACAATTCAAACATCTCTCGCCTCCCGCGCTCAGCTGATTCCTATATTAGTATGAATGATAACAGTGATAACAACAACTCGAGTTATCAGCGCGTTTTGACAGCGCCTATGCGCAGCGAACGCGCCCCGCCTTCGGCCAACGTCGCCGCGAATCGTTCGTCTCACTCGCACCCGCAGCCGCCGCGTGATCAGCGCCCGCCGCCTGCGAGTACTGCTCGCACTCACGGTGAATCTATGTCTCAGCCGCGGCCGCACACTTCCCGCGCGAATTCAAACAGTGATAATCTTAACTTTGCGCTGTCAGTTACGGTTCCCGCACACATTTCGAGCAATAATACTAGTGTATTATTACCTACAGCGTCTGTAGATGTATACGAAAATAATAAAATAAACCGTATGCGCTTATTTCTCGACACGGGGTCAATGAGTAACTTCGTTACAAAGTCTTGTTGCGAACGTTTAAATTTAAAAATAAAACCCGCACTCTCTGTCGTTAAAGGCATAGGTCAAATTGAAAATAGCTCTTTTGGAACAACGCAGTTTAAAATGTACTCTCGCTTCGACTCCCGCTGTAGTTATACAGTCAGTGCTCGCGTTATAGATACAATAACGGATTTCTTGCCCAACGCCGAAATTGATAACACAGAATTAACCCATTTACATGATCTGCCGATGGCTGATGAACATTATCACACACCAGGTGAAATAGATTGTTTGATAGGCAACGAGCTATTCCCGCTGTTACTCGGATCGCATAAGTTGACTTCGCCGAACTCCTCGGCCGTAGCTATACAAACCACTCTCGGATATGTCGTCATGGGAAAAGCCCAATGTGTCTCGCACTCGCTAAACGCAAATACTCTCTCTCGTACTCGAGAGGAAATCGCTCCATTTACGCATAATGTCTCCGCTAATTCTCACTCGCAAAACTCTGAAAAATCTTTCTTTTGTCAAACGGAAGCTGTCTCACTCGATAAGTTAACGCAACGCTTTTGGGAAATAGAAAATGTCCCCGATAAAAAACACCGTAGTCCCGACGACGAAGCATGTGAATATATATTTCAATCTACTTACTCACGCGATGATACAGGCAGATACTCTGTTGAACTCCCGTTTAAACATCAGCCTTCCGACTTAGGACACTCGTACTCAATAGCTAAACGCCGTTTCTTAAATCTGGAAAAGAAACTCGACTCATCCGATTTACGTCATGATTACAACGCGACTATTCAAAACTATATAGATCAAGGCTATCTCTCTGAAGTTCCAAATACTTTTCAAGATTCTCAGGTTTATTACATGCCGCATCGAGCTGTTTATCGTCCCGAGAAGGAAACTTCAAAAACTCGTGTCGTCTTGGACGCGGGATGCAAGACTACTTCAGGCAAGTCTCTCAATGACTTACTTTACGTAGGCCCGATGCTGCAAAGTAATATTTTTGAATTACTTCTCAATCTCCGCATGTTTTCAATCGCGTTAACCGCTGACATCGAAAAAATGTATTTTCAAGTTAAGCTTTGTCCAGATCATCATTCATTTCAACGGATACTATTTAGATTCGATTCCGAAGCGCCGATTAATATATATATCAATTCAATAGAGTTTGTTTTGGCATATCTAGCTCACCCTACCTCGCCATGCGTGTCGTGCGTCAGCTCGCCGCCGATAGTCGCGACTTATACCCGCTCGCCGCTTATGAAGCTGCAAACCATATGTACGTCGATGATTATGTCACCTCAATAGACGGTGAAAACACCGCTGAAACAGTCTATAAAGAAATGATCGCTATGTTCAAATCTGGAGGTTTTAATTTAGTAAAATGGATCTCGAATAATACTCACCTCATGTCACGCATTCCAACCGCTCATAAAGGTCCTACAGCTGTTCACTTTGACGATGACCCCAACGCAGATACTAAAGTCGTAGGTATGCATTGGCAACCTACTGATGATAATTTCCAATTTAATATAAATATAGATTTTCCAGAAACTTGCACTAAACGCTCGATCCTGTCAGTCACCGCACGCCTATTCGATCCGCTAGGTCTTATCAGTCCAGTCGTTGCTTATATGAAGCTGCTTATCCAGGAATGCTGGAAGTTACAACTCGATTGGGATGACAAGGTCCCTGATTGCATCCTTTTTAAATGGAAACAATTTCATAAAGAACTTCCGCACTTATCAGAAATTAAAATACCACGTCATGTTGGAATAACATCTACACACCGAATAACATTATTTGGATTTGCAGATGCCAGCCAGCAGTGCTATGGTGCTGCCATTTACATTCGAATCGATACAAATGAAAACGCTACCGCTCATTCTGTAAAATTACTCACCGGTAAATCTAAAGTCTCTAATCCAAATAAAACTCTCGCCCGCCTAGAACTTTGTGCTGCTGTTTTGCTTGCTAAATTAATTGATTCGGTTCGTGCTGTCCTTATCAAACGTTGCAAAATAAATAAAATATACGCATTCTCTGATTCCACAGTAACTCTTACCTGGATACACTCACCCGCGCACAAGTTTCATACGTTCGTAGCTAACCGCATTGCTCAAATAAACGAATACTTGCCTGCATCTCACTGGTTTCACGTCCGTGGTGTAGAAAATCCCGCTGACATCGTGTCGCGCCCTGTAACACCTACAGGGTTAATAAATAACACCCTCTGGTTCCACGGCCCGCAATGGATGTCCGCACCTGTCAATACTTGGCCTGTAAAAGAATATAAAATTAATCATAATGACAATATGGAGTCACAAGAAACTAAAACTATATCCCTTCACGCACAAACTGCGACTACAACGGCAACTTCGCATCCTATACAAGATCTCTCCAATCGCAGTTCGACTTGGACCAAATTCATTCGTTCGCTTGTATACGTACTTCGTTTCTCAAAGTCACTTAAATCTCAAGGTTCTATAACTATAGATGATTTAAATCAAGCAGAATATTACGCACTACGTTATGTACAAAGTACGTACTTTATCCACGAAATAAACGCACTTAAAAACCATAAAACTTTATCCAATAAAGTACTTTTAAAACTTAATCCCTTTCTTGACGATCAAGGTCTATTGCGAGTAGGTGGTAGGCTCTTCCATTCTCATCTGGATTTTAATCAGAAGCATCCAATATTGCTCTCAGCCAAAGGTCGTATAGTGTCACTTTTAGTTGATTATTATCACACATCGAATTTGCACACTGGTCCCGCTCTGGTACTGTCTTTAATACGTCAAAAATATTGGATTCTCTCTGCCAGAAATTTAATTCGACAAAGGGTACACAAATGTAACTTATGTTTTAAACTTAAACCTCGAAGTACTAACCCACCAATGGGCGATCTTCCCGCAATCAGAGTCACGCAAGTAAAGGCTTTCGTACATACCGCTGTCGACTACGCTGGACCATTTTATATAACGCATATACGTCATCGTGGAGTTAAAAGCCATAAGGCTTATATTTGCTTATTTGTTTGTTTGACGACCAAAGCGCTTCATTTGGAATTGGTCTCAGACTTGAGTACTGATTTATTTCTCGCCGCGTTCAAACGCTTTATGTCTCGCAGAGGCCCAGTTTCAATTTTGTATAGCGACGGAGGTACGAATTTTATAGGTGCAAAACGCAAATTAAACGAAATTTATCCCTTAATACAGTCCACTGATTATCAAAATTATCTTGGTCATTATTTCACCCAACAAAAGGTTCATTTTAAACATAGTCCACCTTATGGTCCGCATTTTAACGGATTAAGTGAAACGAATGTCAGATCTGTTAAAAACCATTTATTTAAAGCTATCGGGAATCAAATATTGACTTATGAGGAATTTAATACAATTTTAGTACAAATTGAGAGCTTACTGAATAGCCGTCCAATTTGTGTTCTCTCTTCAGATCCTTCTGATCCATCTGCATTAACTCCTAGTCATTTCTTAAACGTAACTCCATTAAAATTTATGCCCGCGGAAAATGTAGATTTAACTCTCCCAATTAATAGACTCACTCGCTACCAACTTTTAAATAAAATAGTACAAAGTTATTGGAAACGCTGGAGCATGGAATATCTTTCATCACTTCAACAACGCGCCAAGTGGAACTTGCCTTCTGAACCTGTGAGTGTTGGAGCGGTGGTTATAATCAAGGATGACAATACCTACGCATCCTATGTGTTGGCCTCTCGCTGTTGTCACAGAGGTTTTCCCCGGAAAAGACAATATAATACGCGTCGCAAGGGTTAAAACTTCCTCTAGTAGTTATATACGTCCGGTAACACGGCTCTGTCCGTTACCTAATCAATAATCTTATTTTATCAAAGGTACATCTTAGATATAATTTAGTTTCTTATTTTCTTTAAATTTAATATAATGTAGAGGAAACCTCTAGGCCCCCCGAAGTTGGCTGCGCCATAATTACATACACCTTTAATAAAATATATTTCTTATTTAATTCAAATCAAACATTATATATTTTCACACGCACCTCAAACGCATCCATTACATGTGGCAACACTTCCTCCCTCTCCCCTCCCCCCGCTACCTCTCGTCAGTCAAAAAATGTTAAAAAACCAACTCACGCGCGCGGGAATGACTTATTCCAAATCAATCTCAAAACATTAAGAAAATCGCTTCAACAAGACTATATCTAATAAACATTACATGCAGTGAAGTGTTGTGGTCCGAAGTGCTGTGTGTTTTGAACTCAAATTGGAGAAGGGTTATCGTCTTCAAGAGGTATGTTCCTAGCCCCTCCACATATTATTGTACCACTTTGTTGGCGTGACTAATATGCTTACTTTTCTAGTACTAAGAGTCTCTGCGCTAGGCTGCGGACGGACGGATGGATGGACGGACGTGGCGAAAATATAAGGGTTCCTAGTTTGACTACGGAACCCTAAAAAAAATGGGGGTATTAGAGCCCCCTTAATTTATTTATTTTATTTTAATTTAATAATTTTTAAAGAGAATATGATGCAACTAATTATTCTGTAAATATTTCATATAATAACTTTTTCACTTCTCATGCTCGTAAAGTCCTTCTTTATGCTGGGTGGCTGCATAAAATCGCTGCATTTTATGCACTAGTGCATAACGTGTTGTCGTCATCTAGACTAAGACAATTAAGCCCTACAGCCAGGCAGAAGAGGTGACTGGACTAAATAAACTTGTTATTTGAATAAATATATGTACTTTAATTGATTAGTAGCCTTCAATGTTGCATCTAACACAAATGAAATTTTAAACTATTAAAAACAAGCATTATTAACAAAAAACATATAAAATCAACGTAACTATCACTTGACAGTATTTCTTTCGACCTAAGTTAAAAGTTTCATGCAGAAAATTAAAAAAATAAGGTTAAATAGAAATACAGTGGCGGGAAAGAGGTTTTTGTCTCGTTTTTGACTATTAATTAGTTGTTTTCTTCGCAAAACTAACTAAGTCTTGGATAAAATGGTTTGTTTTATGCCCTTGTTTAATTTGTTCGAGGCCTGGAGCGCAGTCTTTCGCGGATTGTTTTTACAACAGTAATGTTTACATTTCCGAGCTTGTAGGCGAAAAAATACTTAAGCCGTCACAAGCAATGAAAAACAAATCATTTTACGAAAAACGCGTGTTAAAATTCTAAGGCATCTTAATAAGCCGTATACGAAATGTTGCCGGTTTTGCTTCTTTTCTTGATTTTACAGTTATAATACTGCTTTTCTATAACTTTCTATGCACAACATGAAATATCATTTAAGTTACGAATTATGATCGGATAAATGAGTTACGCATGCATGAGCTACTTTTTTATTTTTATCGTGTATGCGAGATTTAGGTTGTTTTAAAACTTTATATTGCTATTTATTTTTTATTTCTTGGATGTTTTTTTATGGTAATGGATTGATTTTGTTCCGAAGTTTATTACTTTTGTTTTAATTGTATGAACGACAGAAGCAGCCGAAATGAATTTTTTTTTTTGCCAATTTTCTATACAATTTTCCCAAGTTAATTTATTTTTTACACAAAAAAATTACATAAAGGTGGTAAAAAGTAATTCATATATTTTTTTGACGACTTTTACAGCAATAAATTGTATTTTTTTCATACCTTTTAGACATCAAAACGATTCGTGAATATACGATATTCTAAACCTCTGAGGTACAGCAAATTTCACTAAATAGTCGCCGGTTTCAGGTCGATTAATCAAAGTAAAATAATATAAACAAAAAAGTAGCTCATACATTTGAAAATTGAAATTGTCCTTCGTGTTGAGCATTAAAATTGGTAGAAGTAAAGTATTTCAACTGTAAAATCGCTTAAATCAGCGAAATCGGTAAAATTTCCTATACGGCCTCTTAAGATATATGTAACTACTTATAGTACCTACGAGTATCATAGTATGATAGGAGAGTGGGATTTTACTTTTAGTCATTTATTATGTAGTTTTATTACCCCTTTTATAGGAGACAAGATACTGATTTTATTCCCCACTCGAATCGTATTGATCAACGAGGATCCAGTGAGATGAACTTCTCTTAATATCGCTCGTCGGAACTCAAACAACATATTACTTATTGCAGGCGGCGGTTTAGTGAAGGAAATTATGCATATTGCAGGTCTGGAATTTCAACACCGGTCTCTGCATGAGGAACCTCATGATTGAGCACATGTGTGAAGTCACTAACTGCTTCTGGGTAGACGGGCGGTAAGTATAAGCGTCATTTGTTCATTCACGAAAGTATTATTGAAAAAAAAATAAGCATAAGTTTACAGGGAGCTTAATTAACTAAAGAGTATGATTTGATCAATTACTTAATAAATACATTTTCAATTACCTAATAAATGATAATTGTTCCTGAAATAGTAGATCGGTCACCTAAATTGAATCACTAAATAATATCAAACATCAAAAAATTGTGTTTCAATATAAATGAAGTGTCACCAAAATTGAATGTAAAGATATCGTACCTACCACGAATTTTATGGAATGGAAGACGTGCCTCCTACCCTATTTCACCATACTGACGTTGACAGGTGACAGTTGACATTTCGGTGTAGGTACATAGCGCAGCCTATATGAAACTCAGTTGTATATCTGCGTGTTAACTTTGCAATGTATACCGAATGGTAATCTGTCAACGTCAGTATGATGAAATAGGGGGCAGGTACGAATGCTAATTAAAAATAAAGACGTGTACGAACGTAGTTATGTGTCTTCACGTGTTGACGCAACTCCAACCTATAAAGGTGAGATTGACCTAATTAAGCAAATATATTTTTTTAAACATGCTCGGAAAGGGTAGCTTTTCTTTTGAAAAACGATGACGGAAAGAGCTCCATTTATTCCTAGGAGTAAAATATTTTATTCAAAAATGGTCTTTAATGCCTGTAAAATCAAAAAGACTATACGAGGGTCAAACTGAAAGTTCTTAGAAAATCAAAAACTGAGTAAACTAGCAAGTTATTAGTTTTATTATATCTATACAAAATAGTGTCCTTTCATGTCAATACACCGCTGCATCCGATGGAACCACTGAGAAAAGCACTTTGCCCACTCGTCCTTAGGGGTCTCTTCGACGGCCTTTTGAAACGCAGCCACGGCTTCCTTTTTCGGGGATAAATAAAAATCGCAAGGTCGGGGCTTTACGGCGGGTGACCCAGTAATTCCACGTCTGACGTTGCCAAATAGTCGATCGTTCGCGTGGCGGTGTGCGACGAGGCGTTGTCGTGGTGAAGGAGGATTCTACTGCGAGGTCGTTTCTCCCGAACTTTTTCCAAGACAAGTGGCAAACAATTGTTAGCGTACCACTCTGCAGTAACTGTTTTTCGATCCTCTAACTAAAACAATTGTCGCGTAATTACCTGTCCTTCCGAAGAACGAGGCCACCATCTTTTTTCCCACGCTTCGACCTCTTTTCACTTAAGTTGGCAACTCCTCGGAAGGAAACACCCACTGAGCAGATTGTCTTTTGGTTTCGGGATCATAACAGTAAAACCAGCTTTCGTCACCCGTAAGTATGTCGAACACAGCATTTGAGTCACCTGCGTTAAATCTTTCAATCATATCAGGGCACCAATCAACACGATGGAATTTTTGGGCCTCGGTCAAATTATGAGGTATCCACCGGGGCACAAAGCTTCCTGACCGCTAAATGTTGATGTTGTTTTTTGTGCACTTGACTCATACCGATGCCTAAGCTTGTCCGAATCTGCCGATAGGTTACTCTTTTATCAGTCTCTATCATACGCCGCACAACACTGATGTTATCTTCAGTCGTCGCCGTAGAAGGCCGTCCTTTACGCAGATAATCGGTGAGATTAGTGCGAGAACGTTTAAACTCATTGAATCAGTTGTAAACAGTGGCATGAGTTAGGGCTTCATCGGGAAAGGCCAATCGTAGTCTATCATAACTTTCTTATGATATCGAAAGTCATAAAAAATCATTGCACGAGAATTTTCTCGCATTAAATACATGTTTACGTGACACAGACAATTTTCAATTTGCGCCAAATCGTTAAACAAATGACAAATTAATAAAATTCATACTCAATAATATTGGCAAAGAGTTCCATTTGCAAAATTTAAACTTATTTTTTAATTACTTTGTTTACAAGTGGCCAGTTCTAAAAACTTTCAGTGTCACCCTCCTAATCGCATCCTATTTAATAAAAGGGACGCCGCGCTGGGCGGCAGCGCCGGCCGGCGGCAGCCGGCGGGTCTTTGCGAAAATATCGCAGTACGATATTTTTTTACAAATACTTTTAATCATGCATTTGTATCAGTTTCTCGCATTGTTTGAGAAAAGCATTATATATGCCTTGGCGGACATGGGATTTCCAGACTCGCATTTTAGCAGGCCTCGCCAAGGCTCGGCCTGCTAACCACGTCGTGTCAGGCAATCCCTTACTTTACGCGCCTAGGCAACAATGTACTAGTATTACCTACATTACCTTGATTTAAATATCATATTATTATTAATTATTAATTACAATGACCTTCTGACTTTGCATCAGAGTGCAAAACACGGGACGGCATAATTGTGCAGTGCCATGTTTGGGCTATTTTGTTGTATGACGTGATTTGTCCATATGTATAGAATGTCATTGATAAATTATAATTAGTTATATTTGGGCGATTTCCAAAAAAGTACTTATATTTAACGTCAAAAATTAAAACGGTATTTTTCCATTACGTCACGAAAAGTAGTCATATTTTATATACTGCCCTCATAAGCCAATAGGCGGTAGGTATTCAAATTACATAAATGTAGGAGTGAGCTGATTAGACGAAAGACCGTTGATTGAGATGATTGAATTAAAGGGTTGGAAAGGCTGAGAACGATGAATGAGTGAGCGAGAGGAGAGACTGAGGGAGAAAGGGGATAACTACCGGGACGTGTGCGCTGGGATAGTTTTATAGCGAAGTCCATTAGTAAATTACTATATAAGTACCTATAAGGTTATACGCGAGATTCTAGCTCTAGCTAGATCCTATAAAAAATATGATGTTGTGGATAGGATATTAGCAGTGGGCTGGAATCGTCACGTGACTGAATTCGACGACACGGGCACGTCCTCAACCGGCAAGTCGTGGGAGACGCGGCACACCGACGACGTACTTGCGGCGGCTGCGCGCGCGCCCTTCTCGCTCGCCACCAGCTCCTACAACTCGGAGCTTCTGCTGTGGAAACTGGAGACCGGCCAGCCCTACAGGTGACTGATACATATTTATTTCCCATAGAACTATACATACTAATATCCGACGCAAACTGGCCTAGTCCCAAACTTAAGCTCTATATTAGATACTCAATCAGCAGGATAAAATGGCAGTTTAAGGCCCGTATCGATAAACTCGACTCAAAACGTGACCTGAGAACTCATCAATTGAGACCGTCTCGAGGCGTAATCCTGGAGCCAAGATGGTCGCTTATTTATAAACTCATTTTAAGGAGCTCTCCAATGAGATGATCTTATGTTAGAAGCGCATTTCAATCCCTGCACGGCTAGCACTATCATTTTTTGAACGACCAACGAAACGTTTTGAATCTGCATGGTTCCTAAAAATATTTTATTTTGCGTTTAGACTTGACAAAAAGGTAAGATACTTAAACCATAATAAATCCATATTTCTAAAGTAAATTGACAAATCAAGTCATTATTTTGAAAGTATTTCTTTGAACTAGTTTTCGGCTTAAAGATGATCACGTATGTACGTAAAAATTTTAAATATTTCAAACTCTCCTTGAAATTGTATTGAAAAAACGAAACGTGCGTAGCGGGAATTTCTTTAGTTATTGTTTATTGACAGTAGTTTACTTACAGGTTATAACTATAAGTTTTTTTAAGTGAATTGGGTCTTTAAAATTGCCTATGTACATGTACAATCATTGGTATTTAAGTATTATACAAGTTAAAAAGTGCAGCTACCGACGCCTTCCCCTCTCACCGCAGGCTGACTGTCGCCGCGCCGTTAGGATTAGGAGCCTCCTAACTGGAAGACGTCGCCGCGGCTCACAAACATTCGAAAGGGGATTAAATATGTTCAAATTGACGCCATATGTGGACACCACTGAAAAGGGGCCATACCCAGATCTGTCTCCCCGGCCCTGACGGGGGCCGAGAACACCAACGACAAAGATGCAGCTTCTCGAATCCAACTCGGCATTAACCAACCTTGCTGATGATGTACCTACCTATTTAAAAAATTAAACGTATTCTGAAGGTCAACCCCTACAGCAAGCATATCGAAGGCTGGAGCCTGGAAGAATTCCTTCTGCTTGAGATGAAAAATGAAAACCATTACAGGGGAAGAAGCCAAATGCATAATTTGCACCGTTTCCCTTTTACCAGGATATTGAAGGAGGTAACATTCTTAAGTTGCCAATTTGCCTACAGCTTTAGGTTATTAGGAATCTATTATTAATCAGTCCTCAAACTGCCTCAGTGTATCGGTTAAATATGATCAAGGCTATAATTTATGATCACCAAGACTTACTAGACAAATTCTTATTTGAATGTTGTTTATTAAAGATAGTTTTGACACACGCAGACAGTTTATGTGTATTATTGTTGTTCAAATATGCATGTATTTTTTAAACTTTTAGTATTAAATATAAATTAAAAGATCAAACTAATATAATTTCTAAACAGTTAATAAAGTTTGTAAAACAGGTAGGATTTCATTACACTTATTATTTTTGTTATTTTCAGATCTATGGTCTGCCGTCCCCTGGAAAACTGGTGTTTAATGTGTTATTGATAACTTTATTAAATAATTATTATTTTCTCAATCAAAATTCAACTGCAGTTTACCTGAATGTTTTATTTTTGCATATTTTATAACAGTGGTTAGCACAAGTTGTATTTTCTCAGTTGTCCCTTATTTATTGGTTTTTGTTTGTTTATAGACTAGGTGGAGGGTTACCAAGTGACAAACGAGTCGCAGGAACTTGTGCTAACTGTTCAGCAAATAAACCATATTTTTGTCATTGTACCTACAATTAACAATAATAATCCATGCACTAATGGAAGAAATCTATGCTTTATTTTTCTCTATTATGTAATTATTATCTCTTTTCCTTGTACAATAAAATGTTTACATACATACACATATCCCATTAGGGCACTTGTCAGTGTGACACTGGACTTGCTCCTCTCAAGTTAAAAGTTAGGGCCTGGGGCCCGTTTCATAAAAGCTTGTAATTTGTAATACAAGTGCAAGTCTCTTTTTACATACTGTGGGAAAGAGATTTCCGCTTATAATATAAGCTATTATTTTATATGCAAAAGGCCCCTGTTTGAATTTTAGTTAAACTAATTGTTAAAAATCATAACTAATGGTAAAATCTCAAGGAAATGTGTCAAATCTTCGAAATTTAACCAATAGTTCAGTTAACTATTGATCAAACAACTCGGCCTAAGTGGAAGTTATCATGTCACAGGTAGACCAGTTCAGATCAGTGCTCTCAAATTTTAAATAACTAAACTAAAATTTATAACATCAAACTTGATTCTAGGCTGATGAGGATACAGATTAACGTTTATAAATTCAAGTTTACAGACATTTAAAATCAGAAAGTTTAATGTATAAACAAATAAATTTAAGTAGGTACACCATGGTCCCACTGATATATAAAATCAGAGAACACTGATCTGAAAGGGCCTCAGTGTATGAACTAAAAACATTAAAATTCATAATTACAATATAAACACCATAACACCATCAACCAATACCATTACCCTGGATCCTTGTTGATTTTGGGTTTAAAAAGAAAATATATATGTGAGAATCAAATAACATTGTTTTATTGCTATGCCAAATACAAAGCAGCCTTTCTGTATTCCATAATCACTTTGAGGCTGCTAGAAAAGATATAGAGTTTAGAGAGCCTGTTATGGTTACCTTTGGTACATACCTATGTAGGATCCAAATACTTTCATTACGCTGAGTTAAATAATGTCAGAGTACCTATAGTTTGTATGAAATTTCAAGCATAATGGGACCCAAAATGTCTTCACCAATAAATAAAACTACTATTATCATGTAGCAAGTTTAATTTATAAATAAAACACAAAATTTACAGGTTTTAAAATCAACTCACTACCTTATTTTATTTGTATCTGATTCGCTGCATTCTATTGTTTCATTGCTGCAATAAGTACAAAATATTTTGTACTTAGTTTCTCAACACATCAGACTAGGTTGAGGCTAGTTCATTTAATTAATAATATCAAGATCATGTTAACCTAAACAAAATATTTTAACTTTCTATGAGCAATATTTCAAACATTATTTTAATATTCTCAAGTTTTAAGCTGAATTTACCCTCTTTTCTACTCTTTATAATTAACATGTAGAGCTTTGATAGTAGACCAATAATGTTTAACACTTGACAATTCATTATTTGAACATGTAAAACTTAAGGCACTAGCGCTTTGAAAAAACTAGGTAATAAAAATGACATGTCTAATATTATTAATTATTCATATTAATGTTTTGTACCATGGAACTAATCAACAACTTTACTTACACGTATATACCTCTTTTATGTAGAACAAGACAAGACATGATGACACAATGTAAACAAATTTCTAACCTATAATAAGTTTACAAAGACATGAGTATACTTCAAGTTTAGCAACTGGCAAGCGAATTGCCATAGTCTTCAACTGCGTAGGGCCGCTACTGAGATTCGTGAACACCGACTTCTCAAAATATCCAAATCCCTTTATTGCATCCTTGATTATTTCCGGCGAACCTCGCCATGTTATCCAAGTTTCCCATTATTGGACTGGCGACAACCTACAAAACGAATTAAAGTTAAACTTACTATCTAATCACAAATGATAGAAACAAGATTCTTCGGGTGGTTCACGATTATTTTTCACATAGGTACCTAGGTAACTATAGTGCTCCTTTTTGCTCCGCGTTTATGTCAGGAGCCGAAATTGTTATTAAGTACTAGTTGATTGTGTGTATACGTTTTTAAAGAAATCACTCAGTTTTTATTACAATACCTTCGTAATTAAACGATGCCTACCTTGTCTTTGTTTGACATGTCATTTTCAATCAATTTGTCAACAAAACAAAAACACGAAACGCCCCCTCCTCTCTACTTTTAGCAACCCGTTTCACGAAATGTTTAGTTACAAGACCTTATAGTATAAAGTTTATATTAATCTATCGTTAACAAAGTACCTATTGAGCCCCGATTCGACCAAACTTTTTACACGGGGGTAAAGCTTACTCTGAGATTAGTAATGTCAAAATGCCATAGAAAACTGTCATTTTTTGACATTACTAATCTTAGAGTAAGCGTTTACCCCGGTATAAAAGTTTGGTCGAATCGGGCCTAAATGAGCTTTATTGGTTTTCTATACGGCAGTAAATAAAAATATTAGACATATTGTGGATGCGATTTAAATCGGGTTAAGATTGTTGAAATAGGATTGGATGCAAGTTGGATGGGTAGGTCTGGCTAGGTACCTACATACTGATATGATAAAATATTGGTAGTATTTTAGTATCAATATTTCTTACATAACAAGATATTCACTGGCTTAGTATTTGAGTGCACTGTACCTACTATAAAATAAATGTAAATTGTACTTACGTGAAATGAGCCCGTGGATGGGAGGTAAATTTTTCGCGCCTCCTTATTGCGCATTATTGTTATATATAGGGAACTATTGTGTCGCCGGCTTGGTCGGTCTATTTCCGATATCTTTATACCTAATATAAATTATCTAGCATCTATAATAGTTTCACATTAACACCACACATAGCACACAATTTTTGAAGGCAGTTTTATATAGCGGCAAAGTCATGACTTCGATTTAAGTATAATAATTTTTAAAGTTATACGTTTTCGATGTAAAATTTTACCTCTTACATTTTATAAATGACACTTTATTATTCTTAAACCGATTAATCTGATAAAAAGAAACCAAATGTTCGACTATTTTGCAGTGCGTCCGCCATTTTTTCGGGTGTTGAGATTATCTCAAGTCACCAAAAGACCATACTCAGGATCAGGATTAGATCCCCATACAACTAGCCGCCTCGTCTGATACAAGGATTACGTTTCACGACTTGAAATATGTTTATTAATTAAAGCTCAGTCTTGTGACGCATCTTGTGACGGGCATCAAACTCAAGTCGAGTTTATCGATACGGGCCTTAATCTTGTGCCCTAACGGCTTGGGCATATGTCGAATGTATCATTTTATCGAATATCATTTCCTCGATCGCTATTTTCTGCTGAAACTATAATGTCTTCAGGACATCTTAAATATTAATTACGTAGGTTAGGTTAGGTTAGATGTTTAAGATACCCTGAAAACATTATGGCTTCAGCAGAAAATAGCGTTCGATGAAATGATACATTCTATGAAAGGTGTTTCGATGTAATGATAGACACCCGCTATTTTAGTTATGGATATAGTATAATATTTGACATCGAGCGACGTCACAATGTACATTTATTATAGGTCACAATTTCAACGATTTACATTTGGCACACGTGTTCTCGTACAGTTTGAAGTGTGCATGACAAAACATGGCAATCTTTTCTTTTTCCTCTTAGAGGAATCGCAATAAGGCTATCTTTCTTTGTGAAAACGTGTCAGGCCCTTGATTTTAGTCCACTTTCGACCATAAACGGTGATAGTTGTCAAATGACTAAACGTTCGGTGAAAAAGTGCGTAAGTAAATAACAGCAAAAACAAAAAAACCGGTCAGGTGCGAGTCCGGTTAAAAGGTTCCGTACCATTATCTTTACAACCACGGTGTCTGTATTAAGATCGAGAAAAAACGCCAAAAAATCACCTTTTTTGTATGAGACCCCCTCAATTTATTTTATTTTAATTTAATTATTTATTCTTATGTTAATATACAACTAAATATTCTGTGAATATCGAGCTATACACATTTAGTGCGGTAACTCACCTTTGCGATTTGTATAATGTAATGCCCGCTTAATGCGTCATCGATTAGATAGGCACTAAGAGAACACTTTTATCATAACATAAGTGTTGACGGTCTGTCTGGGTTGATTTGTAAATGTGTTGCAGGCGGTTCTCGTGCACGGAGCCAATGCTGCGCATCAAGATGCACTATAATAAGCGCGAAGCCACGCGATCAGCCAGCCCCGCCACCGGCGGCCGCCGGCAGTCCTCAGTGCACCGACCTAGGTACCTAGTCTTTCCCAAAGTGTGGGTCTCGACTCTAAAACAGTGGTTTTAAACTCGCGGGACTTGGTATAAGAGGTCACGAATTCAAAAAGGCTCAGTGTCACACTAGTAGTGTGTCGATAACGGATAGTCCTTATAGCATGACTGTTAACTGCCTTACCACTAGTACGCTTAATTGTAAGGTAACAAGATTTAGGTATAGGTCAGTTACACGTTGGCTGCGAAACCATGTCTTTTCCGCACGGTACATGTCTTACCGCCCGTGCGGACACTAAAATTGTGTGAGCGAAAGCTCAGTGCGGGAACTCTATCTCAAATATACCCATTTACTTGACGTACAAAAAGAGCGGTGGTTATATTATATAGGTTGGTACTCAATAAACTGTACATATTGAAAGGGATAAAATTTTAAGAAATTCTTCGTTAAATCTTTTTTTTAAATTAGGCCATTGTTTTTTTCTATATTATTAAACGTTTTAATAAATTTTGAGTGGTATCGTTTAATGGAATGGGTCACCCATGCTAAATTCGCAAATCTGTAATTTGACTTCAAAATACAATGACGGAAACGCCATTTGGTAAAACAGCGAATCTGCTATTCTTATTTTAAATTGAAGTGCAGATTTGCGACTTTGGCATGGGTGTGACGATATGATCACTTCTCATGGCAACACCGTTAGAGATATTCACGTTAGTTTAGTTTCCTGTCAACTCAACCGCAGCAACATCACGTGCACACAGGTAAGGCAAAAAGTTGTTATTTATGTCACAAATTATTTAGATTTTTTTGTTCTGTAAAACATTGTCTGCCACGACTTCCGTACCTATTCAATATTTCACAATCAAAGTACCCAGTAGTCTTTTTTTTGTTAATGGTGGTCCGCAACGATATTCCGCAGTGATTTCGCCAATGTCAAGTGAGTAGAGAGTGAAGCGGTAAACAAAATAAATCAAAAGCAAAAGCCAGACATTTTTCAATCGGCCATCTTCCCTCCCCGAAGGTTACCGGAAGACCTACCCAGTAAGTAGTCTAACTTCACTTTATCGCCGATCGCTTGAAATTTACATTACTTCAGTAATGCCAACCATCACGAAAAAAAAACACAGAAAAGAAAAGGTGCGTTCACATTTGGGAAAATTGGGACGAATGTCCTATTCAATAGGTATAAAGTGTCATTCTATGGAACTTGCTAACTATGTAAACAAGCCGCCATACTAAAATTGACATTAGATGTCAATTTCAATATATTGTTTGTTTACATAGTTAGCAAGTTCCATAGAACTACAGTATAAATAGGTTAAGATTGTGATTTCCTTTGTTTATAAGAACAAACGATTAGGTGTACATAACATCACGCCCCCATTCTCAGAGTAGGGTAGGCAGAGCTACAGAAATACCAACAACGCTAAAAATACTTGTTTACAATTCTGCAACCACATTTTGCACAACCTACCAGATGTCAACACTATACATTTTGTTTTATTTTTTTGGGCTATTAGATCAAAAGTTACACGACCACAAACAGGCAAACCCTAAACCGGTGAATGTTAAAATCGGGTATAATACAATGAGACATTTTTTTTTTCTAATTATTATTATTATTATTTTGACTAAACGTAATATAACTTACCTCTTTCTCATCGGTCGGTTAAGGATCTTAGTAACATCCTGGGAATATCATCACTTTTTAACGTAAAGTAAATAAACTAGGTACAAATAACCTAATGCTACACATTAGGCTATCACACTATCACCACATTATCATACTCGTATCACGTTTACATTAGAATGCACTCTAACCGCACTGCAGAATGAATGACTAAATGTGTAAATAAATTAAGGAGATTTCGTGAGTAAATATCGTCTCTTCTTCTTCTTCTTCTTCTCTTTTAATGGCAGCCACAGGGCTTGTGCCAGTATCAGTTGCGTGGGTGTTGGTCGGTTGCATATCGTCTCTGATATTTTTGATCTGTCTTGGACACTCATGGTTGTCAAAAACTATTTTTTTTCTTATAACTATAGAGAGCGGATTTGACAACAAAAAGGTTAAGTAGGTTACCAATAAATTGCATGTTTCCTTCAATTTAATATTTGACTTTGATTTTGATTTCGTCAGATAAATTTAAATTGTAAAATTGCAATAATAATGCCTCCATGTGTACGGAGGGTGCAGGTGCAATGGGAATGCAGCCCTTCGTTTATACTCTGAGAGGTATCCCACAAGAAGGCAACCAAAAAATGGTCGCGTCATCGTCAATGCGACTAAACAACGACCAAATAACAATCGGCCGGTGCCTATGAACTCGGGTGGTCCTTAACGTGATCATTTTTCGCAAGAAGAACAGGTATTGGATCATTTTCAAAACCAATCGTGTTCTAGTACAAGGTGGGCAGGAAGCACTTTGGGCTTGAGTCACACAGTCGTCCACCAAATACTACCGCGATCGACAACATCCTTTCTTCGTAACCAAGGTTCCTGCGTTGAAACCCGTCAATTATATCAACGGTTGGGTTTGCCAATTGGGCGTTAAAAAATAAGAGAAGATCCTCACTTTTTAAGAAAAGTTATTTGGAGTGATGAGAGCTAGTTTACACTATGTGGAATCGACGAGTAGTCCATCATTGGGCTCCTAAAGTATAAAATCCATACGGGGGTCGCTAACTCTGACATCGCGATTCGTGTACGAAACAAGCTAAACGAAATGTTTGGAAACCATTGCATGGGCCGGTTCGCACCGACCCCTTGGGCTCCACTTTCACCGGATCGTTTTGGGGTTTGGTGAAACAATTGGTATTCATAAAACAATCAAGAACAAAGCAATAAAGTACAAGCATTCGACAAAATCAAACGACGTATAAGACAAAATTCTAATTTGATGAGCAAGGTGCATTAAAATGATTTTTGTCGCTTGTGCAGATAGCGACGGATGAGTGTGCACACACCTTTATAATTTTACTGACATTATGACATTTTAATTGTTGTCACTGATAAGATTATAAACAAACGATAACTAGTTACATTTTTATTAAATTATTATTTATTTTTTACGCTGTCCGTAAAAAAGTATCCGGATTCCAGTAAATTAGGTAGCACACATCCATTTTTCTCACCTAAACATTGATAGGTTTTATTCTTTGCCTTTCGTTCACATACATACATACTGTATCAGTGGATAGTGAAACTTAAAAGAAATGGACTGTAAATATGTAATACATAATAAATACTTTTATTTGCTACAACAATAAAATTAAGTATATCACTATTTTGCAATTATGTTCTCTTTTTTTAAACCAATTCAATTGTAGTCGTGTCCATATTTACGTAATTATATCGTTTGACATAATTTTGACGTAAATTGCATCCGTCGATGCCCCATTAGCTATTAGATCAATAGTTACACCGTCACAAGTAAGTATACTACCCAACATTTATAAAAAGTAGTAAAATGTGTAAAATATTAAAAAAATAAAAAATAAAAATTGTTTTACCGATGATTTTGCCTAAAATGTCTTCCCTTCCAATATGTACCGTTTATCGAGTACCAGCCTGTATGTATGTGCTGGATTCTTAAACATGTATGTGTATCAGAGTGAATATCGTCAGGAGCAGCAATCATCATTAACTATAATAGCTGCTTCTGTTCTGTCGAAGTTGTTAGTGTCGAGACAGATTCATGCGCGATTTTCCGAGAGCATCTCTACATTGTGAATGAATGTGAAGCGTGGGCGCGCGTCAGTCATTGGACGCATCGGAGGCGGTGAAGAAGGCTCGCGCGCGCAAGCTGTCCACAGTGTCACTGCCGACGCGCGCGCAAAACATGCGCCAGCTTGCCGTGCACGCCATGGTGTTCCTCGAGACCCGCCCTTGCGACAAGAGCGTTGGTTAGCAACCTTTATAGTTACATACCATTTAGAAACGCATTTTCAATTTTATTATACATATAAACATTCTATTTGTACTTCTACCATTCCATAGGCCTCTCCTGCAGTCGTTCCCTTTTTAGTAGTTTATTGTAGTAAGTGGTTAAAATTAAAATTCCATAGAATAGTATTCTAAAAAAGGTAATGCAGTCTACGGCAGGAGTCGGTATGGATAAATAATTCGTTTTATTAATTATATTCATCGTAGCTCTTGTGAAACGACGTGTAATTAGAACGAGCCAGCAGTTAGTGGTATAGGTCGACCACCTCTGATTGATTACCTCGTGTATTAGGTAAGGTATCATTATTTACATACATACATAACGTCACGCCTTCAGACTCAGAATGGGGTAGGCAGAGCTTACAGAATACCAACAACTTTAAACCTGTTCATAATTCTGTTACCACATTTTGCATGACCAGGCTTAGAAGTTTACCAGTGTATTAGTGACAGGTTACAAGCCCATCGCCTAATACTACTACAAGCCTTTATTCCCGTAGTCGCCTCTTACGACATCCTCGGGAAGACATGGAGTGGCACTATTCTAACCCGGCAACCACACGGGTTATTTATTGCTTAAAAAATATTAAAATATGATTTGGTTGATTCCAGCATCAATGATGTTGTCGCTTGAGAACGGACAAGTGCAAGCGTGGTCGGACCACTCGGCGGGCGGGTTCCAGGGCGCGTTCCAGAGCGTGCACAGCGCTGGCGACTACGTGTCGGCGCTGGCCACCGACGCCAACAACGACTACCTCTTCTGCGGGACCACCGTCGGCTACGTCAAAGTGTGGCTAATGACCAACTACCTCAGGAATAAGGAGGTCATACATACGGCAAACTATACAATGATATCACCGTTAGCCTAGTCGGTGATGGTGATGATGATGATGGATAGCAGGGGCCGGCCGGAGCTAGCGGGTGCTGAATTACTGCTTCATTTGGTTAAGCCCAAGGTTACTGGCTCAACCAGCTCCTGCTCCTAACCAGCATTATTCCCATTTTCTTGCTTTACTAGTAGGTGTTACTAGTGACCCCTGCCTAAAGTTGCGCGCTTCTCTTCCCCCTTGAACTGTCCGCCGGTAGCTGGTTTACCCTTGATTCGTCGGCACTCTTTTCTTATAGTGTTTTACTTCGCCAAATTTTCATTTTATTGACAGGCAGTGCAGGAGGGCAGGAGTTATAATTTTTTGATTGTCACAGGTGTAACTTATACTAACCTACGTAACTTATACTTAAGATAACCTTAAAGCAATAAAGTTTAAGCAGAAATTAGCAGTCGATGAAATGACAATCTGTGAAACGCCACATTCGATGAAATGAGTGTCGGTGATTCAAGGGGTTGCCCCGCTGGCGGCTAGTTGCCTTGTCCACACTTGTCTTGTCGGATTAATTGTCCAGTCTATTAAGTAGAATGCATGGACAGGTGCATGTGTGTATGCCGGCGCTGCGCCTGCAGTTCCCGTTCCTGTGGCGCGACCGCGTCGAGGGCCGCGCCAAGCGCTGCGTGCGCGACCAGCCCCTGCCTCTGCAGCTCAACTCCTACCGCGCGCATATGCGCTGCATCACCACGGTCGCCTACATCGATGAGCAAAAGCTTCTTCTGACGTACTACCATTTATAGTCTGTCTTACAAAACAAGTTGATACTAAAAACGAAAAGCATGCTATTAGTCAGTAATAAGAATAGGAAACACGTTTAGGATGTCCCTACACGGCGGACAAACTTTAATCAATATCTGTCTTTTATACACGGTGGCCACGGCGCAGACTCGTTATAAAGTTATAATAATCATGGACTTACCTGAATAGTGTACTTAGTGTTTGTAAATATTGTCTCTTTACTATTGTGCTTGGTGATTAATTTGATGTTTGCCGTAGGTACCATTACTTATTTGTGTTTTTAGTGTATGTCATGGTGGAGGCAAACGATCATAAGTAAGCCATGAGGATTACAGACTCTTGCAATCTGAATACTACAAATGCGTTACCAATCCCGAGATTCCCGAGGATCAAGGTGGAATGCTTATATGCTAGTCTAATAAGTAAACCAAGAAATGTGGCATTGTCCTTGACGAATTCTGTATCTCCTTTAGCGGTAGTTCGGACTACAGCGTGCGTGTGTGGCGACTCTCGGGCGAGTACCTGCAGACGCTAGGTAGCTTCCTGCCCTGGACCCTGGAGGTCACGCGCATACCACCCGACGTCAAGAAGATCGCCAGCTCTACCACGCTAAAGGTACGATTGTTTTAAGCGTTAGTTATCAATAGTATAATTAGCAAAAATTGCTTGACAAGTTTTGAAACGTACCCGTTTTGAGATGAGGTTTTTAAGATAGCTACATCAAAGTACTAAATTGCTCAAGTCACAGAACAATATAATGTGTAACGAGCCCTGAGACTTTAACCTTTTCAATACACCACGTCAAATGTGTCACTCACACGCCAGACATTTTTGAAAAAAAAGCTATGCAAAATTTTATTTAGTACATAAGAGAGTAATGTTTAAGCTAAACCTCTAACAAGTACCTACCTACTAAGCGTGTGATGGGCACGGGCAGGTGCTCCGCAGTGGCTACGTGTCGCGCTACGTGCCGGGCCAAATCGAAATCGACCACCTGCGTGACATTACGGAGTTCGAGCTAGCCACGAAGACGTTCGGCGAGCCCGTGCAGGAGCCCCTGCTCGGCAATAACTTCCACCTGCCGCGCCGCCCCGACCGTCAGGACCGGGTTGAACTCGACGACTCGCTACAGACCGTAAGACTTCTACTTATTTACAATATTTACATCTTGACAATTAAGGAAAGTAGCCGAGTATTTATTAATCAATAAATATGCGTTCAGAACCCGTTGGCAATGACCAGCATTACTACAATCGATTTTGTGGTCGTGGTGGTGGGTGTGCTGGCGGCTGTAACGTAATCACTACATAGTATAAAACAAAGTCGCTTCCCGCTGTCTGCCCCTATGTATGCTTAAATCTTTAAAACTACGCAACGGATTTTGATGCGGTTTTTTTTTAATAGATAGAGTGATTGAAGAGGAAGGTTTATATGTATAATACTTTAATCCGGAGCGAAGCGAGGGCGGGTCGCTAGTGTTATTATAAAGTATAAAGGAACGTCCCCACTGAGAGCATTCACGTGTAATATTTGAGTGGTGTGGACGTTGAGCCGAGTGTTGCTGTGGTCCACACCACTTGAATATCCGCCGCTGAATGATAATTACACGTGAATGTTCTCAGTGTGGATGCTCCTTAACGTTATTTTATTAAATTTGATATGATAGAGTTAAGTTTTTTAAAATTGCAACATCTCCGAAAACCAACTCAAATTAAATAGGCCCCAATTCAATCAATTGTAAATGAAATTTAGTCAATATGAAACTTAAATATAGCACCTATAGATATGTAACAGGTAGCACTGGTAGCAATGCAGGTCATTTACCTTCAGATTCTATCGTATCGTTTTATCGAGTATATCGTTTTATCATAACAGGAGCAATATATGTATAACTACTTAAATATATAACATTCCAGACTCATGAACAAATACCCGCGTTCATCACACAAATAGGTATCTGCCCTTTTCCGGATTTGTACCCGGGACCGCTAGCTTCAATAGGCAGGGTCACTACCAGCTAGGCCAACGTGTTGTCAAATGAATTCACTGTACCTAAGTAGGTACATTGGCAAATAATTGTATGGAAAAAATGAGGGCGATGTTTGGAATGAAATTGGCTAGATGATCCAATTTATATCCGAAATCTGACGCTTAATGCGGTGGCAGCCACCTAAGAATATTGTAGTTCTATGTTAATTGTCAAGCTTTTTGACCTTTTTTACCAAACTAATTAGGAATAATTATATTTATTTTAAAAAAGCCTATTTGCGAAATAAGTATAATCTTACCTTGATAGGTTAGCAAGGCACGAAGCGCCTGTTCTACGCGGAATTTGAGCTCAATCAACTTGGTCGTACGATTCTTACATTTTCCGAGCATTAAGTATGCACTCCGCTCTTATATCAAATGAGGTGCATTATGCATGTTAAACATTATATAAGGTGGCTATTATAATATTTGTTCATTATACAATTTCAGATTATGCTTACTGCTCCGTTCGTATGTCTGTCATTCCGGTTCAAATCTTGCAAACAACTTCGCGTTGTCGTAATGGGCCGAAATTTGGAATAGGTACATAAGTCCCTAAACCCGAGGGCAATGCAATATGTATTCTGGTATTTAATCTAGGAGCCGATCTGATGATGGCGTTGGAAGGTGGCAACCGAGATCTTTGCTGTACTTAACGCGGTCTACGTTAATTACAGCAAATTGGGAATTGTTATAGTTTGATGTCCATATGATTACTGTAGGTATGTCGAAAGTACCTCTACTACAGGCGCTAGTCAGTGACAAAAAGTTGTTTTAAAAATGTTATTTTCGACAGAATCCTGTTACAAATGTGTTTGTAACAATTCGTTAAGTAAGTACATTGTTTGAGAAAAAAAGCATTAAGTATTATGCCTCGGTGGAAACGGGGAATTAGTGTTGGGTTACTAACTCGTGTAACACCTCATTTGTCATACTCATTTCATTAAATTGTCGCATCACTTCACGCTTTAAAAACGAACCACCTCATTCCTCACGACTAGGGCTTGCAAATAATCGATAGATTCAGATATTCGAATATTCGACTTTTAATTTGGACATATTCGAATACTATTCGAATAATCCAAAAAATTCAAGAAAAACGGGTTTGGATGCTCATTTTTATTTATTACCAGTCTGAAAGCTCAAAAAATCTTCATAAACATCTTAAATAAATAATACGTCCTTGGCTTTATAGAATGAATAAAAAAAAAACTTGAATTTAAATATTATTGTGTTAAAAACAACTGAATGTACGAACAGCAACGATTTGGTATCAATTGCACAAAGATTATGTACTTCAATTAAAAAAAGTCAAAATCAACAACATAACTAAAAGAAAATAATTTAAATGGTAAAATATATGTATGTGTTAAATTATTAATGTTATCAACACGAAACAATAATGATATATGTGAATTTTGTTATACAGTATAATGTAAGAGTACAGAGTAGGTGGGAGGTAGGTGAATGGGATCGGGGAGTGAGACAGAGACAGCCGACCATCCCCGGGCGATTTTACATCCGTCTGTCCAAATAACCATAAATATTCGAATATTCGAATACTATTTGCCGCATTATTCGAATATTAGAAAGAGCGGAATATTCGAATTATTCGAATATTCGAATTGCAAGCCCTACTCACGACACGAGGTACCGACTCCTCACTCGCTCGTTCATCAACTCGCGGCACTCGCGATTCATATATCCCTCCAGTCTTAAAACTCTCAATCCCAAATGCCTTGACTCCTCGCCACTCGCGCCATGCTTGATTTTTCCCACTACCTATCACATTGAAAATAAGATGTATGAAATCCTGCGGCGGCGCTTGCAACTTTTTAGAGCATTGAAGTGCTTCCGTGCATTTTGGAGGTCGCGTTCCTTGTCAAGTTACATGTTCGAACTTTGAGTATAAACTCCATCGGACCGCCCTTCAATGCTCAAAAAGTTGTAAGCGCTGCAGGATTTCATAGGTAAGTACATAGGTATTATTACGCGTTCAAATCAAAATGTTTTTTTTTTAAAGGAACGGAACGTTTACTAAGCTTATTATATTTGTGGTTTGATTGTAGTTAAATGAAATGTGGTTCTTTTATTTTTATTTAATAAAAAAAAGATTAATATCCATACCACATTTATACCAAATTATTGGTTTGTTTAAAATAAAAAATATTTAAGAAAATATACTGTGATATTGTTACGCTTATAAACCCATGCTTTCGCGCCCATAGATCATACTTAGTTACGTATAAGCGCCGCACTGTGGGAGCGCGTAGAACAAACGGTCGGACATGCTTGAAAATAAAATGTTTCACTTTCTTGCTGTTAAATGACTTTTTTGTAAACTTTAACGCTTAGACCATCATGTCTTATTATTATTTTTTCACTTATTTGCCTTGTTGGTGAATAGTACTCGAACAAACATCACTATCCGATAAACCCGTAAAACTCGACTATACTTCTAGGTACTATTTTAACTGTTGTGTAGTAGTTGAGGTCCTTTTTTTGATTTTATTACAAAGAATATATGTTTAAGTATCGCCACAACAAATAATATCTAGGTGTTTCATATTATAATTAATTATAATTGCTGTTTTATCATTCATGTAAAATTAAACTAGAAAGTCATGATTATAAAAAATGTGCCAAGCAATTCCAAGATACTAAGTATTACAAGTTATAAGTTAAAGATAATTTTAATACGCTGCATTTTAGCCTTACCCGAACTTAGCCGAATTTTAGAGATATTTGCAATTGGAGGTCATTTTTCGAAAGCGCCTATTTAAAAGAAATAGCAATTTGTTTCTTAAATCTGCTAAGGCAGGCAGCCGAATAGAAATGCAGTTCTAACATCGAAGAATCGGTAAATATTTATTTATACATTAAATATTACGTTTTTTGTGTCAACCGAGCGCATGAATTAACTCCTTGATTTTTACAAATAAATAAATAAATTAACGGCAAATATTATAATTTGTACCTGGCACTTCAAAACTTATAGTGCAAGTAATTTCAGTATACCCGCAAAATTAAAAATGTCTTCACACTAAGCCGTCGTCAATCGTTGTGCGTGTTGTTATAATCGGAATATAATGGAAAAACTAAAAACAAATCGTGATTTATATAATCTGCTTAAACATGATCTGCGAGATCATAGTATTGCTGTAGAAAAAGTGATGGCTGTATTTCCAAATACCATCTCTTCGGAAATTAAATCGTAAGTATTGTTTAATGTTACTAAAACGTATATTTTTTTGTATTGAATACTAAACAATTTGCTTACTTTATTGCAGTGCTATAAACGGTAAAATAAGGAAATTTCTGTATACCGTGAAGAATAAACGGAAAGACAAATGTTGGAAAGAAGATTTGTTTCTATCTACATGTGGCAGTTGGCTTGATTTACAAATAGACTGGTCTCATGTTATTAACACTAAGCCTCCGACTTTGCTTCCATCGACATCGACATCCTCTAAAGCATATTTTAATACATTGAGTGATCGTCAAAAGAGAAGGAGAACTGAATCTGTAAGATCCCTCCCCATAGATGAGCTAAACTACGTAGCATCAAAAAGTATCAGACACACACATGCTAAATTTATCTTTGACTTCATTCAAACACACCCGGCACACATTACAAAAGTTAAGGAATTTTGCGAAAAACTCTTAAATAACACGGACGAGTCTAAATCCTTATCTGACGACGATGCACTTAGCTTGTATGTGAACTCTGACCTAACTAGAGAGCAGTACTCGCAATTGCGATTATCTGTTAATAATATTGCTCCCGGATTATTTCCTGCTTATGCTCAAATTCAAAAACTGAAGAAAGAGTTGTGTCCAGTACCTGAAGCAATAACTGTAGCTGAAAATTATGTTAGTATTAATTTGCAATGTTTACTGGATAAAACAATAGAAAGAATAATGCGACCTTTAAAATTTGACAATACCAAAGAATATAATCTTGTCTTGGTTCTAAAATGGGGATGCGATGGAGCCTCTTCTCAGTCTGTTTACAAGCAAAAGAGTTCAGACCCTCTACACGATGATTCATCTGTATTTGTTTGTAGCCTCGTTCCCCTTCAACTCAATAATGAAGATTTATCTGAATCCATTTGGAAGAATCCTACACCATCATCCTCTCGTTATTGTCGACCAATATCTTTTCGGTTCGAAAAAGAAAACAAAAATTTAACAAAGAAGACCACTGCAGAATTAAATGAAGAAATAAGGCAATTACGTCCATATGTTTTCAAAAATGTCGTTGTGAATTATAAAATGTTACTAACGATGGTTGATACAAAAATTTGCAATGATATAACAGATACATCATCAGCCATGAAATGCTTTATTTGCGGTGCTACTCCAAAAGCTATGAACGACATCGATGTAGCTTATAATCGTGAACCAAATCAAGACTGTTTTGAATTCGGCATGTCCTCTTTACATGCGTGGATTAGGAGCTTTGAATGTATGTTACATATAGCATACAATTTATCATTCAAATCTTGGTCAGCAAGAGGAGAAAATAAGAATGTCAGAGAGCAATCAAAACGCAACATACAAGATGAATTCAAAAGAAGATTGGGGTTGTTAATAGATATGGTTAAGCAAGGCGTGGGAAACACAAATGATGGCAACACTGCTCGGAGATTTTTCGCAAACTTCCAGATTAGTGCGGATATAACGGGTCTAAATGTAGATCTTTTAAAAAGATTTTACATAATACTACAAGTCATAGCTTCAGGACTCGCGATAAATGTAGATTCGTTTCGTTTTTATACACGTGAAACTGCGGAGTTATACGTGCAATTGTATGGATGGTACTATATGCCCGTTACCATCCATAAAATATTAATTCATGGAGCAGACATTATAAAACACAACACAATCCTGCCAATAGGTGCATTATCGGAAGATGCACAAGAATGCAATCATAAAATATTTCGATATGTGAGACTTCACCACACACGCAAAATATCTAGGATTGCTTGCAATACTGATCTGATACATGCATTACTTTTACGGTCTGATCCGGTTATCTCCAGTAACATTAAAAGGACAACGAAAAAAAAACTTGATCGAAGCGCAGCCACTCATCAGTGAAACCGAAACCCAAATTATAGAGTATGAGTAACCTTTTGTAATTTTTTATATCATAACCATAACGGAGAAATGATGAAAATATGACCTTCTTTTCTTATAAATAACAACAATATCTACAATAATTATTTACTATTTCGACAGTGCGCCTTGTGTAATTTAATAGCAATCTCTTTAGATGATATAATTTTAAATTGTAGGCGTAATAAAGAAATATGCATTTTTAAGTGAATCCTAAGCACAGGACCAATAAAAAACTTATCAAGGGATGTTTGCATGCGACCAGAATAAAATACTGACAAAAATCTTGCGTTTTTTTTTTTTTTTTTTTTTGCTATATAATCGGAAGACTATTCTTTTCCCCTATTAATATGTTGCTAAAAATGCACTATACTAGCATTTCGTTATAATTTAGAGGCCATAATAATAGCAGTTTATCTGCAATAAACAGTTTACTGTCGCGCACTCGCATGTCCGACCGGTTGTTCTACGCGCTCCCACAGTGCGCCGGGCCGGTACCTCACCTCATTTGAAGTAGAAATGAGTCGCTCATACAAACTCATTTTATTTTCATGTCCTACCCAACACTACGGGGATTGCTCTACTAAATCATATTTAGGCAGGCCTTTTTCCGGGCTTCTATAATGTCTACTTGTCGAGTTCCTTTCCTGTATTAAGTTTTGTCATCACATCACCTCAGATCCCACTGTATGCGCATCTGCGCATGGCGTCGACGGTGCCGGTGCGGCGGCCGCCCACGCCCGAGCTGGTGCGCGCGACGCGCCTGCGCCGCGCCGCCGGCAAGAAGTCGACACACTTCGACGCCGGAGGGCGGGCGTCCAGCAACGCCAAGATGTGACAAGCGCTCCTGTCTATATTAAACCAACGTCTTTTGAACCCGTGTACCTATTCGTGATCTACCTGTTATACCAAACTACGTTGCGGTTACTGCAACGAACAGTGATGTGCGTTTGATTATTATTAAATTATTATATACGGTAACCAAGTCTGAAAAACGTTTGCCCGCTGTTCGTTTGTTGAATTTTCATATTTAGAAATTATTTTATTTATCAAAATGTTTTAAGAGATAGGTACACCTACCTACAGATCCTGTAGGTTATGTTAGGTTTAATTGTTTTATAACAATCCAGGAAAGTTAAACGGTTTTAGAAAAAAATATTTTCACCTGTGATAATACGGACTAACGAAACAGTGGGCAACATTTTTAGTGTTTCAGATAGGAAACCACGCCCCAGGAGCGCGCAGGTCAGCCATCACAACTCAAGCAAGATGTTGGGTTGCAAATCTTTCATAGCTACGCTCATTTTCCGCAGCGGCGGTAAAAAGGCTAGTCGTTACTATAACCATCTTCGGCGAACTGTTCTGGCATGACATTTGTATTAAAATTGTACATTATTCCGTTTGACGTATTCGACTGCAGCCCGTATTTACTTAGTATCCGATTAGTGATAACGGTATTTTCATAGTTAATATCGAATCTGGTTTTAAATCGAAAGCGACGGACACATACTAACTTCCTTGTCACCACTTTCATTGCGATTGGATAAATGGTAACTAGGTAGGTATATATAAGAACGCGAACAGGACAGAAAAGAAACGTTTATTTTTGCCCGACGACTGCCTGTGAAGTTTTTATTCATATCTACGTAGGTTAGTATATGAATAAAATCTAGCTAGGTCAGCTACCTATATTTATATAGGTACTTAAATATGGATTTAGGTAGCTAGACCGATGTGTTCAATCAAGGTATTGGGTCGTTGCGGTAATAACATTAATTATTATTAGAATATTATTTATTAAACTTTTTTAACATAGGTATAACATCATCCAAAATTATTATTTTTTAGTAATGGCGTAATGAAATAAAACCGGGTAAGCGCATATCGGACCATGCTCAGTGTACGGTTCCGAAGCCGTTAAGTATTACAAACATAAAAATCAACAAGTAATAACGAATTTTCTATTTAAAGTCAATTATTGTCTTCGATGATTTGAGTAGTTAGATATTTATAAACACTTTAATCGCCCTATCTCAAGAACCAATGATGTCTAGTTACTCGTGATAGTTTTCTTCTAAAATTTGTAATGCTCTTTCATTAGGTTACATCCCCACGTTACGTGTAGGGGAGATGCTGGCCAACTTTGGGTATATATGCTATATGAGTGCGAAAATCCTGAACTCGAGTTAATGGAGTAAGCCGGTTGCGGTAACCGAAATTGGCAAGGGCTGAATTATTAATAGTTTAGTAGGTAGGTACTATTATTTCCATCTGGGCTCGATTTTTGTACACTTAACCATACTTAACTGTTATTATAATACGGTTTTCATTAAGTTATTTATTTTATTTAGACACATCTACAGACTATCTTCTATATACCTATCATCATACATATAGTAAGTATTTTTAATTTCGGAACTCATATTTACTATAGTAGGTGCAAGTTCGGTGATAATGGTCACCCTACCTAAGTAAGATAATTAGGTTAAAAATTGCATAAACTTGATAAATATGATACAAAATGTATATAAGATAATAAGTATAACGTTAATATATACCTAACCACGCGACGCTAAAATGTATTAATGTATGAATATGGTTATAATTATTCTTACGGGTATTAGCGTAAAAATAGACTTAACCTGTGAAATCTAGTTTTAGAATTTGGTTTCCACACACTTCTGCAATTTAGCAATATACAATACGTTATATAAATTGAGAATTTACAATGATACACTTTTTTTATTTAGGGATGAAACCCTCTTTCCCAGCTGTACCATTGATTAGTACCATTAATGGTACTACTGGGAACTTTTGTCCCACTAGTACCATTAATGGTACTACTGGGAACTTTTGTCCCACTAGTACCATTAAAATATAATAGAAGGGTTTAAATGTATCGAAAATGAAGTTATAGTCAATCACAAAAACTTGGGTCAGTTCTTACTTTATTTTATAAGATTTTGGTTGCCGAAGAAAACTCTTTGGTGCTCTTTTGGAGAGCGGCATCGCACGACAAATACGTGTTAGGGGTGGAATGCATAGTACAACAAATGTTTTAAAAGGAAACCTACGACCGTTAGACATTTTTTGAAGATAATAAAGGAGGACGCTACTTATAACGCTACTACCGCTTTAACAAAACAACCTTACAGGAAACGTTCAAAAGTTGTCACCGAACGAAATGAATACATTCAGCATGTACAAATGGAACTTGTGAACGGTGATATAAATATTCCACTGTTCTTGGAAAAACTGCGTTAAGCAGGTTACTATTATTTATTTATCAAGGATAGTATTATGTTTTGTTACTACTGGTCCCTCTCGGACGTATTTATTTAGTAAAGAAGTCATATTTATTTCACTTGATAACTAGGCCCGAATAATTATAAATATATACATACATACATAACATCACGCCTTAATTCCCAGAGTGGGGTAGGCAGAGCTACAGAAATATCAACAAATCTAAAAAGAGTTGTTGATAATTCTATAACCACATTTTGCACAAGTAGGCTAAGATGTTTACTAGTGTATTAGTGACAGGTTGCAAGCCCATCGCCTAACAGTACTACAAGCCCTTATTCCCATAGTCGCCTCTTACGACATCCACAGGAAGACATGGAGTGGCACTATTCTAACCCGGAAACCACACCAAAGAGTTTATATATATATTTCGATAAGAGTTTATAATACGAGTTACGCCTTTTATTTCCTAACTAACTGCAACACACAAACTATAAATATATATACACATATATTTAGAAATATCAATACAGAGTTTTGATTTACTTTTCCGGACTTATTTCAATTAAGTAAGTAAACCCGGTTGCAAAACTTGTATCGCGTACAATGGTACTAGTGGGATAAAAATTCCCAGTAGTACCATTAATGGTACTAATCAATGGTACAGCTGGGAAAGAGGGAACGCGAAGTGGTAGATTTTTATTGTCAGACCGGCCATTTTATCAAGTTTGTTTAATCGGAAACTGTTGCTATAATATTAAAATGGCAGCTACAAACAATCAGTGAAATAAAGAGCGTGAAGGGCCGATCTTTCGGTTAGGTTTTTTATTGATTTTAAAATAGTGGGTACCTATATAATTTGTCAAAACTCTTGATAAATCAGTAAAGCAAGAATAGAAATTGAGAAGAACGTAGAACCTTGTGAAATCTTGCTATGCTCAACCAAGAAGCTTGTGCTCATCTATAAATAAATAAATAAATAAATAAATATCAGGGGACAATCTCACACAAATTGACCTAGTACCAAACTAAGCTCTAGGCTTGTACTATGGGTACTAGACAACGATAAACATACTTATATATAGATAAATAAATATTTAAATACATAGAAAACATCCAAGACCCAGGAACAAATATTCGCGCTCATCACACAAATATCTGCCCTTACCGGGATTTGAACCCAGGACCGCTGGCTTCGAAGGCAGGGTCACTCCCAACTAGGCCACAGTGTCGTCAAGATGACACCTTCTGATTGGGACTTTTTGTTTTTAACCTGGCAATTTCAGTGAATGTGTAAAAGGCAAGTGAGAGGGATAAAAAACATATTCAGGGGTCATTAAACTTGTCTTCACAAAAATGTTCTAGGTGCAATCTCCAGTATATAAGCTTCTTGGTTAAGATCTAACGTTCTTTATTTCATATGTCACAGAAAGGATAATGACAAGAGCGGACATTTAAAGGTGCCAGTAATTTTCCTCTTAACATTAGGCCGTAATATGGAGGTAGGTTAGGTTATGTTAGTTTTGCGGCAGGTCCGGAGGGCCAAACCGCCCAGAAACAGAAGCTCCGCTGTAGCGGAGCTCCGTCGACACTTATTTATTTGAAGTTAGACGGTGTCGATGGATCTCCTATTTCTGGGTGGTTTGGCCCTCCGGGCCTGCTGCAAAACCAACGTAATCTTTAAACCTACCTACGTGCTCTATTATAGATGTTTTTCCGCACTAGTAGTGTGACCACAAGTCTCAACTTACTATTGGTCACACAAAACAGTGTGGCTACGAGGAAAATAAATTACTCGTCATCACACTGGTGTGACAACCTGGTGTGACCACGAGTCTGACCCGGCCATTTGTTTAGCAAGCAAACCCTGAACATTTAATTAGTATAGTTTGTAATGGTACTAACGATGCATAAATGTGTCACTAGTTCCATTGATGGTACTATCCAATGGTACTACTCGACTGTACTCGAAGCAAAAGAGTTTGAGCGGTTCTTTAGGACCAAAAATACTTTTTCACTCGTCTCGCTCTAAAATGACTCATAATAGCTATACATACATAGGCGGAATAAAGTGATGCATTTAATCTCTAGGGACTAAAGTGACAATCTAATCCCCAGGGGCAAAACTATTTTTTCTTCTTACTTTCCTTGTAAAAAGCCTTGGAAAACCACACACAGCCAGATACATATTGCCATTAGATGATGCTGCACATGTCGTAGCAGTGCGCGGTGTAGCCGGTGTAGGGCAGGCTGGGGCTGGGCATGCCGCCGAGGTCTTCGTTTCAGAAATGTTGTTTCTGGACTATTTTTAATATTCTAACCCCAAAAACAACCTTATGGCTATCTCGTTCTGCATTACAGTTACGGTTTGAGAGTCTAAATGATAGCGCTATTAAAAAGCATTTTTTTAAGATGTTTATGTTAAAACTATTACGCTGTTATAACAAAAATCTTAGACGCCTTAGACATGTTTAACTACGAGGGCTGCACTGAAAGTTTCGGGAATCTAATACTTAGAAACATATTTTTGACACATATCATACCTTTTTATAATCTCTAAAGTTTCATTATTTTAACACACTGGCCACATAGAAAAAAAAACGATGGTTCGGTTTCAATTGTTTTTTGAAGTCGTCGAGTCGCTGCTGAAAATGGAATTGTCCCGTGAAAATTTAAGAGCTATGATTTATTACGACTTTAAAAGTGGATTATCACAAAAACAATGTAAAGACCGGATGATTGTTGCTTTTAGTAATGAAGCACCTTCAAAGACGACAATATACAGGTGGTATGCAGAATTTCAACGTGGCCATCTATCTCTCACGGACGACAATACAATACAATACAATACAAAACACTTTATTGTCCACCAAACAAAAACATTACACAGAACGGCATTACGACGTGCGTGAAGGTCGACCAAAATCGGCAGTCACGCAAAAAAACGTCGATGCTGTGCGTCAGCCGATAAAGGACCGACATATATGTGTCATATCGGGAGATTCAAGAGTGTTTGGGCATTGGAATGAGTCAGATACAAATCATTTTACAGGAACAATTAGGCGTGCGAAAGTTGTTTTCCCGTTGGATCCCTCACTTATTGGGTGAATATTTGAAGATGTACATATTACGCGGCGATTAGTAAAGAACTATTTAAAATTATATTAATCTAAACAATCATGGTTTTTATACAATTTATAACTTTGGCTTTATAGAATAATGTATATAAAATATATTAATTGTAAATATAAATATGATTAATTTATACATAAAGTCGTCAAATCTCACTACCAGTCGTGTCCCAAATCCCAAATTTGAATAGTCTATGTTAAAAATAATACGGTATTATGCTGAAGATTGTATGTTTATGCAATTATTTGTATAATATAATAGTGGTTTTAGTAAACGTTACAATTACACGGCTTAAAGAACACTTTCAAGTTATTTTTTATCGCTTAGAAAAATGTCCCAGAGCCTGAAACTCACTACCATTCGTTACAATATACGCAGCTAAAAAAATACTTCGCGCTTTTTTTAAACTGTCAACGA
The DNA here is from genome assembly GCA_949316455.1 of Acleris holmiana. Lineage (NCBI taxonomy): Eukaryota > Metazoa > Arthropoda > Insecta > Lepidoptera > Tortricidae > Acleris > Acleris holmiana. The sequence goes on along the minus strand of OX438765.1, from coordinate 10,228,759 downwards.
TCAAAAGCGCCGATCGATGGCACCTTCCGTTAGCGACTGGAGTGAGCCGCACGCGTTTTTAGTGACTTCGCGCTGAAATTAATACCTAATCACAAGTCGGAAATCGTTTTGGTCAGATATTTTTCTCCACACCATTCGAGGTCCCAAAGATATGTTTTTTAGAGATTTTTATACAATTTTTATACTAAAATATGTACGATTGGGTCGCTTTTGTATTGATATATGTGTAATGTTTTTAAACTTTTTTTATTATCTTTAACGGTGACATATTGACTAATATCTCCTTACCATTTTCATAATTACCATTTTTTACCATTTCATTTTGACGAATGGTAGTGAGAATGTTGAAATGGTAATGAGAATCAGTATAATATTTATACTGTTTAATGAAAAAAAAACATGTAAATAATTAATAAATTCATCAGCAATACTGGAAAAAATAAGTACATCATTTTTAGGGTTCCGTACCCAAAGGGTAAAACGGGACCCTATTACGATAAGACTTCGCTGTCCGTCTGTCTTTCACCAGGCTGTATCTCATGAACCGTGATAGCTAGACAGTTGAAATTTTCACAGAAGATGTATTTCTGTTGCCGCTATAACAACAAATAACTAAAAACCGAATAAAGTTAATATTTAAGGGGGGCTCCCATACAACAAACGTGTTTTAATTTTCCCCTAGTAATTTCTAATGAGGAGTTTAAATATTTTAATTTTTAACAGCTACTGTTATGGTGGAAGGTTGTTATCGTGTTTTTATTTTTGAGTAAATCATGAAGACTTTTGAAAAGATGATTAAAAATGTTTTTTTTTTGTGTAATCATCGTCAGCCTCATTACCATTTTTGAAATTCCCTTAACAAATTTGTTATTTCTCACTACCATTTCATAAATTATCCTTACCATTCATCCGTACTAATTACCATTCATAAAATTCTCATTACCGTACGTATTAATTCTCACTACCGTTTGCAGAAAAAATAAATCTGAAATATATAGATATATATTGGTGTAATTACTGTCCCTTTTGCTTTTACGTATTAATAATACGTTGACTCGTAAGTAAAACCGATAAAAATCCACATCTGAGTCGATATTTAGTTTTTTTTCTTACACCTCCAATATGCTCATCTTCAAATATTCACCCTATTGTCTGAGGAGCAGAAAACGACTCGTGTCAATTGGTGCCTCAGAACTTTGAATAAATTCAACGGAGGAAGCTCAAATGCAGTTTTTAGCATTGTATCCGGTGACGAGTGTTGGATATATGCATATGAACCTGAAAATAAAAACCAATCTCGAGTATGGGTCTACGAAGATGAGCTCAAGCCGACAAAAGTTATTCGTTCTCGCAGCACGCCCAAAAAGATGGTGGCTACGTTTGTCTCCAAATCGGGTCACGTCACGTGGCTACTATTTCTCTTGAAGATCGTAGAACGGTCAATGCCGATTGGTACACCACTATTTGTTTGCCGAGTATCTTTGCTGAACTCCGAAAAAAAAACCCTAGTCGCCGCATTATCCTTCACCACACCACCACGACAATGCTAGCCCTCACACCGCTCGGAAAACAACTGACCTGGACGGTGAAAAAGTCGAATTACTGGACCATCCTCCATACAGCCCCGACTTAAGCCCCAATGACTTTTTCACATACCCCAAAATTAAGGATAAGTAGCGTGGTCAGCGGTTTCAGACGCCGGAAGCAGCAGTGGAGGCTTTTAAAATGGCCATTTTGTGGACCCCTACTTCAGACTTCAATAAGTGTTTTAATGACTGGTTTGATCGCATGGAAAAGTGCATAAAATATAAAGGAGAATACTTTGAAAAACAATAAAAATACTTTTATTCAATTTAACTGCATATTTTTTTCTATTCCCGAAACTTTCAGTTTGACCCTCGTAGAATCCCAGCCCAGTCCTTTAAAATGTCGAATGTCATTAATTAGAAATGTATAACATTATGCAGTCGAAGCTTCATAATGTTGATTTTTTAGAAGCTGACGGGAACAAGGTAGCTGTGGAGTAGAAACGGGCTGTTTATTTTAGGGTTTTAGGCTGAAAAACAATAGAGGTTCCGTTTTTCGGAACCCTAAAATTAACAGCCCGTTTATACTACCGTTACTTCTAAGCTCACTCAATGACTGTCTGTCTGTCGATTTGAATTCGAATCGATTTATTTTTAGTTATGAAATAACGTTTTATGTTTTTGTTTTACTTTGTTTTTTCATATCGTTGAACATATAACTTTACATTTCATCGAAAGATATCTTCTGCTGCAGCTGTGTCGATTTCAGGTTATCTTAAATATGATTCATGTAGGTTAGATTAGGTTAGACTTGTTACAATTCAAAATGTTAACTCCTGTGCTTCGATCAACAATACACTACTAGATAACGGGTCAGAGTACAAAACACGGCACAGCGAATACATTCTCACTTCAAATTGGGAGCTTATTTGAATTTAGTTCGTTGTCAACTACGCCAACAGTGACACGTGTCGCAATGCCTCTGTGTGTTTTCAGAAACTGTAAAAATAATCACCGGAACAAAAAAATTACAGAAGGAAAATAATACTTTTAATAAGGAAATGTCGATTCGTAATATTAATGAAGAAATAACTGAATATTTCTGATAAAATAATTTATTTTAGATTCCGACCAACAATTGTCAATAATTTTGGTTGTTGCAGAACAGTGCATCTATGGAGTAGTAATAATACTTTACATTTTTTGCAGTCGTAAATTTAATATTCATTTTTAGATTTCCTGGTGATCCATTTTAATGTGCAATTTGGAATTCAATTGTCGCGAGTGAACGGCAGGAGGAGTTTTTTAAACCAGGAAAAAGTTTCGTAGTATGTTATTGTTATGTTCGATCCATTTCGACAAATTTAATGTCGTAGGAAATTCGCAAAGACGTCGATTGCGTGTTTTAGCTGTCCCTAAATTGCAGGTTATTTACCTTGCCAATAATATAATATGCTATTTATCGTAATTTTTATGACGTGGAACTGTAGCTAATTATGTCACTAATATCATAAATGATTAAAAAACAGATTCTACCACTAGGAGTAGGAGTCCTATGGCCACCCTGAGTATCCATCATCAAACCAGCTCGATGATACCACATTATTGTATTGTCATCAGAAATAAAGGCGTATGCAAATTTTCAGCTTCATTGGAAACCGGGATGTGGGTCAAATTTAACTTGCAAGATTTGACCCTTACTCGTACTCGTACATGCATACATACATACAGAGCAAGTTAAATAAAAGCTTGTAAAATAACGTTGAGTTGTTTCTTATATTTAACCCATATCCACCTGAGACGTCAAAACAGAAATACTTAATATTAAGTGTAAAGCTACTCCATTTGTACTCTGGTCGCGATGACATTGGCACTTCGCTAGTAGAAACTTCATAAGGTAAAAAACGAGCATCTAGTCGAAGCCACATAAGATGATAAATTGTTTCAAGCAAAATTAAGCATTGCGGTACCAACATACCATTTAAATTAGAATGTTTTATTTTGACAATGATTTTATACAAGTATGAAGTTATGGACCCGGCGTCTATTGGTTAGTATGTCGATGCTCCTGTGCCTAGAAAAGCCTGTTGATAAAATAAAAATTCTATAAAAGAAGAATACACCGTTTTTAGGGTTCCGTAGTCAAACTAGGAACCCTTATAGTTTCGCCATGTCCGTCCGTCCGTCCGTCCGCAGCCTAGCGCAGAGACTTAGTACTAGAAAGCTGTAATTTGGCATGAATATGCATATTAGTCACGCCAACAAAGAGGTAAAATAAATTGAAAAAAAAATGTATTTTTAGGGTACCTCCCTACACGTATTGTGGGGATGTATTTTTTTCCTCGTCTACCCTTAGTGTAGGGTATCGTTGGATAGGTCTTTCAAAAATATTACGGGTTTATGAAAACAGGTTAAGTAAACATAAAAAACGCAATCTAAATTTTGAGCCGTTTATTAGGATTTTATTTAGAAACAAAACTTGTTAAAATTTACAAAACTTCTTTTAATTATTAGATTGTATTTTTCGGCATCCTAATTTTATTTAAGTAATATTTTAATTTAACGATATTGGCTTAAACATAGTAATTTACGAAATAAATGCAAATTTCTTTACAGTTGTGACTTCATTCCTGTCGTCGATTTTGTATAGTGTTTTTGCAAGGGGTGTCAAGGGTTTGCAAAAGTGTCTAAACTATAAATTTTTTAAAGCTTAAAAAAAAAACAAAAATTACCCGACAATGAATTTCCTTCTTTTTTTTGCGTGTCACCGTACTCACGGTTCAGTGACAGCTGGTTGACGATAAGAGGACGACATTAAACGTCGAAGATCGTTAACTTGCAATAATGAGTGAGCAGGAGGGACAAGCCGGACAAGTTAAAAAGTGGCGCTTGCGGTGCCACGGGCGCTTGCGCGCCATCTCTGTACCTCATACGAGTATCTTTAACGCGGTCTCTGCGTCGCTGCGAGTTGCCCGCCAACCGCGCGACTTTCATCAGCTTATCTTGATCTCGACGATCGATCTTTAATTATTAGATTGTATTTTTCGGCATCCTAATTTTATTTAAGTAATATTTTAATTTAACGATATTGGCTTAAACATAGTAATTTACGAAATAAATGCAAATTTCTTTACAGTTGTGACTTCATTCCTGTCGTCGATTTTGTATAGTGTTTTTGCAAGGGGTGTCAAGGGTTTGCAAAAGTGTCTAAACTATAAATTTTTTAAAGCTTAAAAAAAAAAAACAAAAATTACCCGACAATGAATTTCCTTCTTTTTTTTGCGTGTCACCGTACTCACGGTTCAGTGACAGCTGGTTGACGATAAGAGGACGACATTAAACGTCGAAGATCGTTAACTTGCAATAATGAGTGAGCAGGAGGGACAAGCCGGACAAGTTAAAAAGTGGCGCTTGCGGTGCCACGGGCGCTTGCGCGCCATCTCTGTACCTCATACGAGTATCTTTAACGCGGTCTCTGCGTCGCTGCGAGTTGCCCGCCAACCGCGCGACTTTCATCAGCTTATCTTGATCTCGACGCTAGCCAGGCGTTGCCGTTTCAATGCTGATTGATAAGTGTGCGTTGCAGTATGGAGTTTTATGTACAGTCGAAGTCATAAATAACACATAGTCATAAGTGTAAACACTTTATTACCTTGTCACTTTCACATACACATATTTACTTATAACTTCGACTGTACAAAGAGAGAGGGTTAGAGTTATAGAGAGAAAAATAGATCAGGAGCCTATAGCCAAGCGGGATTCCGTTCAATAATAGTTAACGCTACGACACCATCCGTCTCGCGCTCGATTACTAGTTAAGGGCCTACGCTAGCTGACGCGGACGCCCGCCGCGTGCGCACGCTCGCGGGTCCCGCTCCGGACACCCGCCGCGGGCCAGCGAGTCTGCGACGGGCGTCCGCGACGGGCGCACGCCTAACTTAGCGCCTTAACGCCTAAGTCCGTAAGCGTGTGCCCGCCGCGTGCGCAAGGAGCGGACGCCCGCCGCCCGCCGCGCGGATTAAAGTCCGTCGCATGCGCCCGCGCCAGTTAGCGGTGTTCATACAATTTCTTATCAGACGGGCGTCCGTTACGGATAATCCGCGTCAGCTAGCGTAGGCCCTAAGTAACCTTAGATGGGCGTTTTCTAAAAAAAATACCTATAGTTAAGGACAAAAATTAATGCTTTAAGATAAATAGTGGCATCTCAGACAAAACTCCTGTAGCAAGTTCGACCATATTACTGACAGGTGAGGTTTGAATCTGCTAAGCTTATTTAATTTGAAATACCGCCTATTGGCTTAATGATCGCAGTATAGGTATAAATATATGACAAATTTTCGTGACGTAATGATTTGGAAAAATTACCGTTGTTATTTTCTTTCCTTACTTATAGGTACTTTTTGGAAAGCGCCCAGATCTGTAAAAAGCTTACTATAATATAATGTTTTGTACATTTTTAAAACAATACTAGGTTGTAATATTACGTTCTAAAAAATACATACAAATAAAGCATATATACCTATATATATGTGATAAGTGATAGGTAAATATATTTAGGTAAATATTTCATGTTTTTGGTAGCTCTAAATATATTGAAGTACCTACCGTATATGCGCCGTTAATACGCCAATTAACGTTGCCTGTTACTGTTAAAGCAGGTTATCAGTAGAGCTCGTTTATTAACTCTGCTTATTTCAATCGTTAATTTAATAAATTAATAATATCATGACTGAAGAAGCGACAGAGACCTAATTAAGAGTCCTCTTACTTGCGACGACTTGACGTAGTCTGCTTCTTCGTGGCAGCGGGGCGTGCGGCGGCGCGGTCTAACACGCTCTCAATGCGTGCGGTGACGGCCGCCAGCTCCACGCAGGCGAGTGGCAGCGGGTTGCCCTCCACCACGACGCGCACGAGCCCCGAGCCCCGCGATTTGCCCAGCACCAATCCGGACGACGCACCAAGCATTATACCCGACGGCGAGCCCTGGATCGCCATTACGTGCGCAAGCTCCACCAGACTTGCGTACCCCAGCGAGTTGTACGCCAGGTTCAGCCAGCTCAAGGTCGAGTTACCGCCGCAGTACACCACCCCGTCGCGCTGCGTGGTGTCCGCCGTTCCGAATGGCTCCGAAAAGGGCCCCAACTGGTCCTCCACCATGGCCTCTGCCTTCAAGGCGATCGTCTCACTCAAGGATATCGAGGTCGGGGGGGCCAGTGATAAGGTGCTAGTCTTTCGCGGCTTGCGCCCTCTCGCAACATTCGTTGCTGGTTCTGACTGACGTCGGGCTGAGTGTCCCATCAACTCTGCGTATATGCGCGTATACAACTCTTGTTTCAATCGCAAACGCGCCATGAGGCGCCGTCTAGCTCCAACCACGTCCTCACACGAAAGTGAAAATTCGCACAAACTCTGCAGAAGAGTTATGGCACCCGCGTCCGTCACATGGTTATCGGCCAAATTTAGGTATTGCAGTTGGCGATTCGAGCGCAGCGCCTCAGCGAATCCACGGGCCCCGGCGTCACCTATTCCGTTGCAAGCAAGGGATAGAGCTTTTAGAGATACCGAGCCAGGAAGCGGATGTCGGAGCGTGGCAGCGAGTTTAACGGCGCCATCATCCCCAAGCGAACACCTATCCAGCGACAACAAGCGCAGCTGCGACTCCTTCTCGAGCAGCAGGTGGAAACCGCCGCAGCTCAAGGGGGAATCGTCCAGGCAAAGCTCGCTCACCTGCGTGCCGGTCACCACCTGGATCAGCTGGTTCAGCGCTAGCGCATCCAGTCGGCAAAAGTGCAGCGTGAGCCGCGAAAGCAGAGTCTGGAACGGTGCGCACAACACCACCAGCTTCAGCAGCAGGCAGGGCACTTGCATGTGGCGCAGCATCATCTCCACTACGTGGCCCTGCGAGTCGTACACGGCGGTGACGACGAGCTCAGTCGTGCTCTCGTCGTCCAGCAACGGCGACGACGAGTCGATCGGTGAGCTTTGTGAAGCCATTGGTATCGTATTTGCCCCCATCGTCATTTTGCTACTGTTAGGTTTCTTTGCGGTATTGCCGGTAGACACGTACTCCTCTGGTGCAATAAAAGGTTAGAGTTAAAATAATGCGGAGAAGCAAACATGAGCGTGATAAGAGCGATTCGGTACCTTGTGTCAAGCTTTCGACGCGCACACCGAAGGGCGCCTGCAGGACCTCTAGCACGTACGGCAGGAAGGTCGGCAACTCGCGCGGCGTGGGCACGGTCGGCACGCTCGCGCGCGCCTTGCTCAAGCGGCGCTCCACGTCTTCAGACATCGCTAATTAAAACTGCTTAAGAGTTGGGCAACTATTGGGACGTGGTCGTGGAATTTGTCTTATTAAAATTATGTACAAGAAAATTTGTAGCATTAGATTATTATTGACAGAAGTTGATATCTTTCGCCACTTTTTTTTCTGAATAAAAAGGTATTATTAACTATTAAAACAATGTTGATTGTTTCGATTTATGCCTGGAGCGGCATATTTATCAGTATATTTCAGTATTATTTGGTTTTCCGAGAAGTTTCAAACTGTAGGTACGTTTAAATGACAGTGACTTGATGTATCTCTCTGTGTTTCTAGTGTTGTATAATTCTAGAAACGGATGGTTGGAGGCAGCATTTTTTTGTATCTACAGATGGAGAAGGCGACATATTCGTAGTAGAATAAGTTCTTACAAATGTGAAGCAGATCAAGCTAAAAACCTAGGCGAACAGGTATGATTTATAATAAAAAGTTTCATTATGTCATAGCAGCATAAAAGGCAATATGATGTCCCCAATAAGCCTTATCCGTCCCTAAAAATAACCTAAATAGGCCTAAATGTTTTTTTAACATAATGATTGATTTGAAAGATACACCATCACATACAGTGTGTTACTGTCATAAGGACTTCTGCTTTAACTAACGATAATATGTTGTTTAAGTAACTATTTGCAGGTATAATTAAGTCGAAGTTAAGTAACGTAACGCTGCAATTTAACTTCTTAGATTTTAACTATCATCAACGTACTGGAGCTATGTGTAAGTATCGTAATCAATATCGTTATTACTTGGTACAAGGCATACATTGGTACAGGGGCAGAACATAGAGAATTAGAGAGTTATTAATACTCCTTGAATTTGTCAGATTTGAGAAACTAAAATGACAGAAATCGTTGTCTAATACCCTTCTAATCTGTGGTTGTCAAACTGGAACGAAAGTCATTCCTCTCGTAATAATTTAATGTTTAATAAATAGTGAGTTTAACCAATGGCTTACGACGCTCGTGAAATGTGCGACATGATGTTGTTGTACGGCGAAACACACGGCAACGCAGCAGAAGCGTTGAGGTTGTATCGTGAAAGATACCCGAACAGGCGACATCCTCACAATCCCCGATTCATATTAGAAGCCGTGCAACGAGTTCAGACGTCAAATGGGGCTGCTATGATCACTTATAAAGAAATCTTAATTTGGTCACGTGACTTTATTAATTAACTTTAACGCACAGTGTACATTGCTTGCAATAATTTTTTTGTTAGAAAACAAGCGTGTACTGTTTTATCTTGTTTTAATTAAAATAAACATGTAGGTACATTAAGGAGTTGCCCATTGTTACTCTATATCAAGGAAAGCCCTCATGCCGGTAACACACTGTATACACCCGCTGAATCCCGCAGATGTGGTCTAGTCTTAATATTAATAAGCCGTACACCCCTAGTCACCAACTGGTCAACCAACTAGCGACCATCATGTCACCATGGGCGTAAATTATCCTGCCAAATCAAAAATATCATAGAGATATTCTATGGTATTGCGCTAGGCATAAGCTAGGTGTCAAACGGATGTCATGTTTTTAGGGTTCCGTAGCCAAATGGCAAAAAACGGAACCCTTATAGATTCGTCATGTCTGTCCGTCTGTCCGTCCGTATGTCACAGCCACTTTTTTCCGTAACTATAAGAGCTATACTGTGGAAACTTGGTAAGTAGATGTATTCGGTGAACCGCATTAAGATTTTCATACAAAAATAGAAAAAAAACAATAAATTTTTGGGGTTCCCCATACTTAGAACTGAAACTCAAAAATTTTTTTTTCATCAAACTCATACGTGTGGGGTATCTATGGATAGGTATTCAAAAATGATATTGAGGTTTCTATTATAATTTTTTTCTAAACTGAATAGTTTGCGCGAGAGACGCTTCCAAAGTGGAAAAATGTGTGTCCCCCCCCCCGTAACTTCTAAAATAAGGGAATGATAAATGTAAAAATAATATATGATGTACATTACCATGCAAACTTCCACCGAAAATTGGTTTGAACGAGATCTAATAATTAGTTTTTTTTTAATACGTTATAAATCGTAAACCGCATTTTACCTTTCATTCAATCAACTCAAATATAATAAAGAATTAAGAAAAACATTTAATTTTATGAACATAAACCTTATGCATAAACCGTGAACCATTATTTTCTAATACGAGTAAGAAATCGGTAATAGTTTCCCAAGTAAACAACAATTCGCTTGGGGCGTGACTTTATCGGTAGCGGGAGCGCGCGCGGGGAGGTTCCCGACTACGCTTACCCGAACGGGCAGCCACGTGAGGGCAGCCGTCATTGACACTCGTGTGCGCGGAGTTATTGTCAAACTGGAATATATATTAGCTTGTTTAGCTATCACAAGCCTATATGGGCTCGCATATAGTACCTAATTATAATGTTTACTTATCAATATCTTATTTAAAAAAAAAACACTATTATTAAAACATCGATCAAAGTTACAACGAGGTACAAGAACTTTTATATTATGTATTTTTAATATCTACGTTACAAATCCTAAACCGCATTTTACCTTTCATTCAATCAACTCCAATATAATAAAGAATAAAGAAAAACATTTATTTAGATGTATAGTTGTACGGAACCCTACGTGCGCGAGTCCGACTCGCACTTGGCCGGTTTTTTTTAGTGTGTATTGTTTATCATTCGCAGGCTGCCGTTTCGACTTCATATTAGTTAGAATTTATTTTAACAACAATATATTATGTGGTGTTTTATACATATAAACGTGAAGAACAATAATCAGCAATATGGCGTGTGTTGTGTTTGGATGCGGATCTCACATAACCTGCGAGAAAAATCAAATCGAAAATAATAGCTTCCACCGGTAAGGCGGCATATTGAATATAATAATATTTCGGATTGTAATCGTCAGATAGCATAATATTCAAAATACGGTTCATTTTAGATTCCTTGACGACGATGATATGAACCAAAGTTAGATAGAAGCTATTTCACGACTAAATTGGTCTTGGTCGAAACATAGTCGGATTTGATCCAAACATTTTGAAAATGACTGTTATGGTGGCACTCCACTTGGGGTTGCGTATTCGCGTTGCTTCGTTGACCCTCTTCATTTGCAGTACGAAGGAAAAATATGTAGCACGAATATTTGGGTAAATACCGCTTAGTGGAGTGGCAGCATTACATAAACAAATTGCGCAAAGTCAAACCTGGTGCAGTGCCCTCCCTAAACTAATGCTCCCACTCAAACGCTTTCGTGAGATTTAGTCATGATTTATAATAAAACTGAAAAAACACTTACTAGCCAATTCAGCGTATCTACAGTACTGGCAAATAAAATATCATATTTTTGTATTTACATCTCTTACGATTACCTACAAATGTGACTCACCAAAATTGACAACCAATCAAGAACTAGTTGACCAATTGTATTGCTATTATTCAATTCGTTAGCTGATTAAATATAGTTCAAAATACACGTTCAATAATACTCCTATGTACATTGGTAACAAACACAATAAAAAATGTCAACAATTTAAGGAATTCGGCGCATGTATTCTATATATTAAAAACAAAAAAATGTGTGAGTACAAATAGTTTTGCTACGTTAAGTTTTCGAGACATTTAATTTTAAACTTCGTAAGAGGCGCAAGACCCCGGGCGACCATTGCTCACGATCACGGATCACGGATTATGACGTCATTAACCTACTAGCAGCGGTGCGCTTTCCTAAACGATTCATTAAGCTCACATCATGGCGGTATCGTTTTAACCGCAATAGGTAGCCAGCTGAGGTTTTCTAAGAAATTCAGAATACGTCTTACTATAAACTCTATCGTTCAAAATAATAAATTATATCCCCATCCCCGTACAAGAAACTTGGAAAAACACCCATACACTAATTTTACAATGGTTTAAAATCTAAGACGGCTTCTTAACTGTACGTTAAATTAACCTTTTATAATGTTTAATCATTGGTTCTTGAGATACATGCGATTAAAGTGTTTGTACCTACTAAAATCGTCTAAGAGGCATCAAACGACTTAAATAGAAAGTTAGTTATTACTTGTTAATTTTTATGATTGTAGGAAGTACTTGACGGCTTCGGGACCCTACACTGAGCATGGTCCGACATGCTCTTGCCCGGGTTTTTTATTTTTTTTATTTGCGCGTGGCTATCGTTGATATTAAGCGTAAATCTATACTAACTTGCATACGATACGGCTCATTTATTTATGAATATTATTATTCATTTGTATATTTTTTACTATCGAAGGGAGACCAATGGAATAAAATGCATAAAACACAAGAAAATAACTTTGTAATTTTTTTACGCTACAAGAAATTAGATTTCCGTTTTAACGAGCGAGTATACATATTATACATTTTACACTGTAAGTAAGTAGTATTCTGAATGGCGTACGTAAGTAGGTACCTACTTACTAAAATCGGAATTCGGTTCAAGTGTATTGCAGATATAATTCATTCATTAGAGTAATGTCTATCTATCCGTCTGTACATCACAATAATAACATCGAAGACATTTTTAAAATAAATGGAGCAGGTTTATTTTATTTATTTTGGTTGTGTAAAGTTAAATATTATAAAAGTTTAATTTAACATACAGTTAAGAAGCTGTCTTAGATTTTAAACCATTGTAAAATTACTTAGTGTTTGAATGTTTTTTAAGTTTCTTGTAGGGGAATGGGGATTTAATTTATTATTTTGAACGATAGAGTTTATACTAAGACGTATTCTGAATTTCTTAGAAAACCTCAGCTGGCTACCTATTACGGTTAAAAAGATACCGATGAAGCAAGTTAAATAAAACGTTTGTATATTTATATATTTTTTATTATTTCCTAGCCGATTTTTTATTACCGTTTAATGTATTCTAGTAGAAGTTGTGTTGTTGATGTAAACAACGTAGGTACGAAAGGTAAGCAAGTTGCTGGGGCAGGAAATTTAACAAAGCAAGGTACCTACTCATTATTTATTATTTATGCATTATTATTCCACACCTTCCTTTTAATCTTCTTAGTCTATATTCATAAACTTATTAGGTACTATTTTTACTCCATTTATATCAAATTTAATGATCAGTTGAATTCTAACTGCTTTAGGTACATAAACCCTCAACACACAAACATATCAGTTTTAATCTGTGTACGTTAGTTAGGTACCGATTTAATAGTCAACGGCTTTATTGTAACTCTTGCTATTTACCTGGGTAGGTAATTGAAACAACTTATACAACCAAACCAATTAGTTGAACCTTGTATACCAACCCTTGTGATTACTTTACCATTGTAATATAGTATACATGGACAGATGAATAGCTATATTTCCATATACTGTTTCCAGCCATAGCAAGAATTTCAACAATGGTACCGTACGCATTTATGAAGAATTGCAATACTAACCTTTGTTATACTCATTATGAGCATACCTGGGATAACTCGGGGCACGTTCTAGGGATTTGATATCGATAAAAAAGATGTCGATGTAATTAGATACTGGTTATGATACCATGAAAAAAGTAAACAGTCTTATAAATGGTGAGGAAGTTTCAATAACCAACATAAATGAGAAATTGGCTTTGAGTCATTATAAATATTTAAAGAATGCCCCGTTGACCACTGGGGTCGGTGATAGAACGTTTAGCAGTTTAAAGTGGATATTTTCATCTAGACGGCAATCATTAGGTATAGGTATCATGAAAACTATTTTAAAATAAACATTTAAATAGGTACACGTTTTAAATTGTTTCTTTTTTTATTTAAAAATGAGGACAAAATAAGTAATATTCAATTACGTCGCATAACATTTAGATTTTGGCAGTAACATCGATATATTTTTTGTCGATAAAACATTTTGCTACATCACTTCCGTATAGATGCTCCGAGATATCCCAGGTATGATTATGTATAAGGAAGACCTTAGTGTTTTTAGCGATGCTCTTTTTATCCAATGGACGTTCGCCCTTGTACCTGTATGTATCAAAACAGGTAGGTACTAAGACTAAACTGTTCATTGCATGCCCTGCGCAGTGGACAGTGTTTATGAGGAACTCAAGGAATTTTGCTACTTCATATTTTTTGGTAGTTCTGGCTATAATACTCAGACACTATTTTGTTGATGTTTAACCGACCATTAAAACTAGCAATGTAATATTTTTTAATTCATAACGTTTTTTTCCAACTATTTTATGTAGGTACCTACTTAGATTAAGCATACCAACTGCACAATAATGAGCATAATATTTGTTTAAATGAGTATTAGCTGACACCTTGTTTTGAACTTAGTAGTTTGACCACCAGTCTGGTTGTTTACTTTATTTTCTCGAATAATAGAGATACAACAAAGTTGTCAAAGGCAAGTAATTAACGTTTATACTGGGTGATTTTGGGGTTATGATCCGGAATGGCCAAAAGTGAATAAGATGGTCATACTGAACAACTTTTCCGATGGGACCAACCACGAAATCGCCGAAAAAAAAACAGCTGTTCGATACATTAACGGTGAAGTCACCCAAAATCACCCAGTATTCGTCAATTACACGAACTCATCTATTATACTTTGAATCATGGATCCATCCTCCATTATTTTCTTTATGTAAACAATATTTAGAGTTGGTTTTTGTCCTCTTACAGGTATTACAAATTTATACATTTGAGCCACGTTCTTTATCCTCGTCGCCAATGTAATGTCCTATGTTTGGGGATAAACACTTGGATAGTAAAACAACAGTATTGTGTTTGCCCCACGCGCTCACGCCGCGACCGCCCTACTCCCACAGTTTATTCCCATACACTACAATGAATACTAGACAACGATAAACATACCTACTTAGACATATAGAGAAATACAAGTTGAGTACAGAGATAACATCCAAGACTCAGGAACAAATATTCGCGCTCATCACATAAATATCTGCCCTTACCAGAATTCAAGATAAACTTTATTGAAAATATTTATTAGGCGTTACACCTTAGTATTTTTTTTTATTTTTTTTGGACATACGGATAAGAGGGGCACATTTTATGCCACTTTATTTATTTACTTTATTGCACAATACACAAAGTCGGTACAATGGGCGGACTTAATGCCCTAACTAAGGTATTCTCTACCAGTTAACCAATCACTCACAAGTCACTTTCGCAGCGATTATTTCCGAAAACATTCACGGTAAGTAGCGGCTTATGCATGACACCTACTCCAAACATTTATATACAATAGGTGTAGGTTTTGAGTAAAATGACTGTAAGGACGGACGGACATGACAAAACTGTAAGGGTTCCGTTTTGTCATTTTGGCTACATAACCTTAAAATAGCGCATTAAAAAATAAAAACATTACACAATACTTAAAGTGACAATTGAAAACTACCTACAACATTTTAAATTAATACTTTTTGTGTAAGTGAAATTGTAGAACTAGGCTGTTATACCTAGATGAATTATCGAGAACATGGAATTGCATTTGTAGTGGTTGTACCGTTTGCAACAAAAGGAGAATAATTTTCTCTTAATTTAATAAAATTACATACCTTTAAGAAATGGAATAAGTAAAGTTTTAAATTTATTTTTTAATTTTTTAAACTTTTTGCTTTTAGTCGCTATCATGTTCTTCATCTGAGCTGTCGCAAGTATTGATAATAAGATTGTTTGAAATTCGATCCATTTCCCCTTCCTGACATCGATATTTATTTTCTTCACTTTCGACATGGCGACAAATACTTTCCCAGTCCTCAACAATAATAGTATTCATTCGTTCAGTTGCTAAACTCATAATGCCTTGCATGTTTAAAGAAACCTTTCTTTTCGCTACATATCCTTTTACCATGGACCAAATATTAATAACAGTTAAAAATAATTTGCTTACTTTGACTCTCAATCGGACCAAAATTACTGAATGCCATATTTTTTGAAAATTATGTAACTTACACTTAGTCGTACGGGCTGACACAAAATTATTCTGATAATTGTGAGAATACAATAAAATCAGACATAAAATATATGCACAACGTAAATAATATTCACAATTTGACACTGACATTATTTTGGTATTTACTTCTTCAATATATAACAAACCTCATTTTATGCTGATAGTACGAGAAAATAGAAAATTCAAATATAGAATGCCTGTAAACATACAATACTACTACATATGCAATTCCATGCTCTCGTTAATTTATCTATACCTACGCAAAGTATGATTAAGAGTTGAGTAATATTATTTTATTATTACATTATATATTTATTTATTTGTTAATCCTTCGAAAACAAACAGTTTTACATAAATCTAAATTTATACATTCAACTAACAACACCGGCAATATTTATCTTCAACACCACACGAACACACAACACAAAGGGAAAAAAATACCGAATTTAATTTAACACTAACACACACACACACACACTTTTTATTTATAGACTGCAAAGATTTTGAATAGGTGATCTTAAAAATCAATTCACCTCCTATTTTTGAACGTAGCTTGAAATAACTTGAAAATTGATGACTGTATATCATAGTTTCGACTACGTACTCTCGGAATATCATACTATCGAATGTTCGAATGCTCGACTATTATTGGATCGAATATTCGCTATATCGAAATACTTGTGGCCGAAATAGTTACAATCGACGAAACTTAATCTAGAATTGTATGGTTTCGCTCAGTGGTGTATCCAAAGTTTATTGGCTCGAATTATATTGTAATCATAATCTAGACACGCGGGAGCGTGTCAAGCCAAGTTCAAGAAACAGAACTGGCGAGCCGCACCGTGTGTAATATTACACGAACCATTTGGAGCCACTTTTGACCCCCTCATAAATCAAAAACTATTTTACATAAACGTATCAAATTTGGCTCATATATTGAGACTTGCGAGATACATATGTGTTCTAAATTTCATAAGCTTGTCTCAAATTGTTATTTAGATATTAAGGTCCAAAATTCCTCATTTTTATCATTGACTGACCTATAGACCAAAACTCTAACCCAGTTCCAGATGACCTAGAGAGTTAAAATTTGGTATGCAGATAGGTAATTAGATGAATACAAAGGAATAAATAAAAAACTGGCAATTTTTAAATAATTAGATTCTATTATGAACGCTTAACATAAATACCTAATATTACTTAAGGTACCTACGTTATTAACTGGGATTAATTATTATTTTTATATTTAGCGCACATCAATAGTGTAAAATCATTACCTACTCATAAATAATGATAAAATAATAGGCATTTAGATTTTTGGTATAGGTATACACGACGCGCGCGCGCCGAGTGACGCCGGAGCGGCGCTTGCGCTGTGACAACCGAATCGAACCGTTGACGCGAACGTGGCCGAGCGAGCGGCAGCCGCGCTCATAAGCGCGAGCGCCGTCTTGCTGTCCGGTTGTCTCTCGATATCTGACCTATAAGGTTGCGACTTATGCTGCGAAATTGCTAAGTTTTCTAAAGGAAAACTTATAATTTGTAGTAATATTATTATTACAATTTCTTTAATAAGTAGGTACGTACGTATAGTATTATAGTATAGGCAATAGTTTAAATAAATAATAATTTTATAGTTATAAGTAGGTAGGTGTATAATACTTATTATTACAATAACTTAACTAACTAACGTCTAATAGAATGTTAAGTTAACGCTTGACGTTATATTCGTATAATATAAAGTCTACTTTTAGTTTTGAATTTGTCCTTTTAAAAGGACCCACGGCGTTACGAGGATATGTAACTTACCTACAAAAAGTAATGATATCCCACCAAAAACATAAATGTAAAAAAGGAGAGCCAAGTTCAATACAAAAAATATTCTCTGCTGTGGGCTTCGCCGCAAAAATAATGGAGATCTGAGATTGAGTGCCAAGTTCTATGCAAAATCCAAATATGTAGTCTAAGGGCTGACTTGGCTGGTTTTCCCATACGAATTATATAGCCTTCGCATGTTCTAAACCTGTTACCTTTCGGTTCTTATTTTATTTCTCCGGAAAATTGGCTTGCTGGTAGAAACTACCCATCGAACATAAGGCTCTTCCATGACTGTGTAAAAGTAGGTACATAATAATAATAAAATGTATTAATTCATATTTTTTTCATGACAACTTTTTGAGTAAACTCACTAAGTTACTTTTTCCATACTAAGAAATCCCCGCGTTTGTTTCTCACGTAGTATGGAAAAACAAACTTTGTGCGTTTACTCAAAAAGTTGTCATGAACAAAAACTCGGTACCTATGTAGCTTTAAAAACTTCCTTAGTTCATAGTGATTCTAGCCATGCAAGAAACAACGAAAAAAAAATTGAATTAATACATGAACTTAGGGGTTTTTCGTAACACGGACATAAGGAAAAATGATAAAAAATCCGATTAAAATGACCAATATTTCGAAAACCGTGCGACTTTTACTAGACCTATTTTAGCTTTTTCATAACGTCCTAAGTGCCCTCTATCCGTAGTTCAAGAATTATCCACTCATTACCTAACACCCTGTATAAATAAAGTTATGGTCATGGGTAATGTTACCCGTTAATTTTAGAAACGTGTGACGGACAACTTTGCCCGACTTCGATAGAGCTTCAGGATTGTCACATTTCATAAAATTATTAAATAGTAAATTGGAACAAACTCCCTTTGAGTACATTTGGGAAAATAAATTAAAAAATATGATTTACATGCGGTTATTATTTAGATCACATTAATAACAGGGGTCGTATACTGGTATCATTTTCATACAAAAAGATGTTATTTAAATTTTTGAGACTGAAGTTTTGATTACAGTTTCTGTATTTGTCACTTAGATATAAGTAGTCATTGTTATTTGTGATATTAGAGTTGATAACAGACAGTTCCTATTTTTGTTACAGATAAGTGGTAATCGTTATTTTTTAATAATCATTATTTCTGATCTCCTAAGTACGGTTTCCGTTTTTGTTTTTGGATTAGTTGTACCTAATTTTTTTGATACTGGATCTAGTTCTTATATTTGTTACAATTGTTTCTGATTACTGACTTTGATAATTATTTTTTTCTATAATAAAAGTTAAACTTTAATAGTAGGTAGGTAGCGTGTTTTATTTTGATAATTTTCAATATGGTATGTCCTTAAACTCGAAAACGAGATAAAAATTATTTCATTACATACATACATAAAGTCACGCCTTTATTCCCAGAGTGGGGTAGGCAGAGCTACAGAATTACCAACAACTCTAAAAAACTTGTTGATAATTCTGTAACCACATTTTGCACAATCAGGCTAAGATGTTTACCAGTGTATTAGTGACAGGTTGCAAGCCCATCGCCTAACAGTACTACAAGCCCTTATTCCCTTAGACGCCTCTTACGACATCCACGGGAAGACATGGAGTGGCACTATTCTAACCCGGCAACCACACGGAAAAAAAAAATATTTCATTAATAATAATAAATTCATTTAAATATTCAAGCCTAATGTGACAACCCTAACATTTTGAAATCGCTTTTGGTGACTTGTATGGAAATGAGCAGAAATGCCTAGATAACATTGCCCACTAATTTTTAAGCGAAAGTAAAGATGATATCAACTCGACGATTAAAATAAACGGTATCATTTCCCTTATTCTAGACCTGTTGCTTATTTCAGCTGCATAGGGGCTATATTCACGTCGAAAATCATCAAGGGCAATGTTGGCTGAAAGTCCAGATAACATTGCCCGCCATTAAAATCGATAAATTCAGGGTTTAAATTAAGACTTAGGATTTATATTTTAACGTGAACGGAAGCACATGACCATAAGGCTTCCGCAAAAATTACAAAAACACATAGCTCTCATAAAAAAAAATCGAAAAAAAGTTGTTTTTTGAAAATGTCGGGCAATGTTGGCGTATGTCACGGTACTTTTTCTAATTCTGTCAACGGATCCGTTGTCAGAGATCACACAGATACCCAAACATCTAGTTTGTAAGCAATCGGTCGAGTGGCTAAAAGTTCAAGATGGCGGCTGCTTTTTCTCATTCTGTTCGGATTCCTTCTTGGGGACCGCACAAATAGGTGCCTAAATATCGATTTTGAACTATCTGTTAAACAATAACCTTATTAAATTATGAGGACAACCCTAACTCGTCAATTGGAAAGTAGGTACAGCTACATATTTATATCAACAAGTAGGCCTAGTTCTTTCACTGCTTTAGCTGTAACATTTTTTTACCAGTATCGGTAGTGTAAGAAATCAGTCACTTAAGATAATGCCGTGGTTAGACAAAGATGGAATTGTAAAAACTAGTATGCGAAAGAAAGAGACAACTGTTGAAAGACGCGTGTTGAGCACAGAACTATATCGAGATAGAAGGAAAGAGTTCGTCGATTTATATGAGAACCGAGCGTGTAACATTTTGCGTAGGCACTTTGACGTCACGCGAGTCTTTTAGTGATGTGTACAACATACACAAAATCGTTTCTAATCTGTGGTGTCATCGATCGCAAGTCGCAACGGAAGAGCGTCAGCGAGCCAACAGACTTCGACGGAAGAGGACGCGCGCGCTGGTCTTACGACGCGCCCGCTCGCCATTTTACCGTGTACCGAGTAGGTAAGTTTATAATGAATATGTATATTTTAAAAGAATATCTATTCGTTTTAGCGCGTATTTCATGTAATATAAAATAAAATAATAATAGCTGTGTACTTTGTTGGTGTGTCTAATAAATAAATAAATATGGAGTAGGTATTCTGTCTTAACCATCGTTACATCGAAACTAAGTAGGTAGTTATAACATTTCATAGAATCGAATTGGGAATCGATTTTGACACTTGACAGAAGAATGAGAATAAAAATGTATGTGAATATTTAAGCTATACTTCATTTAATTTAGAATTAGAAACCACAATAACATTATATTGCGTCTGGTCAACAATTTATTACCTAGCAAATAGTACAGTACAATAGCCTGGGAGCCACAAAATAAAATTGTTTTAATGTCACTTTATTTGCGTGTCATCAATTGTTACTCTAGTACAAATTGTAAAGAGATTACAGTTCAGTGATTATTCGCCGGTACTTTGATTGGCCAGTAAAGGTATCTTTGTGAAAATGTATAGAACAAATCCGGCTGTATTTTGTAGGAAACCAGTTTTTTCGACCCGTTGCTTCTATCCATCTATTTTTTATAATAGGATCTTTTGGAAAACTGAAACAAAATTGAAAACTATACTTAATTTATCCTTTTGGCAAAAATATTTCATTTTGACTACTACTTCATCTCACGGCTACATAATAGTAAAAAAAAACATTTTTGGGACAAGTTTTTGTTGCCGACTGTACTTTTTTTTGCAAAATCTTTATCTGCTTATCGAGACAAAACTATTGAGTCCTAACATGGTGGGTCTACGTTAAGAATAGCGGAGATCCTGTCGCCACCTTCCGACTCCATCATCAGATCAGGTCTTAGATACCATAATATTGCATTGTCATTGAGTTTACATATATGGTCCAAATTTCAGCCCATTCCGTTAACGGGAAGTGGGTCAAATTTAATTTGCAAGATTTGACCCATACATACATACCTACATACTTACATACGCATATACATACATTGCAAGTAAAATAAACGCTTGTAAAAATAATTATCATTTTTTCTGTTTTCCAAATTGATTTTAATCGACTAAGAAATCGGCATTGAAAATCGCCGGGTACAACACTATATCTTACTTTTGACAGAAAAATGAGAAATCAACCTTGAACGCGTCTCGACAAGTGTTCGACAGTTTGGATTGGTTTATTTTCTTTGCTGGTTTTCAATGCATGCCAAGTCTGGCGCGTCAAATTAAAGCCGCAATGGAAAAGTAGCAGAAGACACGGACTCGCCCGTTACTGTTTATATGAAATTAATACTATGCAACAAAATAAATTGTTTTTTAAATAATAACGGATATTTTAGGGAAAAGAGTACTTACCTATGAAAAGAAATATCTTGATTCACAGCTCCTACTTTTTTGGTGGTGTTTAAACAGTTCGTTATCGAGCAACAGGGCATTTTGTTTTTAAATTCGAACGTCACACACGGAAAGCGGTCGAGAGCGGACTGAGCATTGCGTTTTTTTTTTTTTTTTTTTTTTTTTTTTTTTTTTTTTTTTTTTTTTTTTTGAGGGACCTATGTAGTTAGCCTCTGATGGCTTTGACTACTTCGCCGGAGAGAGGGCGGACTCCTGATGGGAGTCCACGCTAAAAGTGGGTTTTACACTAGCATGCCTAAGGGCGCCCCTATTGGGCCGACCTCGGACTTAGGACGCTAGGGGAGAATTTCAATCGAATTGGTTTTATGCTACAATACGCTTCGGAAATTTTACGTTAGACCAGACTGAGAAGAAGCGTCAAGAAACTCCATCTGGGTGTCGATTATGTGAATTAACCGGTACCGGTACCGGTGCAAAGTGGGATCGCTCACGTGTAGGGTGAGCCGGGGGACGCCGACGCCTCCGCCGCGGACGGAGACGTTGTGGTGTGTATGGATCTAAGCTGGTGTTGCCCTGTGAGACGGTTGGGCGACGAATATCTTCGCGGGCTGCGAGGGCAGCCGTGATAGTGTCATCGGTGTCGGTCAGTACGTGTCGGGGACGCCTGTTCCGAGAGGATACGCCCACGAGCGGGACGTAATTTACGGCATCGCGTAATAAGGGGTTAGGATGGTGAGGAGCGTTATTGAAGAACCGCCGAGAGGCATCCTTCATAAACTTGGCCACGGTTGGAAGACCGAGGTCGTCGTGAAGATCTAAGTTGCGCATGAACCACGGAGCGCCCGCGGCTCTGCGCAAGAATCGATTCTGCAGCACCTGGAATTGGTACAGAGCAGTCGAGTTCGCATGAGCGAAGACCACACTAGCGTAAGTTAGTATGGGGCGAACGCACGTCTTGTAAATTGTCATCTTATTTCTAAGCGACAGCTTACTGCGTTTGTTCAACAACGGATAGAGACGGCCTAGAATGAAGGCCGCGCGATTCCGGACACGCCTAATGTGTTGCGCCGCGCCGAGCAATGCAGTCCTTATAACCTCTTTTCGGCACGCGAGGTACATACACTCTTTCCTTCTATCTCGATATAGTTCTGTGGTGTTGAGCGTTGTCCGTCGCCATCTTTCCAACCTTTACTAAGTTTTTAATTATTATTTTTCAATCGTTTTAATAAAGTAACAATAGCCTACACTAGACGTCTTGCTACACTTTCCAAACAACTTAACCATAGAATATGGCATTTTTAACACTTTATTCGCTAATTAATTAGTCAAAATATTATTAACATGTTACTGCGTCAACGGCGCCCGCGTACTAAAATACTGTTTGGGGGCGTGGCGGCCGCTTGGTGCTTTTGAGCATATGCGTGGCTAACGGGGGCGCCTTTGTATGCGGGGTCTATAGGTAAGTTGTCTGTGGCAGGCCGGTGACACTCCGCGCTATTGCCTACTCAATGTGCGGCCTTTTATACAAGGCTAATCAGTTGAGTGTCACGCGAGCGCTCGTCTTGAAGCGCGCCGCCTGTACGCCGCTGCGAAAATAATTCGAGTTTTTGTTTAAATAAATGTACCTATGGCTCCTCGAAAAGCCAAAAGGTACTGTATAGCATACGGGTGCTTAAATAATGACAGGAATGGCGATCTATCATTATTTACACTGCCATACCTGTACTATTACTTATTCTGTGTCTGTGGTATGATTTAAATAGGAGACGGATCGACCCTTCTTAGTCCACCTAAGTGAAGAATGTCAGTAGGTACGCCAAATCGCATGAAACTTTGTAACATTATGTTTATAAATAAACAAACATACTACTTTTTGTTTCATTCAAATAGACCCAGTAGTTTAAATTTTTTAGTCAATAATATTAAATATTATTAAAGGACGAGAACGCCATCATACTGGAGTGACGTCATCGCTTCACAGCGGTGCACAATTAAAGCTTAAAATAGCATTAAAATACGAAGCCATTATAAAAATACAATCCGTGTAAAAATGCTAAAAAATGCTTTTTTTTCATGTTTCTTGGGATTTGATTTATTGTTCATTTTGTAATTTTAGACGATAGAGTTTATAATAACACGTATTCTGTGAAAATTTCAACTGGTTACTTATTACGGTTAAAAAGATATAGCGCTGTAAACTTACTCAATCATTAATAGGGGGCGCACCGCTGTGAAGCGATGACGTCATCATCCGTGAGCGCTAGCCATCGGGATTCGAGCGCCGCATACAAAGTTTAAAATTCAATATCTCGGAAACTATTTGACGTATCAAAATGATTTTTAGTGTACCTCCCCTACACGTAAAGTGGGGATGTATTTTTTTTTTCGTTTACCTTATAGTGTGGGGTGTCGTTGGATAGGTCTTTTAAAAATGACAGTTTTTCGATTAGGTAATCTGTTTATGAAATATTAAGCTTTAAAGCGCAAATTTTTGGTACTCTCAAGTGTCGTCGTCTACACATACTAAAAATCGGACTAAAACTTAAATGAAATAGCATATAACGTATTCTAAAGGAAAACTATCACGACTAAGTAGATATCATTGGTTCTTGAGATACAGGCAAGTGTTTATACTCGTACCTACTAAAATCATCTAAGACCGCACCAATTGACTTTAAACAGAAAATTAGTTATTACTTGTTGTTTTTTTATATTTGTAGTACTTAACGGTTTCGGAACCCTACACTGAGCATGGTCCGACATGCTCTTGCCCGGTTTTTTACATAGAATAAGAACTAAAGGCTTAGAAGTAGCCTTAAAACGAAAGCGCCAGATCTATATACCTGACTCGAAAATTTCAATCACCAACTGGTCAACCAACTGGCGACCATTATGTCACCATGGTCGTAAATTAGCCTGCCAAATCTAAAATCTCTCAAAGATAGTCTATTGATGATAGCTTACGCCAAGCTCAATACCAATATATATCATTATCCGAAGTAAACATGTGTGTTCGAAATATCTTTAAAGCAATATTTAACTAGAATTTTATTGTTTTGTTACATGTTACAGTAGCGACGTTATAATTTCGTATCGATAAATCAGTTGCGAAGTTTAATGTTATTTTTTTTAAGGCAATAAATTACAATATTCGAAATGGGTATTTTTAAAAGAAATTGTTCCTAATTAAGGACTGAAATTTAGTTACGGTAACTTATTACATGTGAGTAACGAAAATTAACTATAAAAATGGACTAATTTTCATTACTCACATGTAAAAGTTACCGTAACTTAATTTCAGTTCTTAATTAGGAACAATTTCTTTCAAAAATACCCAAATATGGTTTATTTTAGATTCCTTGGCGACGATAATATGAAGCAAAGTTGGATAGAAGCTATTTCACGACCAAATTGGTCTTGTTTGAAAATTAGTGGGATTTGCTCAAAGCATTTCGAAGATGACTGTTATGGTGGCACTCCTCTTGGGGTTGCGTGTTCGAATTGCGCCGTTGTTGCCCCTCTTCATATGCAGTAGGAAGGAAAAAGATGCAACACGAATATTTGGGCAAGTACCGCTAAGTGGAGTGCCAGCATTACTAAGCTAATGTCCCCACTCAAACGCTTTTGTGAGATTTGGTCATGGTTTATAATAAAACTGGAAAACACTCACTAGCCAATTCAGCGTACCTACAGTACCGGCAAATAAAATATCACATGATGTACTTACATCTCATACGATTACCTACAAATGTGACTCACCAAAGTTGTCCCCTGATATTTATTTATTTTATTTATTTATTTTATTCCCAGAGTGGGGTAGGCAGAGCTACAGAAATACTAACAACTCTAAAAAGACTTGTTGATAATTCTGTAACCACATTTTGCACAATCAGGCCAAGAAGTTTACTAGTGTATTAGTGACAGGTTGCAAGCCCACCGCCTAACAGTACTACAAGCCCTTATTCCCTTAGTAGCCTCTTACGACATCCACGGGAAGACATGGAGTGGCATTATTCTAACCCGGCAACCACACAGGGCTGACAAGTACTATCTATAAATTTGAATTGGCTAACATTCTCTGTTGCCCAAACTGAATTAAAGCTATAGGTGTTGTACGCGATACGATTTTCAAGCCTTTTTATTTTACGCGCCACTTTTTCAGGGTATAATTCAAATTTCAAACTAGTCAATAATTCTCTGTGAGCCTCGAAAATGTTCAACTGTCTCAGTACCCGCACTGGATAACAACATTCAAAAAATAACTTCAACGACGAAATAGCGAATGAAACAGTTCGAATTTTAAGCCCATTGTCTATGGAATCTGTGACCAAATCCTTTAGAGTTATTTTCCAACTAGCGTCAAATTTAGAACAGTCATCTTCTAAAATTAAAATCTTAGCGTCTTTGTGAAAATTAAATGGCGGCACAGGTTTGATGGGATTCAAATTAGTAGGCTTAGTGCTTAAAAACAAAACGCCTCTTAAAAAGGTAATAGCAGCAGGCACGAACATTTTTGGCGATTCAAGTGTATAATAATCTAATATTAGATTACATACGAATAAGCCTCTAATAATAGAGTGAGCGTTATGAAATCTGCAAATCGTTAATATTTCTGACATGAAAGTCAAACATGGCGTGGTCACCGGATGTGGGAAAGCAGTAATGGGAGAAGCCAGACTGAAGAATATTATGGTGTCAAAATCTGGAATTTGATAACGCTTCTTTCGGTAATTGTTGTATTTTTCCGTCAATAATTCTGCAAAGAAATGGCGTGATGAGACTCTGTCGATTAGGGCTGTTTGGTAGAAATATGGAGCTACACTGTTCATTATTTTGATGGATTCGCCCATTTTCTCTTCGTCCTTCACATTTGAGAAAATATCATTGAGGTATTGAAGCAGATTGGCGAATAATTGTGATAATAATGCCTTATTGTTTTCATAACTCTTTATAAGTTCTTGTAACGCTGTTGACTGCTCTGATGGTGTTTTACCTGTTAATAATTTCTGCAAATATTTAGAGATATAATTAATTGTCAGCTAAATTAAAGCAATTCAAACAAATAATATAAAAGTAACCTGTTACTGATTAGGTACCTGTAAATTTGCGTAGTCAGTTGTTTTACCTAAAAACGGTTTTAAGACTGGTGAGTCTTCGTCGTCCTCATACATTTTGAAGACTTTTAAGTCTTCATTTTTTTCATACTGTTCGTCTTTTTCAGCGATGCAAGAAAGACAGAACAATTTATCAAAGTGACAACATATTTCATCTGTCACTTTCGTCGTCAGTTTTGTATGCAGTCTTTTGATTTCCAAAACTTTATTTGTTTTCGATTCGATTTCGTTTGACTGCTCTGATGGTGTTTCACCTGTGAATAATACCTGCAAACAGTAGACATATGATAATTGTCACCTTGTTGAAATCCATACAATTCATACAAAAAAAATAAAAGTAAATGTTTACCTCCACATTTTTGTAGACAATTGTTTTACCTAAAAACTGTATTAAGACTGGTAAGTCTTCGTCTTTTTCATGAATTTTTAAGACTTTTAATCCTTGATCTTCTTCTTTATACTCGTTTTCTTTAGGTATTTTATGTTCTTCACACTCTTCATCATTTTCAGCGATGCAAGAGTCACAAATTAATTTATCAATGCGAGATGATATTTTTTCCGTTACTTTCATCGTTAGTTTCGTATGCAGTTTTTTCATCATTAAAACTTTTTTTTTCGGTTTTGAGTCTCAATTCGATTCACCAGACTCAGTTATATCCACCGCCGCCAAATTTTTATTGAGAGTTTGGTACTGAAAGCATAACACATGACTTCTTGAAACGTGCATATACAACGTCTTGAGACTTAAAGATATATAATAAAAGTGGTTTCCCGCGACTCCGTCCGCGTAGAAGTCGTTTATCGCTATTTCCACAGGAAAAGTCAAAATTTTAGGGAAAAAGTACCCTAATGTCCCAAATTATTTATTGCGTCATACAAACAACTACGCGTTTTGCGTCTACTTAAAATATCTCTATACTAATTTTCATCTAAATCAGTTCAGTGGTTTATCCGTGAAAGCTTATCAAAAAAACAGACAGACAGACATACTTACATTTAATTTATAACATTAGCATAGATACGATTTTTTTATCATAATTTAAAGTTTTAATATTAATTACCTTTTGGTAATTAGCTATGAAGGTGCGATTGGTTTAAAAACAAAACAAATCTAAACGCTAGGCAGCGAGCGCATCTTGGCTATAGGCTCAGATTGTTTAACTCGAGACTAAAAACTCGACTGACACTCGAAGTTCATCCACCCTCACTTTTGCTCGGGTGGATAGAGGATCGAGATATTTATCTCGTTTTATAATGGCTTACTTTAGTCTCTAGTTGAACGCGTTTAGTAACGCAGGCGTATAGAGCTGTTATAGCCGATTTACCTCCCACAGGAGTTATGAGTTCAGTTTTAATAGTACATTGTGCATCAAGGGAAGTAAGAAAGGGAAAACTAACGAGAGTATTAGAAGCCCGACGTTGTAGGCGGAGGGCTTTTAATGATTCGAGTTTGTGATCCCCTTACTGCCCGTGATACACACAATGTTTTTCATCACATTTGCAAGGAAACAAAAAAAGTTAGCCTAGTAGAGAACAACAATCGGCATTCGAGTCCCTAAAAGAGATTGTCAACATGTCAACTCAATTTATAATGCTAAGAACTGCCATTATTTTTCAAACTTGACAGGCCATACTGCCATATTATTATTAAAATAATTGCAAATGTCTCTGAAATAATAGTAAAATATAACTAAAATTCAGTTAAATGTACCGTTCAATTTTAATATACAGTAAAATTGCTTTATAGCCATGTTTTAAATATAGGAAATAAACCTTGGCTGATTTTACACCTCCTTAGTCTGAAATGATGTACTAGTGGATTCTATATTTTAAAAGTAAACCCATAACTCCCTTGGGAGGTAAATGGGCTATAACTGCCCTAAATGCCTGAGTGTTACAACACCCTTTTCGAGCATGTGTGATGAAAAATAAATAACCCACTCGTACTACGTCATTTAATTTTCAGACAAAGGAGCTTTAAAATCCGCCAAGGTTTATTTCCTATATTCAAAACTTGGCTACAAACCAATATTATATTGTATATAAAACTTATACGGTACTTAACTGTTCTGTATTATATTTATATTTTACTATTATTTCAGAGACATATGCAATTATTTTATTAAATTTCATTTTGTAAATAGTCTAGGGGTGCCACAGGGTAGCATTCTTGGTCCATTATTATTTTTGATATATATCAATGATCTCCCAGATGCAACTACTCTTGACTGTACGTTGTTCGCGGACGACCTATCAGTTATTATACCAGGTCAAGATTTAAAGACATACAATGCGGATATAAACGATGCAATTAATAAAATTGTTACATGGTTAGGTAAAAAAAATTTAAGGGTCAATATAGGTAAAACGACATCTGTACTATTTATTAACAAAAATGCAAAAAAACATACATTAGAAGTAAAGTTATCAAATAGGGAGATTAAAGAATCAACTGAAACTATTTTTTTTGATATCACCCTTGACGATAGATGCTCCTGAGAGGGTCACGTAAACGATGTGTGCAGTAAGGTAAATTCCTTTGCTTACTCGTTATGGTGGCTTGCAAGAACTTGCACTAAAGATGTTGCTATACAGGCGTATCACGGCTATGTGTCCTTGCTCAGATATGGTATTCTTCTATGGGGAAATTCGCATTAAGTATGTGAAACGAGTTTTAATATCGCAAAAGCAGTGCATCAGAGCCATATGCAACGTAAATGTAATGAGTTCATGTCGTCCGTTAATTAAGTAATTGCGATTAATAACTGCTCCGTCCATGTATCTGTATGAATTATTACTGTTCGTGAAATGTCATCCGGACTACTTCAAAACTTGTATAGACACTTGTAGTCATCGCACTAGGTATCCGGACCGTCTAGTAATACCCGCTAAACATACCTTGTTGGTAATGTTGGTTACTAAGTTATGTTACTGTAATAATCCTTATTCTTTTCCTTATCCTTTTTTATTTAACGAAAGTTAAATTAATTATATATTAAAATGAAGTACACACAATCAGGATTTACATTTGTCAATTTCATTCAAAATGGCCTCCTTGGGCCTGAACACAGGCCTTCAGACGACGAGGCCGGTCATCAATAGCGGCACGCACGGTTGCCATATCTAATTCCGTCACTGTCTTGACTATGGCCCGCTTGAGGGAGTCAAGATTTGTGTGGGGTTTAGCACAGGCTTTCTCCTCAATAACCTGCCATATAGAATAATCCAGGGGGTTGAGGTCCGGGCTGGAGGAGGGCCAGTCTTCGTGGGCAATGAAGTCAATTTTGTTGCTTCGAAACCAGGCTTGAGTTGTTTTTGCCTTATGTGCAGAGGCTGAGTCTTGTTGAAAGACCCAGGGCTGGTTTTGAAATAGAGAGTGGCTTAAAGGCTTCACTATTGGTTCCAGAACGGTTTCCTGGTAAACTTTAGCCCCAGTTTTGACACCTTTTTCACAGGAATGGACCTGTGTTAACCCTGAGTATGACACACCTAACCAAATCATGACATAAGAGGGATGATGGCCTCGTTGCACTCTCGGAACAGCTACACTCGCTTCTTGACTGTTTTTTGCATATACTCTGTCATTCTGGCGGTTACAACATTCTTCAATGGTAAAAAATGTTTCGTCTGTAAATAATATATTTCGGTGGCCATTTTGTGCGTACCGCTTCAGTAGCACGCGAATTCTATTCAGCCTCATAGTCTTCAATCGTCCATTAAGCAAATGAACTTTCCGTCTACGATAAGCGTGTAGTCCAAGGTCTTGATTGATAACTTTTTTAAGGGAGCTTCTCTTCACAGACATCTGAATTGCCAACAACTTTTGCTTCCGGACGGGGTTTCTTGCGATTCTCGCCTTCACTGCCTTTATAAGAGCTGGGGTCCGAACGGTGCGTGGTCTTCCAGACCTCTTGCGGCCATCAAAGCTCAGGGTACTATTGTACCTATTAATGGTACGATAAACGAATTGTTTGTTGATTTTCAGATTTTGAAGCAACTTCAAAATCACGTTTGGCGGATGCTTGCATTTGTGCAACGCAATTACAGCGACACGATTTTCTTTTAGACCCCAATCCATTATAAATACGACGAGATAAGTGTTGTGTGTGCTATAAAATTATAACTGACAACCCGCCATATTATGTCATTTTTTATTTTTTCGGTAGCATTTGTTTTAATGCAAGAAAAGAGTTTGCAAATCGAGTAACAGAACTTAGTAACCAACTAGGTACTAGGTTATATGGTAATAGTACATACTGTATGACCGTAACTGTATACAATAAGCTACCTGAGATAGTAAAAAAACTGCCTTTAAATAAGATCAAACGAGATCTCAAAAACTGGCTAATACAAAAATGATTTTATTCGATGGATGAGTTTCTAAACGTTGAAGACAAAAATACGATTTCTTTTTAAAATGTAGTGGACAGCTTCGAAGCTACCCTCTATTTATATTTGGACTTAGATTGACATGTTGTTTAAATATTTTATGTTTTTAATTTCGTAAATTTAATTTCAAATATTTGTTAAAAAGATATGACATAAATTTTCAACTCTTTTGTAAAAATTTACGTGCTGCCCCGGCAGCAAAATATGTGATACTTAGTTTAATCATTAACCTAAGACCTGTAAGTATATACCATGTTTTATGTAACATAAATTATTGATTGATTTGA
The DNA here is from genome assembly GCA_949316455.1 of Acleris holmiana. Lineage (NCBI taxonomy): Eukaryota > Metazoa > Arthropoda > Insecta > Lepidoptera > Tortricidae > Acleris > Acleris holmiana. The sequence goes on along the minus strand of OX438765.1, from coordinate 10,197,201 downwards.
AAATCGTTACAATCTGACGATATGGCCTGTAAAGTTTGAAAACTACAGAAAAAAATACATTGACGTTGAATGAGAACATTCTCGAGAACGCTATCCCCTCCTCCGCAGAATCCAAGCTGCTTATTCCAAAATGATTATAATTATGTTAACAATTTAAAATAATTTTGATTAGGTTAACATTTATTTTGTTTCTAAAAGTTCCTGATAATTGCAACGGGATAGGTTTTTTAATATGCAGTGCGCCCCTGGATAAAGTGCACAAACGAATAGGAATAAAATTGGGTGTCTATCATTTTATCGAAATTCCTGTCATCGAATTTCATATCGACGAAAACTATTCCACGAATGTAATTACGTTTTATTTTTTATACACATAATTTTAAATTCATCGATTTTCAAGTAGTCGAACAACTTTTCATCATAAATTGTTTCGAATATGTCTCAAATCATCGCAGTAACGATTCATCGAATTTACCTTTTATCGAAACATGATTCAATAATGGTACCATTCATATTTTATAACTACCTCGAACAACGTTTCATCGTAGTAACGTTTCATCGAACGATGCCTTTGTTATTATTGCAACGCGTTTAGAAAAATGTTGCGGGCAGTCGTAAATAAAACACAACTACCTCGAATATATTTTCGAAAATATTGTAAAAAAAAAGAAACTATGACAAAAAACCAATTTCTTATTGAAATCGCCAAAAATTTAAAACTGTAACTGTACTGTGTACTTTAATAAAAAAATATACTGTTATTTCTTTTTTATTCAAGCGTTTATGGGAAATCTTACTTACTTCCCTAACCTACCTAACCTACCTCGGACTCCGTGAGCGTGTCGGGCTTCCAGGACATAAAAAAAAATAACCCTAACCTACCTCGGACTCCGTGAGCGTGTCGGGCTTCCAGGTTATAAAAAAAAAATAACCCTAACCTACCTCGGACTCCGTGAGCGTGTCGGGCTTCCAGGTCATAAAAAAATAACCCTAACCTACCTCGGACTCCGTGAGCGTGTCGGGCTTCCAGGACATAAAAAAAAATAACCCTAACCTACCTCGGACTACGTGAGCGCGTTGTGATTACAATGTATAGTAACATTGATGAAATGATTTTCTGTGTAATATGAAATTTGGGAACTGAAACTTACGTTAAATCAAAATTATAGCAAACGTGATTCGATGAACAACTATTGTGATAAACAAATAAAATAGTGAAGTAAAATTCGATGATTCGATTCCGGTGTAACAGGTAATTCGAAGAAATGTAACAGCGATTAACTGAAGTTCGATGAATGATTCCTAAGTCATAACGACATTCTGCGAATAGTGTTCTGGGAACAGATATTCGATGAATCGATTTTCTGTAAAGTGATAGATTACCGATAAAATTATGTAGATGCATTGCACAGACAATCCTATCGGAAAAAAGTAATATATCTCGCCTAACATGAGGTCTATTGAGATGAAATAAACGGTTTTTAATCCTAGATCATTTCCTGTGTCAACCAACTTAAAAAAGAAACGATAAAATACACCAAACAAAAAAGTAACACATACTAAACGACATAATATCTTTGACCGCTCGCGAATGGGAATTAAAAGGAATTTCCATAAAGAAAACACATTAATTTAAGAATAACGAAAATTTGTGTTTGGCGTATTTTTAAGTGTTGTTTTTATTTGATTGATTTATGGAATACCTACTCTAGGATTTAAAAAAAAATACTTATAAAAATATATGTTTATTTCATCTAAATAGACCTCATATGAGGCGAGACATTTCACTTTGTTCCGATAGGGTTGAGCAATATTTTTTTTTTAATCTAGTTTCATCCCTATTTGTTTGTGCACTTTATCCAAGGATACACTGTATATGTTATGATGTTCTCCTCTACGTGGCATACCGGTCAACGGTACCGATTGCCTTGAGTAGACTAACTTCAATTTAGAAAATAAACTGTATCATGCAAAAAAGGGAATGGGTCAGACCAGATCGTACCAAGGTTATTGTCGGTAGTCGTTTAAACGTTCATCTTTTGGTGCCCCTACCCTATTGAGTAAAGAACATTACATTACCTGGTGAGAAACTATCAGCAAATCCGAAGCAACTGGTGAAAACAGTTTTGAGGAATAGAAAACTAGCACTGGTGTGGTGAAATCTTGAAATTCACTGTCAGTGTTGCCTGATGGAATTTTAACCAGTAGAAAAACTGTAATTTTAGCAGCAGGTTCACAGATTGTAGTTTGGAGAAAGATCAGTAGATTTAAAAAAGTGACGCGAAAACCAGATTTTCGAGGGCTGAAATAATGTATTGACATGACACTGTTGGCACAATATTTTTCCTAGTTAAACCTATTTTGGAGTACACAAACTACCACAACATGCAGCAGTTTTATGTAAAAAAAAATATTGGTGCCTATCTCACTCCGACCGTACCCTCATAATGAGGTAACAAAGGTTCGATTTATGACTAGAGAATTGTTAAACCTTCGGGTGTTAGTAAGTAGGTATATCTCCGACTATTAGAAATAATCAAGTAGGTTTCTTGAGTATATATAGTGAATATTCAAGAAATCTACTAGATCAGCAGATTTTTTCAAAATTACGTAGTTTTACTGATAAATCAGTAGATCTGGCGACACTGCACTTTGTATTGACTATGTTATGCAGTTAAATTCAATCACACATTTACGTCCGATATAACAATACTGATAAAGGTTACTTCCTAATTTAGCTGCGTATACAGGAGTAACTTGAAAAAAGGCATATTTATTTCGTTCCGATGTACGTTCATTGTCGCTTGTATTTCGAAGTTGTTTCAAATTAATAAAAAACAGGCTCTGATATAAACTTTGAGGTCAAGTCAAATAGGCACTTATTTCGAATATCAAGGAATCTGTTCTTAGTTGTACCGTACCGTAAGTAATGTCTGCTTAAACCGAAACGTTAAGTCGCTTGTCAACGGCGCGATCGATCGACGCGCTCCCACAGAATAAGAACTAAAGGCATATAAGGAGCGATAAAATAAAAGGCAACATACAGTTAGCTGATATGCACAGTCTTATTGGGATTCAGTGTGCCAAAAAGAGACGGTTCTATAGCTACAGCTACGCTAAAATGTCATGGTCGTACACTGTTGCATGTGCACTGTTGTATAAATAAACAACATTTATGTGTGCAGATATTGTTTAGATCACAGCCTAAGTAAATTTACACCAAGGAACGGACAAAACAATAATACAGATATCGACAATTTGAAGTTTTATAAAAATATAACATATTCTTTATTACCCAGTATCATCCCAACGTCTGGACAGATTTCGAATAGCAGATTTTTTTAGATGTTATTATGTGAGGTTTGAAAAAACATGTGTTAGCTGATTAAATAAGATTCAAAATGGTATATAACAAATGTTCGTACATATCGTAGTTTAAAAAAGTTTCGTATTCAAAACACCATTGTCGACGCGTTCATACTAAATTTACGAGATTTGTATGAACACGTCACGAATGGTTTTATAATAGCAATACAATTGGTCAACTAGTTCTTGATTGGTGAGTCACATTTGTAGGTGTGTTCTTATGAGATGTAAGAACAAATATAATTTTATTATTTGCCGGTACTGTAGGTACGCTGAAATCTGAATTGGCCAGCGAGTGTTTTTTCAGTTTTATTATAAACCATGACTAAATCTCAAGAAAGCGTTTGAGTGGGACATTAGCTTAGGGAGAGCACTGCACCAGGTTTGAGTCTGCGCAATTTGTTTACGTAATGATGTCACTTCACTTAGCGGTATTTGCCCAAATATTTATGTTCCATCTTTTTCCTTCCTAATGCAAATAAAGAGGGGCAACGACGCAACGCGAAGTCGCAACCCCAAGTGGAGTGCCACCATAACAGTCATCTTCAAAATGTTTAAACAAATCCGACTATGTTTCGACCGTGAAATAGCATTTGGTCGTGAAATAGCTTCTATCCAACTTTACTTCATGTTATCATCGTCAAGGAATCTAAAATAAACCATATTTCGAATATTATACTTTATTACCTTAATAAATGATAACATTAAACTTCGCAACTGATTTATCGATACGAAATTATAACGTCACTATTATAACATATAACATAACAATAAAAACCTAGTTAAATATTGCTTTAAAGATATTTTGAACACACATGTTTACTTCGGATGAAGGTATTCTGCATTTCTACGCTTTAACAATGCTATCTGAATTACGATTACAATCCGAAATATATTAAATATGCCGCCTTACCGGTGAAAGCAATTTTTTTCGATTAGATTTTTCTTGCGGTATATATGAGATCTGCATTCAAACAACACACGCCATATTGCTGTTTTTTTTTTTTACGTTTATATAAAACGCCACATATACAACGTGTTACAAAATAATCCGTAAAAAAGAAATTACGAAAGTTGTGTCAACCCTAGTATACTCTATACCTAAGATACTGAACTGACGTTATTTAATAAGGGTTGACACTACATTTGTAATTTCTTATTACAAATGTAAATGTAATGTGTATGTATGTGTGTGTTATGTGTGTATGTATGTGTGTGTTATGTGTGTATGTATGTATGTATTTTTGTATGTTGTTTTTAAAATAAATTGTAATAAATTATGAAGTTGCAACTGCAGCCCGCGAATGATAAACAATAGGCTAGTTGACTCTGTTTTAAAGTAGATCTCAAGTTATTAATTATTGTCCGATTAGATGAAAAAAAATATTCCCATATTTTTTTAGGACCTACAAAACCGCAAAACTTTATTTTAAAAGTTTAGTTTTCGTTAACAGGCGAAAACGCTTACAGCCATATTAGTCTATAGATTATCTGTGTTGTGACGTCATACGGGCCGAAAACAAACATTTGACATTTGACGAGAGCATTTGACATATAGATAAACAATTTATCATTTTCGAAACCTCGATACTTTTATTAATAAAAACAATGACTTCCACCAATTTACATGGAAAATATAGTAATTAACGTTATTGTATATTCCGAGAATGCAAGAATACATCAATTACGACCCCAGGGGAATTATGGATTAGAATGCCCAGTGAAATAAATATGCGGAATACATGGCTAAAACTTGCTAAAAAGGATCCTGACTTTTCGACTGAAACAATTTTTGTTTTTTTTGCGAAGATCACTTTGATGTTAGTATTTACATAATAAGTTATTCAGTTTCTACAGAAACTTTTATCTTCAATAATAATAAGCTCGGCAGAGCAGAAATCTGGATTCAAGGCAAAAAAAATACCGACCATCAATGTGTCGATTCTTGGTAAGTTTGTGCTATCTGCATTCACGAATCCAACATCCATGATTGCTCTTATCAATAAAACTAGAAAGCAGTAACAATAATACACAGATTAGGTTTTTACTAATGTTAAAACGACTACGATCATAACCTCAAAAGTCCATGAGTCATAAATGTCAATGTCATGTCACAGCACAGAATACTTACAGAATATACCATTATTACCATTGCGAATTTCACTCGTATAAGAACCGACATGAAGTTTGCTTAGAGTCCTATGACGTCACAACAAGTCCGACAGCGTTTTCAGAGTTCAAAATAAAAAATAAAAATGAACAATTTTAAATAAAAAATACGTAGCCATCTTACACTTTTAATATCTGAAATCGATAAATATTGGTTTCTTAAGTCTAATACTACAGAAAATATTAATTTATTAAGCCAAATTTAATATGAGGCAAGTAGCCTATACACATGACTAAAAAAACATGACATCCGTTTGGCAGCTTATGCCTAGCTCAATACCATAGTCTATCTTTAAGAGATTTTTGAATTAGCTGGCTAATTTACGACCATGGTGGCTTATAGTGTCGCCATGTCCGTCCGTCCGGCCGTCCGCAGCCTAGCGCAGCTAGATACTTTGTACTAGAAAGCTGTAATTTGGCTTGAATATGCATATTCGTCACGCCAACAAACTTTTTTTAGGGTTTCTCCCCTACACGTAACGTGGGAATGTATTTTTTTTCTCTCGTTCAAAAATATTACGGGTGTTTGAAATCAGTTTTTCGATGAAGTAATTCGGTTATGAAATATTAAGCTTTAAAGCGCTAATTTTTGTTAGACTTAAGTGTCCCCCCCACCCCCCAGCCAAAACTACAAATATTAAAAATCTGAAAAAAATCTTAAATGAAAGAGCATATAACAAATTTTAAAGGAAAAATATGACGACTAAGTAGACATCATTGCATCTTGAGATCAGGCGATTAAAGTGTTTATACTTACTAAAACCATCTAAGATGGCACCAATTTATTGACTTTCAATAGAAAATTTGTTATTAGGTACTTGTTGATTTTTATGTTTCTAGTACTTAACGGCTTCGGAACCCTACACTGAGCATGGTCTGACATGCTCTTGCCCGGTTTTTTTAACTTATTGAACATTCATATTGAAATTTTCGAGACAGGTATAGATCTGGCGCTTTCGTTTTAAGGGTCCTTCTATGCCTTTAGTTATTTTTATATGAATGACAAGTAAATCATAAACTGTAGTTTGTGAAGGAGCTCTTTATGTAAGAGCTTTGAAGTAGGTGAGTATCTAGCAACTTAAAAACTTTAAAGATTAAGAAAAACGATTAATTACTTAGTATGGAGTTTTAGTACCAATTTCACCATACAATGTTAACCAGATGATTAGGGCGTTAACAGATGTCAAAATGTATGAACTAACAGTCGATATTAACATTGATTAAATTTAACATCGTATGGTAAAATTGGTACTTAGACAGCAAATACGCGTTCTTACATAAAATTAATCTAATATAATATTTATAGTTTTTATGCAAATACGACGTTTTGCTACAAAGACGATTTAAAACAAGACCTCGTCCAGACACTTTGCATAACGATAGTCATTATACAACTAAGGCCATGTACAATTAGGATCTAATGCTACTTTGTCATTTTACAACCATGAGGTTATACCTAATTAGGCATTACTTAGTTTTCAGTGCAATTGTGTACATTGAATTAGGATGGTTATGACTAAATCACGCCAGAACGGGTGAACGGATCTGGATCGAACTTGGAACAGAGATAGATTATAGTCTGGAATAGCACATAGGCAACCTTTTACACCAGAAAACTAACAGTTCCCGCGGGATGGCAAAACTTCGAATTCTACGGGGACGAGGAAACTAGTTTTGAAATATTTTTTTAAAAAAATCAGCTTAGTACTTACGTGTTTTGTCGACGATTTGAACGTCTTGTGGAATCCCACTGGAAATCTCGCTTTGAGTAAACTAAGTCGGATAGGCATCGACACATAAACGAGACCTCACAAGTGTTGCTGCAAGAAGCCTCTTCTTAAAATGCTTTTAGACACATAAACATGGAAATAATAAGTATTACATACATCTGGAAGGTGCACTGAACCGATAACGCACGCCGAAAGGGATGTACAAAGACTACATCAACACGCATAAAAAAAAAACTTGTACTGAATAAAGGTATCGCAACCAGGGTAATCCGCCGCTTTATAATAATAAGTTATAACGCATGTATCCAGATCAGTCTGCGGGACTGTTTCGCCACATGCATTATTCTACGTGTACATTATTTTTTGTATGTATTAGTCAGCGTGGACTGGTAAAGTTTGGATTTTAATATGCATTCCTGTCATTACAGACCGAAATGCACAAACACTCAAAGGCCACGTGTACGTCACCCGTCCCGTACTGCCCACCGCTGCTGGGCCGAGCCATGCCACGCGGACTGCTGGCCCCTCTTCTGGCTTGCCGTCGATTGCGGGTCCATCCATTGACTTGCCGCCGACTGCTGGCCCGTCTACTGGTTTGCTGTCGACAGCTACGGCTTCTATAGAGGTCAGCGTAGCCGAGTGCGTTAGCAATGAGGTGCATCAAGACACTTTGCTCGAGGTGTTGGGTAATGGAGTTTAGTGATGAAATAAATAAAGACGTAGCTACCAGGTTCGAACACATAGCCACATCGGGTTTAGGCAAACTGCACGGCTAGCACATGACAACCCGTCATTGTCTAATTAGAACGGGCAGAAAAAGGCAGGTAAAATTCTATCTCGCGGGCGCCATAGCTCGCACGCCATCATGTGCTAGCCGTGCAGGCTAGAAAGGAATTGCTAGACAAACATTTAGTTCCCTTAAATTGCAAACGTGACCGCTCCTAAGCTAAATGCAGAAATTAAAGCAGCTTTAGTTGAAAAATCAAAGGTTAGCACTGCCCTCTGTCTTCACTAGAAGCTATTTATTTTGATTACGAGGTTGACACTGAAAGTTTTTAGAACTGGCCACTTGTAAACAAAATAATTAAAAAATAAGTTTAAATTTTGAAAATGGAACTCTTTGCCAATACAATTGAGTATGAATTTTAATCATTTGTCATTTGTTTTATGATTTGGCGGTAAATTGAAAATTGTCTGTCACGTAAGGATGAATTTAACGCGAGAAAAATTTCGTGCAATTGTTTTTCATGACTTTCGATATCATTTAAGTCAACAAGAAAGTTGTGATAGACTACGTTTGGCCTTTGCCGATGAAGCCCCATCTCGTGCCACTGTTTACAACTGGTTTAATGAGTTTAAACGTGGTCGCACTAATCTCACCGATAATCTGTGTAAGGGACGGCCTCTACGGCGACGACTGAAGATAACATCAGTGTTGTGCGGCGTATGATAGAGACTGATAAAAGAGTGACCTATCAGCAGATTCGGACAAGCTTAGGCATCGGTATGAGTCAAGTGCACAAAATCCTACAATTCCTACATGAACATTTAGCGGTCAGGAAGCTTTGTGCCCGGTGGATACCTCATAATTTGACCGAGGCCCAAAAACTCCATCGTGTTGATTGCTGCCGTGAAATGATTAAAAGATTTAAAGCAGGTGACTCAAATGCTGTGTTCGACATACTTACGGGTGACGAAAGCTGGATGTACTGTTATAATCCCGAAACCAAAAGACAATCTGCTCAGTGGGTGTTCCCTTCAGAGGAGTTGCCAACTAAAGTGAAGAGAGGTCGAAGCGTGGGAAAAAAGTTGGTGGCCTCGTTCTTCGGAAGGACAGGTCATTACGCGACAATGTTTTAGAGGATCGAAAAATAGGTATCGCAGAGTGCTACACTAACAATTGTTTGCCACTTGTTTTGGAAAAAAATCGGGAGAAACGACCTATATTATGCTTCAAATAACGGCCAAGTCTTTGAAAGTTGCGTTTTACCTGAAATATAACGCTTATTTAATACTTACCTTATTTGAAGCATAACTTCGATTGCTGCCTGTTGGATCTTTCGACTCAGTGATAAGAAATAATTGTGGGTTTTAAACCCCCACTTTCTGCCTGGTGGTGGTGATGGCGGGATAAGTGAGCGAGACGGCATTCCATAAGGTAGACAAGGAGGTAAGATAAAGCCGAAAACGGAAGTGCCTATCTCAGGCTATATTATGCTTCAAATAACGTTCAAGTCTTTAATGGAAATATTAATTAAAACCGTTGTTTTTACTTTTTTTTTGTTGAAAACCAAGAGGCGGCGACAGGCAATGCGGGAAACGACAATGCGAATGTGGCCTACGTATGCCGCTCGCTCGGCGACGCCCTACAACTTAAATCCTCGAGTGGTAAGTACGCGGCGCGCCTCGCCTACCTTAACGATTGGTTTGTTGACGTATAAAATAAGACAACTAATTAAGAGGTTAAAAATACTTTTATTTCTTTTCTATGATAACCAGGCGCTAATGTTTTCCGAAACCGAGGTTTACATGTTACATTATTAATTTACCAGCATTTTTCACAAAACTTGATAAAATATGGTTCTAAAATTAATTACGTACCCAAACATTTTTACCATATTATTAAACAGGTTATTTTTTATGGCAAAGACAAACAGACACTGGCGACTAGGTGGGCTCTGAGGCCTATATAGACGTTGCTTGCACATCGGACGTGTATAATTTCAAGTAAACTTAATGCACAACTATTATTTTAAAAGTTCCAAGAATATAACGACACTTAAACGCGGTTTATTATCATCCACACAAATGCTACAAAATGGTAATAATTAGAACCGATGACTAATTATATCGTACCACTGGCACATTGCAGGGCCGGCTTCGCCTGGATAGAACTTAACTGAACTGTGAAATAAGGGGACAGAGGGACGGGGTCAATTAACTCGTCAAGTATAGATCGCTAGGGATGCACCATTGAGTGGTGTTGCCAACACAAAACTTATGTGTCGTCAATTGCAATTTTATTTTAAAAAGTCACTTGACAATCCTTGAATAACAAAATATCCAAAAAATGGTAGGATAAATAACTAAAGTAATTTACAGTATCCAGTTCAAAGTTGAATGATGTATCATATAACAACTAGGCAATAACAGAAGTGACACTCGCATAGTGACGCGTCTCTATAGGAAAGGTGTGACTACGGGGTCTAAATACGTATACAAAATCGATTGCAAGATTTGAAGTAAACAGCCACAAACAAAGAAATATACGCGGTGAACCTAAATAAAACCGTTTAGTAAATTTAACACATTACTGGCTTATTATGAAAGTTTCGTTGACCAACTATAAGCCTTTTCTAGAGAAAATGTCGTGCAAGATATGAAGAACTTATTAGAGGTTTCGAATGCGTAGGCATGATATTTCTTTTTTATTAAACAGACATTCTGTTATATGTGTTCTAAAACAGATTTGTTTTTGCTCCCGCGATAACGATGTATGTTTATCATGATACTTGTGCACTATCTGATTGTCAGGTGGGTATACAGCCGCGAGTCCCCTGTCCCCGCGGGCGTGAGCTAGCGCGGCGGGTCGCGCTTGGCGCCCGACAGCAGCACGTACGGCGACCGCGTCTCCTTCTGCTTCTCCTGCAGCATCTGCAGCGTGCCCAGTGGCGTGTCCGTCGAACTCATCTTCTTCATCAGCTGCGGACCAAAACCACGTCATTCACTGTTTGCCTACTTCTGTACTAATGTACTACATTGTATTTTGTTGGACAAATTAAAGACGGTATTTCGATTTCGATAGCTACGATGTTATCCGATTATTGAATACATCTGTTCTCTAGTCGGTGATTTATGGGGTCACTCATAAATTAAATAATAAACACACGTAGTCACGTAATAACACGGCCGCCGCGATATCGATGGTTCTGTGACTCAACCTCGTATATAGAATAATGTCCAGTATAAACTGACACTCACTAAGTACGCGAGTACATACTTAGTGCGTGTCAGTTTATACTGGACAAAATTAAATATACGAGGTTAAGTAACAGAACCGTCGATATGTTTCATAAAAAATAAAGTTAAAAAAAATTATGAATGCTTTATTTCTCCTTGTAAAAATGCTCATAACTCGTGAGAGAGATGATAATTGTTTCATAAACCTCCTAAGACCCCTCATACATATAAATACTATAATACGATTTTTGTTATTAGTTTTAGTTTGACGAGTAGGGTAGTTCTACGGGACTCACCCCCTCTTGCAGCTGTTTCTTGATGCGCTTCTCCTGCTTGTTCTTGCCGGGCCCCTTGCCGTGGAACTTGTGCGAGAGGTAACGGAAGGCCTCCTTGGGCCGCAGCGGGCGCCCGTCGTCGTCGGCGTACTCGAGCTTGATGCGCGGCCGGAACGACGTCTTCTCGCGGAAGTCCTGCAGCGGCCCGCCGCCGCCGCCGCCGCGCTCGCGCCTCCCGTGCTTGTTGTCGTCGTCGCTGAAAATTATTCACATACTAATAATATTTTACAAGTAGCTGTAGTGGTGCAGTGGTGGAAAATGTTCTCTATGCGGTTCGTAGTTGAGTCGAATTGCGTGGAAAAATTTATCAATAAACAAATATTAAGGGATGATCTGACGCAATTTTAACTAGTCTCAAACTAGGCTCGGCGCGCTCCAGGTAGCCCTTGCTGAGTGGAGGTAACATACCCGAGGGTCTTGTCCTCGATGGAGTAGTGCCTGGCGGCGAGCAGGTGCGCGATGGCGGCGCGCGGCGCGGGCGCGGGCCCGGCGCGCTCCAGGTAGCCCTTGCTGAGTGGAGGTAACATACCCGAGGGTCTTGTCCTCGATGGAGTAGTGCCTGGCGGCGAGCAGGTGCGCGATGGCGGCGCGCGGCGCGGGCGCGGGCCCGGCGCGCTCCAGGTAGCCCTTGCTGAGTGGAGGTAACATACCCGAGGGTCTTGTCCTCGATGGAGTAGTGCCTGGCGGCGAGCAGGTGCGCGATGGCGGCGCGCGGCGCGGGCGCGGGCCCGGCGCGCTCCAGGTAGCCCTTGCTGAGTGGAGGTAACATACCCGAGGGTCTTGTCCTCGATGGAGTAGTGCCTGGCGGCGAGCAGGTGCGCGATGGCGGCGCGCGGCGCGGGCGCGGGCCCGGCGCGCTCCAGGTAGCCCTTGCTGAGTGGAGGTAACATACCCGAGGGTCTTGTCCTCGATGGAGTAGTGCCTGGCGGCGAGCAGGTGCGCGATGGCGGCGCGCGGCGCGGGCGCGGGCCCGGCGCGCTCCAGGTAGCCCTTGCTGAGCGCCAGCTGCAGCGCGCCGGCGACGCCCGCGCCCAGCGCCGGCTCGGCCACGAGCGCGCCCGCGCCGGCGCCCGGCTCCGCCGCGCCTTCGCTGCCCACGTCCACGGACAGCCACGCGCCGGAGTTCACGGACGCCGAAGGCTCCGCTTCCAGTTCTTCGCGTTCGAAATCCTGCAACAACGACATCACTCTGCTACGAATCCGTGTACTAGACAAGTAAAAAGCGCTATGTTACGATAGCGTTATAATTATAGTTATTCTCGTACTATAACGTTATAAAATTCAAATGCACAACTGTATTCATCGAACGAAATAAAGTTCATATCGATATACAGGGTTGGGCAGATTAATCCTACTTGTGTATGGCTTTTTTACTTAAATATAACTAAACTTCTTATTCACTTCGTTTTTTTTTTTGGTGACAATTTAACCTTCTTTATGATTTCTACACGTCAGCTTGATATATTTTGTTTTTATATTGTTTTCAACAATGGACGCGAAACGCCAGCTCGTGTGCGATTTGTACCAGAAAAAATACCGACCGTGTGAGATATTGAAGACGCAGAAACATTTAAATATCAATATAAGGTTTATATCGCGGACCGTCAAGCGATTCAAAGAAACGGGATCTTCACAAATCAGGCCCAAACCTGGGAGAAAGCCATCTGTTGGCACCAAAAACATCATTAAAAATATTCGTGAGCGTATTAGACGAAATCCAGCTCGAAGTGCAAGCAAACTTGCTAAAGGTATGAAAATATCCCGTCGAACAATGAGTCGTATTTTAAAATATGATCTTGGGCTAAAGGCCTACAAAAAACAAAAAATTCATGGCTTAACAGATGCCTAGAAAAAAAAACCCTGTGTCTATAGTACCATTGATTTGTACCATCAATGGTACAAGTGATACTACTATGTGTCCTTAGTACCATCAATGGTGCTACCGATACTAGCACGTGTCGCTAGTACCATTGCATCGAAAACATACAAAAAATATACCGTTCAGCCACGTTCATAACCAAGGTTTCGTAACTGGTTATGAATAAGGATTTTTTTTCACTGTTTCATAACCAGTTATGAAACAAGCCATTTTTTCCATTTTCACAACTAGAACCTCCGATTCATGAGTTTAGAACCGTTGGTCCCACTGCTATTGGATCACCTCCGGAAATCACCGCAAAGCTCAGAAATTACCGCAAAAGTAGGTAGGTTAGGTTCGTTAGGTATCTTTAGATGCCCGAAGGGTAAAACCTCCCAGAAACAGGAGCCCTGCCTTAAGGCAGGGCTCCGTCGAATAGCAGTGGGACATGAAATTTTAAATTTGTTTTTTTTTTCACAAGTAAATACACGGTATAAACTAGTATCTTTTTCAGTGGAACTAAGAACACATAGTAGTATCACTTGTACCATTGATGGTACAAATCAATGGTACTATAGACACAGGGGGGAAAAAAGCTAGAGAAAATGTAGGGAATTGCTAGCTTGGCACGACGGCGATGATATTATTTTTTCCGATGAAAAGATGTTCCAGTTACAAGACAGTCACAACCAACAAAACGATCGTGTCTATGGTGCTTCATTGAAGGATATTCCTGCGGGCAAATTAGCCGTACAACGGTTCCAGAGTGCATCAGCTGTCATGGTATGGGGTGCGATATCGCCTAGAGGCAAGTTACCGCTGCTGTTTATTGATCGAGGTGTCAAAATTAACCAAGACTATTACATCCAGAACGTGTTACAGGGTCATTTGCTAGAAAATGCTCAAAAATTATATGGAAACGACTATTACTGCTTCCAACAAGATAGTGCCCCATCTCACAAAGCTAAACGCACTCAAGACTGGTGTAGAACAAATTTGACAGATTTTATACCTTGGCAAGAATGGCCTGCATCATCGCCGGATTTCAATGCTTTGGACTTTTCGATATGGGGTTACATGCTGAACAAGATTGGGAGCACACAGGGCATGAAACTCATTCAAGCATCGATTAGTTAAGATATGGGATGAAATACCAGACGAGGAAGTGCGTGCCGCGTGCAATGCATTCTATGGAAGAATGCGTCAAGTTATTAAAGCTGATGGCGAGCGATTTGAACTTATGAATTAGTTTTTTAAGTATAAAAAATAAAAACGTGATAAATTTTAAAATTTTCTGTCTTGTTTTAATTTTATGGCTCTTTTTAACTAGGACACTTAATCTGCCCAACCCTGTATAATAACGTTATACGTCACCTTTTTACTGCACTTAACCTTTCAGAACCCAGCGACATCTTAAGATGTCATACCCTTAAATAGATACTAATTTTGAACTTTGTTATGATTGACAAAAGATTTTAAATTCGAATTTTAATGATTCAATTAAAATGTGTTATGGGTTCTGAAAGGTTAATGTCGCTGGTTCGTATACGTACATGCATCATAAGAATCGCCAGCGACAAGGTTTTTTGATTTAAGAAGGCATTAAAAGTACAAACTGGCAACAATCCATAACGATATTCTGGTTTTGATGCGATGTTGATTTCGTTGTGATGTAGCATAACGTTATGAAAAAAATATCCAAATATGAAAAAGAGTTTTTAACACTGACAAAATATAGCGTTATGACAATTGTAGTTTATGCAACTGATGCATAATGAGAGGCCTTAAAATACAAGTGTGGTTTTATGAAACGAGGGTTGACGAGTTTCATAATAGGATCACAAGAGTGTTTTAAGGCCTAATTATGTACAGTTGCAGACACTACTTTATCTACACACACATCATAAGTAAAGCCTGACAAGATTCTATTTGGCCCTATTTCAATACAAATTTATATGGAAATAGGGCCAAATAGAATCTTGTCAGGCTTTACTCTAATATAGGTGCAGAACCCGTAGAGAAATGTTATCAACAAACAAATGGCAACAATATTAGCGGCAAGATCCTCCGTCAAGACAAATGTTTTTTTTAATCATAGACAAACGAATTAAGACCCTGTTCTCATGTCACTCGAGATCAAATGTCGTAAGGTTTACACATATAAAAAGACATACTGAATTGACGTTTCGTATCGATAACTGTTTTAATATCTCTGGATAGTAGAATAGAGACCCTCGAGTTTTGACGGCTGTTCCTAATTTAAACTCTTAACCTTACAAAAATCGATACTGTAATACAGTACAAATTTTACCTACTACCATAGACAAGAATGTTCTCATAGTTTTTTTTTTGCCGGTAACCACACGGATCCCAATGTCGATTTTAAACTAACTAGCTAAGACATATAAGAACAAACAACAGCCTCAAACTAAAAAAAATAAGAGGACAACCCTAACACTTAATTCGAAAGTAGATATTTATCTCAGCAAGTATGCCTGGTTTATTTACTGCCTAAGCTATTTATATATGTTGTGGCATCGCTGCTGTTACTCGTGTAGAGAATTCGGAAACGTTCAGCATAATAACAAAAATCGGTAAGGTCATTTGGTTCTCTTAGTAGGGTTGGTAGCGACAGCTCATGGCTGTCTAGCTTAACTTGTTGCGCACTTACATATCGCATATTTGTGACTCTCAAAATAGCGAACGCCTGCGTGAACGAAGTGAAACAAATCGAGACATAATTGAATAATGAGATGTTATTACGAGTGAAAAGTATTGCTGTGTGATTTGTTTTTTCTTAGTGAATGATTTTTACATCCAGTATTCTCTTATTGCCTAAAATCACAAAAGTATCAAAATCACGCACGCGTGTGACGCGAATGCCACTCGGATTGCGACTGAGTCTATTAGGTCCATCGACTTGATTCTTCAGCTATTTTAATTTCTTCAAATTAACACTTTCTACACTATATTGTTTTATAAAATCTTGCATTACATAACATTGTTCACCCATCCAATCACCCCGTGTTCACACGCTGTAGGTTTAAGCATCTTCCTTATCACTCCTCTTGGTCCTGCGCTAATGACATCCAATGTCTCCCTACTGTTTTACGGATACCTGATTACTCTCTGATGTTGTCACAGTTGTAACGTATCCTAATCTAATGAGAAGTAAATTTACCTAAAATGCACAACGAAAATAAAAGTAATGATATCATACAGTGTTATATCATTAATTAATTATGTATGACACCTTTACAAAAAAATACTTGTGTTTAGAAATTATTTTTTATCTTTACCGTGTATGCCCGATAAAATTACTAAAATTGATTTATGTTGTCTAAAAATTACAATGCTTTGCGAACGTAGTTAAATTAAGTTATGCCAAAAGTTTTGATGTATTTTGATATAAAGTGAATGGCACTCGTCCGAAATAGTTAATAAAGGGCAGTAATAAATACCATGATCTCCTGCGCCTGGTCGCGGTTGCCGGCCAGCCCGTAGGTGGGGATGTCGCCGAGCGTGCGGCAGAACTCCGCGCACGCGTCCAGCACCATGCTGCCGTCGCCCGCGCCGCCCTCCGCGTGCGGCTCCTCTTTTACACCCTCTAATATGTCCTCCACCTGTATACGAGATTAAAATACACTTCAAGTCTTTCATCACTTATTCAGCAAAATGACAGTTTTATTTACTAAAACTTTGAAACCTTGTACTTGATTACTAATGATAGGTTTATAAAACAACAGTAAATTTAATGCAAAACCACACACAAAAATATAGTTAAAAATAAATAACAGACTCCAAATTTTAAGGAGTTCTATTTACTTAACATGGATCCCACCACAAACATACCAAATATTAACGAAATTAAAAAGGAACCACTCCGGAGATATACATATATATAAAGGTTGGTGAACAATTCGCAGCGAAATCGAGTGACATACACAAAGAAAGAACATACAGGCGACTGAAGGATCTGGGTTTTTTTTGAAGTCTGTGAATAGGGCGTATTTGTTTGAAATAGCGGAACGATGTTGTTCAAAAATATTTGAAGGATTCTATATGTGGACAAATCTTTGTGAAAAGCAAGCTTCACTTTTGTGTCATGTCAGTTTTTTTTTTTTTTAAATAGAGGACTATTTACAATCTATATAATAAAAATTAATCGCTGAGTGTGTTACTAAGCGCAAATCTCAAGAACAGCTGAACCGATTTCGCTAATTCTTTTTTATTGTGTTTGTTACTGTCAGGAAAAGGTTCATATGAAAGAAAAAAATCTGAAAAACCCACCGGAAAAGTCAGAAATTTGCAGCGGGGCGAAGCCACTGGCGGGTCGCTAGTTATAAATAAAATTTAAGTTAGAGGAGGAAGCGCAGGCGGCTGATGAAAATGTTAAACTTGCTTAGAAACCTATCATTTGAAATGTCATTGGCTAAATTATGTTTTCATTTTACGTATAGTTTGAAGATCATTTTAAAAATAATGGTACAAAAAGTTTTTAGTGGAAATGATAGATGGAACGAAACACTAGTTTTGAGACCGTAAAAAGGAAAAGGATCTATACTAGACTGACAGTTCCTTACGACTAAACTGAACTTAAGACAACAACAAGATGTATCTTATTGCTGGCAAGCAGCTCTTTTTGTATGTAGAACTGGGGTTATTTTGATATTTGCAAAAAAATAAAGGTTTTGTTTGTGGTACTGTACCTTAGGCACGATATAGGCTTGCGGCTCGGCCTGGCGCAGGCGGCGCGCGCGCGCCAGCGCCGTCTGCAGCTCGGAGTCGGGCTCCACCTCGTCCTCGTCTACCACCAGCGCTAGCTGATCCACCTGCACATCTGCCACACACACCTTCGGTCATTACCAAACATCTACGACCTTCTATAACACTTAGTGTGTAGATATTAGTGGCTTCACTACATATGAGAACGCTAAGTGCATAGTTTACTGTGGAAAAAAATATTGAGATCTCGCTAAACTCTACAACTATGTTGTATATGAACATAACATAATTTTATAACAGTTAAAATGGCAATAAAGACTCTCGTCATAATCAGTCAAATAATAAAAAACACTACAAATTATTTTAATTGAAATGTAAATGTGGTGGTGATTAAGGCTTTTGTTAAAATAATAGGCTGTAGTTTAATATTTTATGGGGACATGGAGGTACCGGTATCGTCGGTTTCTAGCGGCGCCACGCCCGCGTCGTAGTCATCCACGTCGATCGGCTCATGCTTCGCCTTCTTTCGGATCTTGCCCTGCGAATACACAGCATAACTATACTAAATACTGTTTAGATTATTGACGTTTACACATTATTTAACTTCGATTAATATAACTAAAGTAAGGATAAAAAAACTTAATAAAATCATGATTCATAAAAAAAGGCCACTTTTTTCACCAATATTATTGATTTGTTTTTATCCACTTTGTAAAGTACGCGGGTCGTCACGAGGTTATAGTAGTATACATTTATTAGTAAATGTAAAAAAACATATTTTTTTCGATAAATTAGACACTTAATTTCGTGGTTTTTGCATTTAAATAAGTATATTAATTTATTATACACGGTAATTTTTTTTTTAGGTACACAAATTTTAATATTTGCTTCGCTATTGTTAATCAATAACATATGTTGTGTTATTTTTACTCTAGCTTAAAAAATATAAGAGATATTGCCGATTCAATGATTCCACTAACTTAACGATATTCATGGACCCTCTAATGCAGGGGTGCGAGGAGAGGGGAGTGTTGTTAAGTAAGTTAAGTTAAGTAGAAGAGCCTACTGATATTCTAAATTTGAAATTTCATTTATTAACTTACTTACTGGCTTGGGCTTGTTGTCTGATAAGCTGTACATGAAATTTAAAGTTTTCCAATATCAAGCTTGCAATATACAGCTTGACAACCCATGTCATCATTTCTAGTGTGACTTTGTGTCCACACGAGAAGGTAAAAGAGAGATAATTTGCAACAAAAAAAATAAAATCAACTCCTTTTATTGTCGTACTATATTATATTAACGATACAAAATCATATGTTAAAATTTGTGCACTGATAAAAAAAAACCCTGTATATTTTAACCTCCTAAGGCCTCTCGTACAAAAAATTGTACATAATACGTTCATTAGAAAATAGACTTATTGCAAAGGAAATAAAATAGGTTTTCCTTTGTTTTTATGAGGGACAATCAAACTAGAAAATTGAGTCCATTGCATTTGTAATAGGTTCATATTCCCAATGGAAATTTCGCCAATACAAATTTCGTTGTATGGTGGGTCTTAGGAGGTTAAGGAAAATTGCGTTATGACGTCACTACAAATATAGTATGTTAGAGACATGCCTTAAAAATATTGAATTTGTTAGAGTAATAGTAGTTTATGTGACTGTTATATAATAAAAGGCCCTAGATAGGTGAGTTTTTTCTTAATAACATCACACGAGTGTTTTAATGCCTAATTATGTACAGTTAAATACACTGCTTTATCTACATTTATATTATAAACAACAAAACAAACTTAACTAATGTTTGCGACAAAACAAATAGAACGTCAAAAATGGCGGAAATCGTAGTTTTATTTATTTATTTAGACATCCTAGTGTCGGCCTCTTCTATCATATCGTTCGATATCAAGTAATATGCGAGAGTTGTCAAAAATGTATGCAATTGACATTTCATTTCAAATAAAATGTCATCTCGAGTGATATTAGAATTGAGGTCAAATAAAATTGCTTTGGTTAAAATTACTTTAAACAACATAGTTTTTTTTTTTTTTTTATTGTTTGAATGTCATTAAGATTCTAAAAGGCCAGTATTCAAATTCTAAAAAAGGTTTTATTGTAACTCAATCCGAAATATTCTAATCCCGATCATTTCTGTGTGCCCCTCTTATAATATACAACAGTAAATATGACTCGAGGGTAAATGCACACTCGGTTAGTGATCCGCGCCTTACACCCCTTGCTGCATAAATTACTGAGTGGGCATTTACGGCCCGACGCGAAGCGGAGGCACAGTGTAAGTATAAACCAGTGACTCAACTTTGAACAAACGCCCG
The DNA here is from genome assembly GCA_949316455.1 of Acleris holmiana. NCBI lineage: Eukaryota > Metazoa > Arthropoda > Insecta > Lepidoptera > Tortricidae > Acleris > Acleris holmiana. The sequence continues at coordinate 10,176,720 of OX438765.1, read as the reverse complement.
AATCAGTGCGCTTACACAGACGCGCCGCTACACGGTGCTTAGGAGAACTTCGGAATACGGTCAGGAAACCGATTTTTGACTTTCGAGCGTTCGAAAGTTTCAATCGAAAGTAACCAAAAACAATAAAATGGTATTTTAGACTTGCGAGCGATAGAAAATATGAACACGAGTGGTCCGTGGCATTCGTTTTGAATTCTATCAATAGAAAGTATCATTTGACATCTGTCAAACCTGTTAATACTAAAACAATTCATATTGTTATAATACTTACAGAAAAATTAGCGACCTAAAATAAAATAATAATTGGTATGGCAAGTCTGGAGGAGTATTTAATTTTAGTAAATAATAATGAAGAGGAAGAAGATGAATTTGTGCCTGCGCAACCGCCGCGTTTTCGGCTAGCGGAATTAGGAAACGAGCCATTTCTCGAAAGCGAAAATAAATTTAAGAAGAATTACAGATTAAGTAAAAGCCTATGCAGATATTTAATTCATAAGTTAAGGCCGTTTGTCTCGGATGCTCAACGACCATGTGATTTAAGTATTAACGCAAAGGTAAGTTAATTAGTTTTGTGTGATTATTATGAATACAACTTAAAGTTTTTGCAATTATGTTACAAAACAATTGCATGTTCTGACCAGTTAATCTAGAAAGAAAGAAAGAAACCTAGCAATGACATAGACATCCACAGACGAGGAAGCGTTTCATTTAACCTAAATTTATAACCAGTCAAGAATTTGTAAAATAGCGTAATAAATCTCACTCGCACTTAAATAATAATTAACTTGTTATAATTTCAACTTTTGATAGTTTCACACATTTATTCGCATTCAAAATATGAATTACAAAAAACCGGTAAAACATCGACTTACTGCGTATAATGAAACGCGTTCCAACTTAACAGTACTAGTTAATCAATCCCTCAGTTTCGAGTGAGAATCTCAAAAATATGGAATTTGGTACCATTCGAGAATAAAGCGTGAAAGATTGTCGCATTCGAATATTTTCTACTGCTGGGTTTTGAAATCGAACGCTCTAAAGTCAAAAATCGGTTCCCAGTTGGGGTTGTCATAACGACACGAGTAGTTACGTTTTGTGTAGTGCACCGCCCGCATTAAATTTTCTCAAAAAAAAAACGATTGGCCGCCATTTTGAATTTTATAGTCACACACACACACACACACACACATATTATACATAAATGATTGACAACCCAGACGCTCCTATTAAGCGTAAATATTTAAGATTTGAGTTACTGCTTTAGCTTTTATTATACATTACACGAGTGTAGTAATCTGTACTTACAAAGAAATAAAATATAAAAGTAACAAAGAAAATCTCTCAAGAACGAGCGCGTCATCCACCAGCAACAAAAGTATTTTTAATTATTAATTTTAGCGCGCCGCCGTGCACTTTGCGAGCCAAAAGAAGTTACAGAAGGTGAACACGCCCCGATTCGCTGGGTCCAATTTGCCTGTGCGGTAAAGGTTGATTGACACAGTCATATAGAATTTAAGAAAACAAAACGGGGCTGTAATTAAATTTCGTTCAATATTACTGCGCAGATTTCACGCCTACACGCTGCGTAGTAATTATACACTTACTAAGAAAGTGTAGTATAAAAGATTTTTACCCCCCGTCTATTAACCAAATGATTGTAAACGAGGTAGTTCTAAAGACGTGTTTTAAGTTGTCTTGGTCAATAGAGAAGGAACGTCATCGGTCGGTTATCTTTTATTACACATAACAAGTAAACGGACAGTTTCACCAAAGCAGTGATTAACATTGTTTTAGCTTTCCTTTTAATCTTATATATAAAATTCTCGTGTCACAGTTTTCGTTCCCATACTCCTCCGAAACGGCTTGACCGATTCTCATGAAATTTTGTGAGCGTATTGAGTAGGTCTGAGAATCGGCCAACATCTATTTTTCATCCCCCTGAGACATGAAAAAAAAAATTGCAGCGGGCGGAGCCGCTGGCGGATTGCTAGTCTTATTATAACATTATGCTAGCATTTTTTTCAGTTGCCTAAGAGCTTCTACAACTTCAACATTCAGATATAGATTTTTTTTTTATATGAAATTGAGATGAGGTTATTCTAAAAAAAAACCTTTACCAATTTGTTTAGTGTAGTGTGTACTAACCCGTCTCTTGGATTTCTTGAACTTGGCGTTGAGCTCGGCTTCGCTGAGGTAGTCGGAGGCAAGCTTGAGTTCGGGCAGGCGCAGCGACTCCAGGCGCTTGTCAGGCCCGCCGCGCAGCCGCTCCTGCCGCTACACACCACACGCTCGTTTAAATCACTACCGGGTAGGCGTCGTGGCACACGGTAGGGCACAGAACATTATCTCCGTCGACTAAACATAAATCCCATACCGCCGTACTCAGAGACCTTTTATAGACAATGATCGGGTTATTCCCATATCAGTTACCACTCTCAGACGTTGGCTGGCTTATTGCAGATGAATATAGTTCAAAGTGGCAACTAAAAAAGGCGGGAATAACCCCAAACTTGTTTACTTTTTCAAACTTGGGTATGAAATAAGTTTCCGTCAATCAAATCATTTTCGGGACAAGCTTTTATTGCCCACTGTACTTTTTTTGCTAAGTCATTATCTGCTTATCAAGACCCCAACTAATGAGTCCCAACGCGGTGGGTCAACGTTAAGTATTGGGGAGAGCCTGTCGCCACCTTCCAACTCCGTCAACACATTTGTTCCTAGATACCATAATATTGCATTATCATCGGGTTAACATACGTGGTCCAAATTTCCGCCCATTCCACTAACGGAAACTGGTTCAAAATTGACTTGCAGGATTTGTCCTAAACTGACATACATACATATTGTACGAGTAGGTATGGTTAGGCAGGTAGGTAGATTAGAATCGAGACGCCGAATCAAGGACGTCCCTATTGTTGCCAAAAACAGGTGCCATATTTAGGTTTTTTACATATATCCCGAGAATAGTGTGACGTAGAGAAAAGAAATCAAAGAGCAGATGAAACCTTATAAAATTGTAACTCTTATCCATACACTTTTACTAATTCATACCCGTTTTTGAGCTACACGCTCTGGGAAAGCAAATATTTTTGAATACCAAACAAAAATAAACCTGAGATTTTTATTGGGTAAGAATTTGTAAATAATTAAAATAAATCGTCATACATAATGTCACTTTATCACCAAGTTGTCAACAGTTACGCCAGTTTTAAACCATTTCGTAAAGATTTCCGTATTCATATTTGTACTGGTTAAGCGTAAATATTCTTAAAGACGATTTAATTATCTACAATTCCTTTACCAAAATTATTTTCATAGATAAATAGGTAAAATGTTATCAAGGGATGTTTGGTAAAAAACGTGAGGTACTCAAAAATATTCACTTTTTCGGTGCATAGCTCAAAAATTTGAAAAAATGTATTGAATAAAAGTTGTAGACAATTTGATAAGGTTTCATCTGTTCTTTGAATTATTTTCTCTACGTCGCACCGTTCTCGAGATATAAGTAAAAAACCGAAAAATGACACCTGTTTTGCGCCCCTCTCCAACCAGCTCACCTCCTAGATGTGGAGACTTTTAGTATGTTCACTCCCTAAGCATTCTGAAGAAATTTCTGAAAAAAAAATTTAGTTTCCTGCTCACGCACTCTACACTTCCTTTATTGACTGGACTAAAAGCTGCAGTTCCAGTCAGTGAAAGGTATGATACAGAATAGGAGTCTGCATGGATTTTATTAGGGTAGGGACAGCTCATAATAAGGCCTATGTATACGTATTGTTGTCTCACTCAATCAACTGAATCCATCCTCTACCACTAGCTCTTATTCATATAGCATACAAGCTATCTTTTTGACTTTTCCTAAAAAGAAGCTAATTTGACAAGACAGTCAAATTCCCTATTACGACAGATGTCTTCCTACTACCGAGAATTTTTCATCGGACATGCATAAACTATACAAAAAGCCTCTTCATAAAATATATAAGATTATAAAAACCTAATAAGACAACCGGTGAAATTACTAGCAGAGGCATTCCATCTTAGTCCTCAGGGTTGGCAACGCATTTGAGGTCTTGGGATTATAGTCTTGAGAATTCAAATGTCTATGGGTCTCAGATTTCACTTACCATCAGGTGGCCTGAGTGCTCGTGTGCCTTCTCCTTAACATAAAAAAAAAAAAAAAAAAAAAAAACCTTTGTAATACTTGCCATAATTGCCAAACACTGTAAGGATAAAGGGAATAAACATACTTTTTGCTTCCTATAAGCTAAGCTAATTGAAAAAGCAATACGAATACGAACTTTTCCGACTGAATACAATGTGATATTATGACTATGAACTACATCTGAAAATAAGTACATAGAATATCGATAATATGTAAGCAAAAAACATGAAACTTCTGGAAATTTGGTGTCTTATAATAGTTATAATTGAGACAAAATCGGTTAAAAAGGTAGTTTTACCATCATGTCCCGGAAGCGCTGCGCCTCCAAACCAGCGCGGTCTCCTAACACGAACCCGCGGCGGCGCTCGGCGGCTTGCTGGTCGATCTCTTCGTCGTACTTAGCGAGCACCGGCTTGCTAAACCCGAGGGACGCCTCCAACTCCGCCTCTTCGTCGTACGCCTGGTAACCCGCTTTGGCTTTCTTGCGGGACTCGATGTTCTAAGAATAATACATTGTTAGGTAATCATATCACCCAATTATTGGCATCAAAAATATTAGTTATAAAGTTCATGGTTACAAGGGTGCCAACAATATGACCCTTTCCCTTACTTTTGGTAAAGTGGAATAGTTAGTGCAGGGACTCTTAAATAAGCCTGTCTGGACAAGTAAGTGTGAAATGACGCCAGGGTGGTGTGACCACCATGCCTACCACCTCAAATCAACTTCAAGTCACGTATCGTTTATTTATAGTGAGCCTATTATAACGATTCCAAAAGAAGTTTATTGGGCATTATTGTTTGCCTATGTTGTTCTATAATTCCAATGTAATAAATACAACAAGTGCATGTGATGCCTGCCTTCTTATAGCGCTCTTCGTCAACGATGTTGACATTGACCAGCACGTCCTCACAGTCCTCGGCCAGCACTTCTTTGTCAGCTAGCGTCAGCACCGTGTCGCGCTCCTCCGCAAGCTGAAATTATGCAATAACTTACTATTCATCGAATTACTTAGTTAGTTCTTTTAAATCTAGTCCTGTTCCAAAGGGCTAAATTAACTTGAATTAGTCAAATTATGTAAAGTAATCATAAGAAAATATTTCCAAATATTAGCGAGATTCAATTTATACCATTTTTCAACTAAAATCATTTAAGATTATAAACAGAAATAGCTTTATCGTCTAATTCGTTTTTGCATGATGCACAAACAGACAAACCAACCAACTTACTATAATGTTTAATTTACGAGCAATTTTCTGTAGCAGTTTTATAATACTTAGCGATTGGCCTAAAGTCACATTGTCAACAAGTATGTGCAATCAAATTTGGTTCATTTTATAGACTGAGAGCACTTATTTACATTTTCGCAACAGTTATTTAATTATTTTGAAAATGACCCACACAATCTATACTTAGTTAAAATAAATCGATGTTTGATTTCGTAATTTTAGTTCAGGGGATAATGAGCAAAGTTTCGTCTAAATCCGTTCATCAATTATGTGTGATTGAAAGACGAACAATAAAATATCTGAACACTGCGCCTTGACACAAGCATATACGTTTAAAAAGTAAATGATTCTTACAGAGTCCAGGTCGTGCGCTACTCGCAGGCCACTGAGCGCGGCGGTGCTATAGGCGTCCGCGCGCTCGATTCGCTCGTCTTCCTCCACCAGCGCCGACACGCCGAACACAGCGTCCATCTCATCCAACATTGCCGCCTGCAAACAAACATATACATCAACTGCATTCAATACATAAATCATTTTAAGTGAGCACAGAAATTATAATTCATCGTCTGTCTTACTCTTTTAGCAGCTTCCTTTTTCTGCTTCTCAATGTCGCGCGATTTGTTGACCCAGGCCGAGGCATCCTCGTCGTCCGACACTTCCGTCAGGAGCTTGGTTTGTAATCTTTAAAAGAAAACATGTTTTTATGAGATCAAAAACTAGACACATTTCCACTCCTGTATTTCTAAACAAGCTGGAGGGATGGACGAAACAAGAGTGTGTATGGATCAAAATTTACTTCTGTTCTAACTGGCGACGCTCGCGGCGCTCCTCGAGGCGCTCGCGTAGCTTGTCCGAGCGGCGCTTCTCCGACAGGTTGGCGGCCGGCTTGTGGTAGAACTCGCCCAGGTCGTCCTTGAACTTGCCGTCCTCTGCAACACATTCAAACGGTACAGTGGCACCGCCTGCTCTATCTCGGGTCACAGAGACATCATTCAAGGAGTTGCAAAAGGTTACTCGATTTCAATTCAAACATATGGTCCAGTTAAGAAGCACTTTCATATGAGTTTTACTACTTGTGGCACAAAAGTTTAAATATCAAACACGTACCTTGGGGTTTTTCATGCACCTCGAGCGGCTTGAGCCCGAGCTTGGCGCGGAGGCGGTTGGTGTCCTGGATGGAGAGGCTCTCCGCGCCCCCGCCCCCGCTCGCATGCGCGCCTCCCGCCCCGGCAGGCTCATCGCGCTCTCGGCTGACATCACGTGTGCTGCTGTAAAAACAACAAATAATTATATGAATAAAAAGGGCAGGATCCGACTCCTAAATGAGAATATGATTCTCATTTTAAGTCAAGGTGAAACTATTACCCGACTGACCCATAAGGAGGATAATGTTTTTCAGCTGAATGTGGGTATGTAGGTGTGTCCGTTCCAATGTCCTGTACCCTAAACTTAGACAACTTAGAAACTTAAACGTCAAAGTTAATCAATTTTGAAGTTTGATGTGTCCATAGATTCGCCTTGGTTGCGGGAGTGACATATGCTATAATATTTTAATTACAGTAATAAAGATAAGAAGAGAAGAGGGTTGCGGGGTCAAACCCGATAAGTCGATATAACTAGTTTTGTCAAAGACATGATAAAATTGGGCTTTGTCAGCTTGCTTTCTTTTAGTTATTTGCTAGCTACTCTTTACGAGAAATAAATCTTTTTCTTTATCTTTACGAAGTATAAAACAAAGTAGTTTTCCGCGTTTGTCTGTATATCCGCTAAGTCCTCCTAAATCACACAAAGGGTTTTATTGCTGTTTTACCATAAGTTACATAACTTTCCGCGAAAGGTTTTTCGTATAATAAATTCTGTTGTGTTACAGACTCACATAAACCGAAGCGAATCTAGAAGTGTAATAAAAACAAAGTAACTATTTCTTCTGATTGTTTCTGCGCTTAGTTTTTTAAGATATACAATGATAATTAGATTCGTAGGGAAAGTTTATATAATGTATAAACTATCTGATGCCTGCAACTCGATCGCGTGAAACTCGTTAATCGCTACTCGCGGTAAAAAGTACCCCAAGGCTCTTTCTCAAGTCTTAAGCTATCATCATAACAAATTTCACCGAAATCGGTACAGCAGTTCAGTCTTGAAAGCGTAACAAATAGACAAAGTTACTTTCACGTTTATAATATTAGCATGGATAGTATATGCAAAGTTAATCAAAGTTTTAGTTTCTACAATCGTTAAGTGTGAATTGTTATTTACGTGGAGGCGCCGGCGTCCTCGCGGGAGTGGTGTCGATGCCGCTCGTGGCGGGCGCTGCTCCCGCGCCCGATGCTGCTGCTGCGGCTGCGGCTCCGTGAGTTAGACACTTGCTCGGGGAGTTGATCCAGATGAGAATCCACCGGGACTTCCTCAACTGCAACAAACATCTTTATGGTTAAAAAGGCAAGGTCAGTCATACATAGATATGACTTAATGCAATAAAAGCTATAACATTAGGATCAAAGGCCGTTGTGTCAAATCTTTTAAAGTTCCAGCAAGTCAAATAGATCAGGGGCGGATCCAGGGGGAGGGTCATGGCAAGGTGCACTTTTACAAGTTTGAGATTACCAGCGTTTCCCAGGAAAAGTTTAATGTTAAGAAGTAGTGCAGTAAAAAACTCAAAAGACAGTCATCAATTTAAATGATGTACATATTAATAACAGATGTTCATGAGAGATTCCCAGGCAGCCTGACACATCTTCCTCTTATTAGTCCACAAAGAAAGAGATGCACTGAGATGTAAAGGAGAACTAATGGTGAGTTTACTCAATTTTCTTAAGAGATAAAGTGAAGCATTGGTGACAAATTGGCAGTATCTTGTCACGAAGAAGAGATACTGCCAATTGGCCACCAATGCTTGACTTTACCTTTTAAAAGTGAAGCATTGTTGCCCAATTAGCAGTATTGCTTCTTTATGGCAAGGTACTGAGGTAAACACAAGTGATTATAACGTGTAAATAAGTTTTTGGAGTGGTGTCCCCACTAAACAATCCAATGGCTGTCTCACCCTTTGCAATGAAATGCTATAGTGCCAATACAGATTGGCTTGCTCAGTCAGACGGCATGTTATGATAGTTATGAGCAATGATCGGAATAGGTAGTGCAATTTCGCGAGACTTCGGTGCGTAAGTTTAGTATGGATATAGCTTGTAACCCCGGGATTACATTCGCAAAGTGTTAAAGTTTGTGTATAATTCAGAAATGTTATTAAAATATGATTTTAATGATAATTTTGCTGGCATAGAATATCGCATTGACGAAATATGTAGACACTTGCAATGATAAAAAGTAAAAAGTTTTTACAATAACATTATTTTTATTGATTTTTCGCATGTTCCCATTTAATTTCAATTAAGGTCATGTCAAGAAAATATTCTTTGAAATAATACGAATCCCGGAATCTGGGGTCTTATCCATATTAAGTATAATATTTAAGGTCATTCACCCGAAATTGCACTACCTATTCCGATCACTGGTTATGAGCCATCTAGTAATGCTAAAATTATTAAATGTCATTGCATCATTATTTGTTGGCTTAAATAGCAAGTTCTAAACTAAATGTTTAACTGCTACGACTAAAACAGCTGTTTTCTGTAAAAAAAATAATTGATAATTTCAAGAAATGTTACTAGTTTTTTTAGGATTTTTGAGGTCCTTTAAAGGAAGTAAGGAAGAGTAAGGCCTATCCATCATTTGATTCACAATTTATAAGCTAATATAAAATTGAAAATTGTAATGTACATAAAATAATTGCTTTAACTCATTTCATTGTTACAGATCTAGTGTAGAAACTTATTGCTTACAATCATTATTACATAATGAGGCATACAGGATTACGTCTTTTTCGACTGATTTCTTAGTTATATATTATATTATGACGACACGGCCTAGTTGGTCGTGGGTTCAAATCTCAGTAAGGGCAGATATTTTTGCGCAAATATTTGTTACCGAGTCTTGGATGTTTTCTATATACATATTTAAATATGTATTTCTCTATATAAGTATGTTTAGTTTTACCGTTACCTAGTACCCATAGTACAAGCCTAGAACTTAGTTTGGGACTAGGTCAACTTGTGTGAGATTGTTCCCTGATATTTATATTAATTTATTATAGACACGCCTCCCGCGCGCCCCGCGCCTCGCGCGAATACGCCTCCGAATATTAAAATCTTATTTTTAAATAAAAGCAGAATATTATACTTTCAACCGGAGCCAGATCCCTTAAGATTAAAAAATCAAATATGAAATATGGGTAAGGTCCAAAAAGTTGAACATGCTAACAAACTCCATTAAATTTTCTATGAAACTTTGCCAAACATTTGTAAGGATACTTTTCGGTGCACAACGGAACTATTTTCACTTTTGTTGTTTGTATGGTTAACTACGCTTAACTATGGTCCAACTATTTGGTCTTCACCCATATCCTACCTACTGTGCATAAAATATAATGTACTAGCTGACCCGACAGGCGTTGTCCTGTCTTAACTATGAATATTGAATTCAAATTGGTATAGTGAATAAAAATCAAAACATTCTAAAAACAGAACTGTCAGTTGTTTGACAGTTGGAGCGCTGCAAATATCGTTTAAAACAGATAATAACCACAATAAAAAATAATTAGCGTAATAATATTAATTTAGACAGGGCCGCTGCTAATGACATTATTAAGTCACTGTTCTCTTAGCAAAACCTAACAATAATCGGATCAACTAATTTCCAAGAAAATAGCCCTGTTTTGGGTACATCATAAACAAGTCTTTTTAGAGTTGTTGGTATTTCTGTAGCTCTGCCTTCCCCACTTTGGGAATGAAAGCGTGATGTTATGCATGTACATAATATTTAAATAATAATTCCAACATATTATGTTGGAGTTATTATACATTTATTTTTTCGTTTCGTGATTTTAATTTACTGATCGTTAAATTAAGTGAAACGAAATGTACTTTAGAAGCGGAAATTAAGACACCCCACAGATAATTTATTTGATTTGATTATTGATTGTTATTATTCTATTGTATTATTGTATCATTCATTGTTATTTTGAATTTGAAATTTTGTACTAACCATAGTTATTAAGTTGATTTAAAATGTTTTTACTAACTTCTGGATGTCACTTTCTGAATAAATATTTTTTGATAATAATAGTAATTATTCACTGGCATGACTACTTTTTGGCATATTGCTTTGATTGTTGTAACTCTTATAAAACTATCATACAGTAGGTACTTATTCTAATCTGTGTGGTTGCCTGATTAAAATAGTGCCACTCCATGTCTTCCCGTGGATGTGGTACGAGGCGACTAAGGGAATAAAGGCTTGTAGTACTGTTAAGCGAAAGGCTTGCAACTTGTAAAGGGCAACAATGAATACAATAATTCATGTATCAATGATGAGCGAATGACATAGAAACACTGTATAATGCAAAAACACAACCTAATTAACTAAAGGTTTCAAATCTTCTCTCGATTTGTACTTACAGCATAAAATTGTGGTCATCAGAGAGCAAATCTAACATCCTCCGCCTCCAAAGAATGCAAAACCACATACTAAGAGTCCTGTCAGCTGATCCATGGTTTTGCACGCAACCAAGAAATTCACGAATACTTATCTCGAGAATGTAACTGTCAATCAATAAACAAAATGCCAGGCCATAAACCCACCAAAGACTTATTGACCCCAAACCCGATCCAGTCTGAAAAAGCTGATGTTTTACATTTGAGGGTAAATAGGGCAGTGGCCCTATTTCCCGAAAAAAAATCTTTGCCTCACTTAACTCAAACAGAGTGAACACATATCCACAAAAAAAAAAAACAATTAATGTTACAACATACTAAATTATTTATTTATTTTATTGAATGTTAACTGACCTGTAACATGTGTTACTAATAATTGATTCATATTTGTATTTAATAATAAATTGTGTTTAGTCAGGTCAGGTGCGACAACAAGCAAAGCGCAGGGACGCATTTTACTTTCTTGTGACTCAAATAAAAACTTTAATCTGAGATTACAGCTATGAGTGGTTACTGTATTAAGACACAAAGATGCATGTAAAACCACCATCCAGGGTGTCTACCAAAACTTATAATTGTTTATAATCCAACTCTTCATATTGTCATATAAATAACAAAATAAACCTAAAGACCAGTATAATTAATTTATAATGAAAAAGATATGCAGAGTTACAAACAAGATGATTAAAATCATGCCAGCAGTACAGATAGTAATCGGCTAATTAGTACCATATGTGGATATTGTGAATATATTGCCAACATAGGTTTATTTTTTTGGTTCTTTTGTCAATAAATTTTGCCTATGTTGGGGCTTTGTATAATACCTATTTAGTGTAATGGGGTTCTATTGATAAAACACTTGAACTGGTATAGTGCTTTTAAACTACAAAAACATGTCCCACTACATAACTTACATACATTTATGCAATCTTGCAACACAATGTGTTTGTTTAATCTGTCATACAGTGCTAAGTAGGTCAACAAAATAAAGATAAGGTGTCTTCACAGATTGAAAATACTATCAACTAATGAAGGTAGAGATTTGGACTCTCCTGCACTTTTACTAACTGAATAAAACACAACTGAACTTTTTCCACAACTCACCCACAATAATCAATCACAGTAATAGGTCATTATGTGACAAGGGAAGAAGTAAAGGTTGAATAATGTAGATCTTGATCCAAAAATATTGATGTTATTTGAAAGTTACAACAACAGTAATCTTATACACAAAAATAAAATGTAACCATTTTGATCCAGATTTAATTCAAGATTTTTTTCAATAAAGCAGGCTTTATTTCTTTCTGTATATTTCGTTATTTCTTTCTGTATTTCAAGAGCCACCCTCCTTGGCATTGATAAGTATGTGAAAACGATTGTAATAAGACTTAAAATAGACACGAGGTCTATTTCAAGTTGAGCGAGTGTTGGACTACAGTACAATACCCACCTGACGGCAACCGCACTTGGGACTCGTTGGCCCGACGCGAATACCACCGAGTCTGAAATAATGAGCAAAGAATGCCATTATCAAGTCAAACGGGGAATCCGTCCCGCCGTTCATAATCTCACAACTCATCAAATACGCAGCAATCAACTGTACGTGAATGAGTCAAGACACACTATCTATGTTTATTGGGTCGTGGAGATCATCAGCAGCGATAGACGGAATTAACTTGACGAAATAAAATTGATACTAACCGTCTGGTGAGCGGTCCTTCTTCCGATCTTTGTGTTTTCTATGTCTTTTTCTTTCGCGTTCCTCTCCGTCTAAGGGAGAGCGCGACCTGCTCCTGTGCTTCTTCTTCTTTGATTCCTTTTTATGCTTTTTCGAACCCATGCTTTCTAAATGTATTAGCTTTGATTATAATTCAGTTATTGAAGTAAAGTAAATTAGCACGTACCAAACCGATTAAAAACAAACAGCACGTTTCAGCTGTCACTCGTCAACACACGACAGACAGCCATTTTAAATTTAAACAAGCAAAGTTTTTTTTTGCCGTTTGTTCTTTCGAACAGGCTAGGGCTAAAAGCCATGCTGCCTCATCTTCTGTAATTCTCCTTCCATCCAGTTAAGGGTTATAAAAGTCTTCAGTATATATTATAATAGACAAATTCAGTATTCAAGTCTTCAGTTGTATTTTATACTTATAGTCATAACCAGTGTTAAGCCCCCCACAGACCTACAAATTGTTTGCGCAATCGTCTTTTTGTACAATCAGATTGAAACAGGTTCTGCCGCTACACGTGTCAATTGATTGAGTCAATCATCAATCATTATGATCTATGGTCCATGATCTATTAAAAACTAAAACTGAGTTATCAGGCTCAACGTCACGTGAAAAACAGCTACATTGAGATATTATGAAAGATGTCTGATGAACAAGGATTTGGCTGCTGCAATTGCGCTGATAATTTAATTAAAGAAGAAAGAATAAAACGGTAAATTGTGTAATCACTAACACAGACAACACAATCACACGTGATGGCACAAACAAAATTCAACTCTGTCAAACTTTTATAAAATGATTGCGCAAACTTCAATCATAGCCATAGACGATCAAAAAGTTTGGGCAATCAGTGTGATTGTACAAATAAATCGATCATCTGTGGGGTGCCTTAGTCTTCAGTTTTTTATTTTTTCTTTATCGGGTTCAGTCCAGTGAGTCAGATCCATTAGGTACCTACACATTCCTCGTTATAATAACCTTTTTTAGCAAGCAAAGCAAGCACAGATTAAAAGTAAATTGTATTTTTTTTTCTAAATATTTATTAGGGGCAGCTACGTTTACCTATAGTGACAATAACATTAATCAGTGAATGATGGGATTGTCATACAATATAGGTAATAGTTTTTGATAAAAATGAGTAATTGTAAAGCCTGACAAACAAGATTCTATTTGGCACTACTTCGATACGTAGAATCTTGTTAGGCTTTTTTTTTGGATTAAATCGAATAAGAGAAACGAAACGTACTTTAGAAGCGCAAGTTAAGATTGATCAAGAAGCTTATATTTGGGATCCTATCGTTTCATAACCAACGTTTCACAAATGATTCATTTCACAAACATATCATTTGACAATATATTTTAGGACCATCCAAGAAGGTTATACATATAATATGTATGACACTGGAGATTGCACGGCGAACAACACCTTGAAGCGGAGAAAACTGACGTCGCTTGTTTTCTGTCTCTTTCTTTAGGGTGACCATGTTGGATCCTGAGTTTAGGACACCAAGTAAACACTTACATTTTAAGTTATAAAACGAAAAATAAATGAAAACGTAGAAAAGGAACATAGTCTTTAAATCGTTTTTAATAGTAAGTACCTACTTATAATCAATAGATCCCATGAAACCAATTGTCAAGCGTGGCAGTATTAATTTAGGGCTAGTTTTCGGAGACACGGGGCGTCGCGTTGGGACATACGTTGAATTCGCCAGCTACTCTGTAGAGCATGTTTCAGTCATTTGATGATTATTTGCTGTAAATTGGTTTCTAGACCTTCTAACCGTGACTCGACGTATGACGCTGCCATCCACTCCATTCGCGAGTTCTTTATTGATTAACGCTTTACTAATACGGTTAGAGATACGGTCTATTTGTAGCTTTATGGGTGATTTTATATCCATTATGCAGTCTCTAATTTCAATGTTTCTAATTATCAGACCAGAATACTTTTCATAAAATTTTACAAGTCCTATGAGGTTTCCGAATTTTTTACAAGTGTTTTTCTAATTAAACCCTGACCTTCTGTGCCCTGGCCTAATCAGGCATGTAGTCCCCATCGCTCTGTTTTCAGCGAAACTATCCGAAGTCCTAAAACACTAATTGAGACCTCACTTTAAATAATTAAAGCGTAGGTACTCACAGTTACATCTTCTAAATAAAATACAAACACTGCACCGTGCGTCACCCGCCGTTCCGTACTTCCGCATCCGGTTGAATATGACGCCTCCCGATGACAGGAACTCCGCTGCCCCTGTGATGACGTCTCCTCAAAGACGATCGGTCATCCATTGGTAGCGAAGAACAAAAAACGGAACAGGGGCACTATCCGGTCCGAAGGACCATGTACGACACCCTCGTACTTTGATTCAAAGGCTAATAAAACAACTGTAGGTTGGTACGGTAATATATTGCCCTCGTGGATCTAAATTAATAACCGAACTGGGGGAGACAAACGGCTCCGGTAGTTGAAATACAGCCAGCGTCATCTGACGGTCAATAGCGGGGTTTTAGACACTGTCTTATTATTAATCCTACTCGACACAAGATGACGCTACTTGAAGACTAAACCGTCCGACATGCTCTTGCCCGGTTTATTATAGTTAGTTTAGTTATTTATTAGTGACACAAGTATAGTCGGCAACGAAGGTTTATTTAAATACATAATTAGTTATTTAGCCCTCATACCAGAACAAATTTTGTTGAACTATAGTTATTTCGAAGGGTTTTCTGTGATGTGACGTCGCCGACGCTATTGTGCTGACGATACAGTCGATAGATATATGTGGCCATTCCATAGACTACTCTCAAACACGACTTTGGGACTGTTCCAAAAAAACTTTGTGTTTTACGATACAAAGTTGTAGGATTAAAATAAATAATTGAACGGATAGATGTAAACACAATTTATTATTATTTATTAGACCATATTAAACACAACAATAAAACATTAAATATTAAATCATTTTCTTATTTAATTATCTTTGATCTATAAGGATACTGTGGAAACCTCAGGTACATACAATATATACAAAAATATAACAAAAATTAACTTAGTGCTATAGTTAAAATATGGGAAAGTGATGGTATACAAATTCGACGACAGGTATGACGTCACAGCTGTTGTTCCATGTTTAAAAAATACGGACGTTAAAAACAAGTTTGTTTTTATTTCAGAAATTATTTTTTAAAAGCCAATATCATTGAATTAAAATATTACGTAAATTAAATGATGTAGCCGAAAAAAACAATCTAAACCTTAAAACAAGTTTTAAAGTTTTAACAAGTTTTGCTATATGAAATCTTAATAAATGGGTCAAAACTGCGTATACTGTATTGCGTTTTATATAATTTTTTTACATTTTATACTAAATCGCATCAATGAAACTAAATTCTGTTTTTCATGCATGTTTCCTATTATTTATAAACAGTTTTGGTTTATATACCTAGATTTTTTTGCTTTTATTAAAATAAATATACTAAATATTAATGTTTTTTTTTCAGCAAACCTAAAATTAATAGCATATTTAAACAGGAATGTTATATTTATAATATAGCCATCAGTCTTAACCACGATATGTTTATGCAATCACAAAATATGTTAGTCATCGTTACTTGGCACATGACTTGACCACTTTACAAATAGATGCCTCGAATAATAAAAAAGATATAATTTACACATTATACAATTCACTTAACAGCGGAAGACCATCACTTACAAATGCTACCATAATAACAAAATATAATTTACAAACTAATCATGTTTTTCAATATATTTAGCACAGAAGACCAGGTGGCGCGAGTTTAAATTGCTGTGGCCGTTCTTAGAGGGCAGGGTGGAGCTTTCGATAAGCGAGGGCGTCCGCGCACCAGATTTTTGGCCCATGATATCTTATATCTATATTTTTACAACCGCAGAACAGTTCTATTATACATATAAACTCCTTAATCCTTGACCTTCTTGATCTTAGCCTTTGACTAAAAATATTATATTACATTAGTACATAACATAATATACCTACACTAATAAAAGTAATAAACAATAAAATCTAAGAATATTCATGGTGTTATATCTATAGTTTTTAAGTTCTTTTCTAATCTCTTCTAATCCAATCCTTTGTCACTAAACAATCAAGGTTGATAATAATTTTAATTATGTAGTTGCCAGTAAAAACTGTTAACATTTGGCACGAAGAAATCAAGATTTTGTAGTATAAAAAGCTAGACGGGTTTTAAATCTTTCGATACACGATGCAAGTTTCTCTTATTATTAATGAAATGCCAAAACCCCGGTGACCTACCTCAAACACTAAAAAACCGGGCAGAGCATGTCGGACCACGCTTGGTGTAGGGTTACGAAGCCGTTAAGTACTACAAAAAATAAAAAGTACCTAATAACTAAGTTTATATTCAAAGTCATTTGGGGCAGTCTTAGATTTAGTAGGATTAAACACTTTAATCGCCTGTATCTCAAGAACCAATGATGTCTACTTAGTCGTCTTTGTTTTTCTTTTGAATTCGTTTGTCAGCGTGATTCATGCCAAATAACAGCTTTCTAGTACTAAAACACTCTGACCTAAGCTGCGGACGGCCGGACGGACATGTCGAAACTATACGGGTTTCTAGTTTGACTACAGAACCCTAAAAACGTTTGGCCACTGTATCGTTTGTCCGAATTTTCATAAGTTAGAAAATCTTTTTTTTCTGAACCGATTAGCTTTTCAAAATGTTTAACGAGATATACCTACAGATTCTGAAGATTGGGTTTGTTTTATAACAATCTAGGAAAGTTAGACGGTTACAGAAAAAAAAATACTTATAAAAATTCGGACGCACGAAACAGCTGGCAAACGTTTTTAGTGTTTCAGATAGGTAACCCAAAACCGCGCATTGATTGCACAAGCAGACGCAATACTTCTTAATAGACGAAAACCCATTTTTGTAAAAAAAAGACATTACACAATATTATAACCTGTTTATCCCTAGCAATATGAACTGGAAACCTTGCATTAAGGTTTCCATTACAACAAATATCCTATCCGTACAAAATACGATGAATGTTTACTCATGTCTACTAACGACTCTATCTGACTTAAAATTAGTGTTTCTGCGACTATTAAAAAAAAACTTGTGTGTGTGCCTTAATTCAACTCATTACAAATATTAATGAAAAAATACTCTACCTATTCAATTTGTTGTATTTTGGAAACTAGCATTAAGTACGTTACGTGATTGACTTAAAAACAAATCAAATAGTTCATATTTAACATCAATGCGTGCTTTGAATCTAAATGGTAGGCTCTTCTTAACAGCGTCCAGCATTTTCATTCACTTTTTAATTTCATGATGCGGCGTGGCTCTGAGGTAAGAGAGGTAGTCGAGTATGTGGTGTTACCCGGGCGCGAGGCAGCAGCGCGCGCGCAGCGACCGTCAGAACAGCGCGTGCGCCGGCAGCAGCGTCACGGCGGGGCGAGTCGCACCGCTGTACCAAGCCACCGTCGTGCCGTCCGCGTAACATCCGAATAGGACCTCGCTGTCGCGGCTATACGTCAGGCTGCACACAAATTATTTTGTTATACCCTGTTTTTTTTATTTCATTCTTTATACTAAGGGAGCCCGTCGTTTCCCTTGGTCATAATTCATAATGTCAGTGTTGACATAATCATTGTTAACTTATCAGAATTTCTTAAATATCTAACGCGTAGACAAGGTTGGGTAGGTTCGGTTTGATTTATAAAAATACTGAATAAGTAACAGCTTTTTATAAAATACGTTATAACTTGCGATAATTATGACTAAGAATAATTATGGCAGACAATATAGAGACTTATACTAAAGAGAAAGGCGCCAGCCAACACGAATCCACCGCCCTAACGTGATCGAAATGAAATCGCCACACTAAAATGATGTCAATTATTACAACCCAAGAAATAAATATGATAATTACAATTATAGGTGGGTTATATTTATCAAGTTTCTGCTTATGCCCGAAGGGTAAACAACCCTGGAATAGAAGTTTCGCTGAGCGGGGTTGCGTGAAAATGTAAATTAGCAACTATTGGTTTAATGATGCAAATTAATATAAAAATAATTTTGGAGGTACTATGGAAGTTAGAGATTTTTGGTGCTCATTTATAGTCGTCCCATTGAAATTGTGTTTTTCCCGGAGGTGTCCATGATAGAAGGGTTGAGACTGATAACCACTTTACAGTCAGTCAGTTACAATCTAATTTAATTATATTAAGACTTAGGTATATATGTATACAAGATCTACTTAAGTAATACGCAGATTAACACACATTTAATTCCTAATCTAAAACGAGATTCAACAAAAAGTGCATTGATGATATTACTAACGTGACGACCGGCACAGTGTCTACATAAAAATAAATGTTACCATCATATTGCATATAAATACTTCAGTGGCACGCACCTTATAAGCGGTAGGGGCGGCGCGTGAGCGCACGGGATGGCCGCGAGCGGGCGCAGGTCCCAGGCACTGAAGAGCCGCACGACGCCCGCGCTGGTGCCGCACGCCACCACGTTCACGCTCACGCCCTCGGGCACGTTCGAGTAGCACACGCTCGTCACGCGCTCGGCTACCTTTACACTACCTGTAAAACGAGCACTAAAATACAACACTGCATACCAACTAAGAGCGTTGGTATGTGATCAGTATTTCACCTAAGTGTGTGCCCAGTCCAACGCCACTTCCATTCTCTTACCAGTGTTAAAATACAAATTGATTTTGGAAATGCACGCAGCTATTGCAGAGATATTAGGTAAAGATAATGTAGACAGTAATAAAAAAATAAAATAAAACACCGCCTTCAAAAAGCAAAAACTTATTTCATTTTTCAAATAGTCAGTTTAAGTATAGGATGCCGACTTCAGTTAGACTGACCTAAATCAAATCAAATAAAATCAAATCAAATTCATTTATTTCATTACATTTAGAAGTTTTGCTATACTGATAGACTGATAGTACATACAGGGTGTTAGGAAATGAGTGGATAATCCTTGAACTACGGATATAGGGCACTTAGGAAGTTATGATAAAGCTAAAATAGGTCTAGTAAAAGTCGCACGGTTTTCGAGATATTTGGACTTTTAATCGGATTTTTTGTCATTTTTCCTTATGTCCATGTTACGAAAAACCCTTAATTTCATGTATTAATTCATATTTTTTTCACTTTTTTCTTGCATGGTTAGAATCACTATGAACTAAGGAAGTTTTTAAAGCTACATGCCAAGTTTTTTTCATGACAACTTTTTGAGTAAACTCACTAAGTTACTTTTTCCATACTAAGAAATCCGCGCGTTTGTTTTTCACGTAGTATGGAAATACAAACTTTGTGCGTTTACTCAAAAAGTTGTCATGAAAAAAAACTGGGCATGTAGCTTTGAAAACTTCCTTAGTTCATAGTGATTCTAACCATGCAAGAAACGAACGAAAAAAAAATTGAATTAATACATGAACTTAGGGGTTTTTTGTAACACGGACATAAGGAAAAATGATAAAAAAATCCGATTAAAATGACCAATATCTCGAAAACCGTGCGACTTTTACTAGACCTATTTTAGCTTTTTCATAACGTCCTAAGTCCCCTCTATCCGTAGTTCAAGGATTATCCACTCATTACCTAACACCCTGTAGATTGACCTATTACTATTTGAAAAAAGAAATCGTTTTTTGCTTTTTAAATGCGGCTTTTTGCTTTTTTAAACGTTTAATTTTTATTTTACTGTTTTTAGTCATTAATACACTGTTATGTAGTCACACTTCTCAATTAATAATGTCGTATACGATATTTCATGCTCGCCGCAAGCAACGCCGCTGGGAAATCATAGTGTATATATTTACAGCATTTAAATGTGCTTCGTCATAGTCGCTCAACTATCTTAATCGTGATATCTTATCGCCACCCTTGAAATTGGTACCATTGAAGAGTTCTGGTGCCCATATGTGGTCTACATCATCAGTTTTATTTCACCAAATGTTACTTTCTGAACATAAATGCTAGAGTTATTAAAGAAAATATCAAATTTACTTCCTTCTAAGACCCACCATACAACGAAATTTGCCAATGGAATATGAACCTATGACAAATGCAATAGAGTTAATTTTCTAGTTTGATTGTCCCTCATAAAAACAAAGGAAAACCTATTTTATTTCCTTTGTAATTGGTCTATTTTGTAATGAACGTATTATGTACAATTTCAAGAGGCCTTAGGAGGATAAGTAAGCCCTATAGTTTTTGGAGGAGTTACGGCGTTTTCTCATAGTTTCCAACAACCGAACTTCATTTTGATAAAAATGGGACCAATCTGAAATAATAAGCAATCGATTAAAAAAAATCGAATCGCTTCATAAACGTCGGAGTTCTGAGGTACCAAACAAAAAAAAAACAACCGAATTGAGAACCTCCTCCTTTTTTTTGAAGTCTGTTAGATATATACACACATTAAGGCGTGCTTTACACACTAAAACTAAAGCTAATCCACTTACCGACGAATCTTGCGTTGACTGTGTGCACGCGTATCAGCGACTTGTAGTTCTCTGCATCTTTCTCGTAAGAATGGTCGTCGTCGGGTGTCGTCGGGGTCGATGATGTCGACGTCATGACCGTCGTCGCCGGCGCCGTCACGTCGTGCACCGACGCCACGTCGCAAAGCGTCTCGCTTATAGTCACGTGGGTGACAGGCAGCATGTCGCGGTTGGGTAATGTGCGGATGTAAGTCAGCCTGTAACGGAATCTTATATGTATACTAGAACTCCAGCTCCTATTATCGAAGCGGATTAAAAATATAGTTTTATAGTCTTTAAATAAGGCATAAACTTTATATGATGGATAGAAACTGTTAAATATTCGTGCGTGATATTAGAATACTTTATAACGCCTACGGTAGGCACTCGTATCTTAAGGGGCTTCATTATGAGACGTTGCATAAATAAAAGAAAAAACACATTTTGGTTATAGTTTTATAACAATTGTTGTCGGCCTAGTTGTAAATAGTATGAGATAAAAGTTGTTCGTCGTTAGGTTTAGTACCGGTGCAAGCGCGAGACTCATAGCGAACTGATCTATGATGTTCGCAAAACGCTACTTAGTCGTAATTTGTAGACAAATTAGGCATGCACGCTCACTTGTTAAGGTCCCAGAGCACGATCATGCCGTCGAGACTGGCGGTGACGAGCAGGCCGGCGGGCACGCAGGCGTGCGCGTCGCTGACGGCGGCGCGGTGCGCGTGCAGCGAGAGAGCGCGCGCGTGCAGCGCCGAGCCTCCCCCGCGCCGCGGCCGCAGCACCACCACGCGCCCCGACAGGTGCCCCAGCACTACAGGGCACGAGCACGACGAGCATGACGATGCCACTGCCGTGATCTGATCGTGAAACCATTGGTTAGGACGATCTCCGACGAGACACATGGGTACCTCACCAGTATAACATCGGGGCTTAGCAGCAGTCGCAATACCGTTTGCCGAGGCTGATAAACCATCAAATTTTGCGCGGTTATTTGTGACCGGCAACTAAGTATTGCTATTTAAGTTTCACTTCGTATGTTATAACAAGACGCCAATCGTTGTCAGTATTTTGTCGCATTAGCGTAAATAATGCTGACATTTTAAATGAATCAATCAAACATTTATCAATTTAGTTTATTTCAGAAACAATATAAATGGTGTTCGAAAACGAATCTTACAAGCTAGCACGTTAAAAGCCCCTTAACGTATTAATAGTCACAATCAGCAACGCTCGTCGACGGATTTTCATACCGTGGACACCGAACTGTCATTGAGCATAAAAGTGCG